>CAWUHX010000128.1:0-124443 GCA_963922205.1 Romanomermis culicivorax | reverse complement strand
CTAGGACGTTTGAGGATCGTACCCCTCGCTCCCAGTGCCAGAAGACCGAAAGCATCCAGGGACCCGCCGCCCGTTGCGTCGTAATCGCTTGAGAAACAGGACTAGGTGAGTCTTCTCAGGGGATTATTGTTATTTGTGGGTATTTGTTGGGAAATCCTTCCTGAGTTGGTTTCCCAAGGTTTCCACAGATAAGTAGGGCCTCCACCTCTCAGGTTCGGGCTAAAAGGGGCTGTCTGGTTCATAATCGGGTCCCATAATTTAGGTCATTTTACGGGTGACCCTGTCCCCCACTCTCACTGAGCAGGACTCGGGGATTGTCGCACCTAGCCTGGCAGCGTTGTCCATTACCCCTACAGCAAGACCCCAAGGACAACTCCAGAGAACCAACTATAGACCTCTCTATAGCCACCAATTGCCAGGTTAGGCCCCCAACGCCATTTAGGGAATCCTGGGGAAAATGCCAGTATCCATCAGGAGTCACAGCCTATTACTCACTGTAATAGGATCAATCTGATATGGTTCACCATCATGTGACGTCTAAAACACGGTATCACCTGATGAGATACCCCAAACCTCCCCAGCTCTCCCAAACCCCCATGTCATACACGTGACATGGATGGCATAAAATGTGACATGGCGAGGCTGGAAAATCGACCTTAAGTCTGGCACTCGCCCTTAAGTGTAAACTTTACCCTTGGGTCGGATCTACCCCCAGGTCGGGTCAACTCCCATTTTAAGTCGGACAAGCCCCCTTAAAATTGGGCACTAGCCATCCAATAAGTTGGAGACCCCCCAAATTCGGGTTTACTGCCTAATGGGTCGGGAATGCCCCTTATTTCGGATTACCGCTCCTGTAGGTCGGATACCCCCACCTCACGTCGCGTATTATTACTGTAGTCGGAAAATTTTTCCCGTGCCACCGAGAGTTATTACTGTAGGTCGGGAATTTATCCCTGAACATCAAATTTAATACTGTAAGACGGGATTTGCCCTTACGAGTGATCTAAATATGATCTATATGTGTAAATAATTATCTCATGCGTGTGTATTATCCCCTGTGAGTAATAAATCCCCTCTGAGTCGAGTTATTTATCCCCAGAGTCGTGTTATTTGTCCCAGAGTTGAGTTATATATCGAGTATTCTGTATTTCTCCTCTGATTAATTCTGTACATTCTGCATACTTAAATCTGTGTTGTAATTCCCTTATCTGTTCCTTTTCCCTCATTCCCCCCCCCTTCCTTTAATCCTGGGTGGTATACTGTAGCCCTCCGGGTGGGTTGCCATTACAGTACGCCTGTGCCCATTCCCGTACTGTAACTACAGTATACCCATACGCGGGTACTGGTATCACAGCTGTAGGGGTTTACGGCCTCTCCTGACTGTTGGTGGTCCGTGACCCCATGATACCGTACACCCTCCACGTATGATTCTGGACGTCATATGTGGCTGCGATTTGTTAATTGTGTACAGTCTTTTTGTATGTCGGCGGAAACTGTCGGAATTGCTCACTTTTCCGGCCCCAAAAACAATTTTACACCGACTGTTTACACCTTTAACACGCGTATGCCCAAATCCCGTATTCCCCGTCTTCGGTTATTTTCCTTTCCCTTTTCCTTTCTCGGTCAACTGAGCGGTGTCAAAAAAAAAAAAAAAAAAAAAAAAAAAAAAAAAAAAAAAAAAAAAAAAAAAAAAAAAAAAAAAATTTTGTTTTTCGGATGCCACCGCTACAGTATGACACCCTTACATAAGTTTCTCTCTTCTTCATTTCTACTTACTGTAAGGTCTGTTTCTTCTACTTTCCGGTTGTTGCATCTAGACCATAGACTTTACGGGTCATGTTCTTTGACGTCAGCAACAACAACGTTACGGGTTGTTGTTGTTGCGTGGTTCAGCCTCACGGATGCAACCACTAACGTCTGCAACAGCCGCTTCACTTGCTGTTGCTTTAAGGGGTGGGTAGCCCTCCGGGTTCTACTCCTGACGTCAGCAACCGACACTACGTGTTGTTGTTCAAGTTAACACTCCAACAGTAATGACTTCTGATGTCTGCAACAGGTGAAGCTAACGTTGTTGCGACAGGTTCGGCTGGTTCTCTGCACCCCATCTGTGACGTCAGCAATGGTGACGCACCGTGTCACTATTCGAAGATGTGCAGGTCTTACGGGTGCCACATCTGACGTCTGCAACAACTGCATCTCATGTCATTGACCAAAGGTATCAGACCCTCGGTTCCACCTTTTTGACGTCAGCAACGGCACCATCACGTGTTGCTGTACACCGATAGCTGGCTTCAGGGCCCTATTGCTGGCGTCAGCAATGACAACGTATCATGCTCTCGCAGCAGGAATTGAGGTTACATGATCCTATTTCTGACGTCTGCAACGGTAACATTACGTGCTACTGCAGGGGTTTGCTGGCCTTAGGCACTCACCCCTGGCGTCTGCAACTGCGACGTGATACTTGAATACTCTTATCCCAGGCACCTGCAGTCAGCACCAAGGTTATGTGTTGGTCCATACCCCTACCTTCTGACGTCCGCACCAGGTTACTGTCGGCCCTATGAGTATTCCACTTGAGTTGTAGGTGGTCGCTGGCGCATGGTCCTATCACCTACCTCTCTTGTTCAAGGGTTGTGTGTGTCTGGGGGCTGATGCCTGGGAAACATCAGTCCACATACATACACCACCTGAGATGCTCACTAGCCTACGTAATGATCAGGTTGTCCGCCCGGGTAGCGGCACTGTTGATCAGTATGTGGCTGTTTTCAAGCTTTAACTGTAGGTTTGAACGAGTTACACTCGGCCTCAGCTGGGTTGGTTGCTTGACTCGTGCAGACGATAGGCATTTGCAGTCGGTACTGCCGGTGTCTGACGTCTGCAAGGGTTCGGCAATCTTCTTGTAAATTTCTTATCTAAATTCACCCATTCTCTTTCATCTCATCGAGCTGTCATACATAGATCTTCTTTAGTGTCCCCACCGTAGTGGTTCCCAAGGGACCGCGGCACAGCCTCCGGTTGGGCCTAGAGTGTATAGGACCCCCTGTCATATTTCTCTCACTCGAACGCCTTCGTTAACTGGCTTAACGATGCCCGCGCTAGAGTCGCCACTGACCCAGAGTCCGCCTCCGCGGTCTACCCTTTATTAGTCATGTAAATAATAAGGCACCGTTGAGTCCGCCTCAGCGAAGGTATTGAGTACGCCTCGATACATACTTTACACTCATATTCAATCAGGGACACCTTGTACCCGTGATCCCTTAGATGTTTTCGGGTGCGCCCTCAAAACATCCAGAGATTTCATTTTAACTGACTGAGTGTGTCAGAATAGCACCCTTGGTACCCGTGCTCCTTCCCTCTTCTACTGTGTGACCTGCGAACCTCACTTCATCTCAGTGATCGGCAAACCCGGCCACCAGCTGTGTATAATACTCCTGGAGAGTGTCCGTTCTGTTCGGAATGCGGGCTCCCGTTTCGAACACGGCTGTAAGTTATTTGCGAATGTCGTCCAGCACGGAACCTCCTGTATAGTCCATCTCACTATGCAGAGATCGCAATCGCTCCTGGCGAGTGAGGCCCGTTGCGTAACTGCGCGACCCCTTTGCGTAACTGGGTTTGTAAATTAGTTTTGTCCCTATTTATTGCTCCCTTTTAAGTTCATTTTCAGTTGACCCCATCCTTTCTACCTTATGCCACTTTATGCGCTACTCCTGGTGAGTAGGATCTTGCCGGCTACGAGTCCGCCTCGCCCCAAGGTTTGTAAACTAGTACAGCGGTCGAACTTCCAGGAAAAATCCCTCCTGAGCGGGTTTATCCGTCACCTTATTTCTCGGCAGGAAAAACCGCCTCTCCTCTTCTTTCTACATGATCTTCTGTCCTCTTCACCTATTCTAACTGCCGGGTCCAGGCCCCAAACTCTACATTCTGGTCGGGATCGATTCCCCATATCTCAGGCCAAGCCTCTGTCCATCACGGGCGACCAGATAAATTCCCTTCTGCGTCACCCTGATGTACTCTGATCTTACATCTTATAATCCTATTCCATTCTAGCTCCCTTTCCGTGGTCGCTAGTCTTAAGCTAAGTCAATTTACGTCTTAAACGCCGTCGCACACGCGTTTTTCCGAATTCACGCGCTCTTTCGCCGCGAATTCAAAAGTAGTACTCACTTTCATTTTACACAATAGAGACACCCCGTCGTTCCTGCCGTCTCAGTACCCAGCCTGTACAGACCAGTGAGCCGCTCTCTATTCAATTTGACTTAATTGCTTCACGGGCAAGGACGTCTGTTCTAACCACCTTACGGGAAAACGAACCCTCGGCCATGAAGTCGGAAACTGATCTCCCTTCACAGATCGAGAACAAAGTCCAGGCAGCATTTGAGAATGCTCTTGGACCCCTCAACCAAAAGTTAGAGGCCATGAATGGTCGGAGGCACCCTCCCGTGTCCAGCTTTATGGCCCCTCCCACCTTCTCCGGTGCTTTTGGTGAGTCTATCACCGATTTTATGTCGCATCTTACTCGTTTCTTTACACTCCAGGGTGTAAGCGAAACGGATCATGCGTATAAAATCGCCTTTCTGGAGTCATGCCTCACGGGTCCTGCTCTCGCCTCCTACCGGGACTTTAGCAGCAGCACTCCAATACCTACCCGCTACGAAGAGTTTACGGCTTTTCTACGGAGAGATTTTCCGGTAGGGCGCGACTCTGATCTGCATCAGCAGCTGATCCAAGATCGACTGCAGAAGCCGACAGAGTCCGCGATAGTCTACCTTGAGCACCTCAAGAGACTATCCAGGGTAGCGTATCCAGATCTCGCGACGGATGTCCGAGATTCTATCATCAAACCTATCTTTCTGCGGGGACTGAAGCCGGTCCTCCGAGATAGTATCAAGTTTAGGGAGTTCACGACTCTTGAAGAGACACTCAAGGCAGCCTGTTACGCAGAATCCCAAATCTTTCGGGACGAGATCCGGTACACTGCTCCATCTAACGCCGTTTTCTCTTCAGAACCTAAACACGCCGGATATAATCCCGATATGCCTAACAGAAGCGCAAACGGTCGTCAGAGCAACGCTCCAACGTCGTCATCCTCCGCCGATGAGGTTCGCCGCTTGAAACAGGAAATGGCCAGGCTCACGGCCCACGTAGTGAAGCTCACGGCCCAGCAACGTGCACCCGCGCCAATCCAACAGACGCCGCCTCCACAGCCGTCGACACCAAATCAGTCCGCCGGGCGACGCTCGTCGGGAGCACACCTTCAAACGTGCTCCTTCCACGGACTGTGTACACATAGCGACGCCGACTGCCGGGCCCAGCGTCCCACCGGTGCCGCCCCCGATAACAACGCCGCTAACGGTGGTCGCTGTTATTTTTGCCGTACACGTGCCCACCCCACGGACCGATGTGATAGGCCATGCCCTCATTGTCGTCAAGTGCGAGTGCACCGATCAACTGCCTGTCCGCAGCGCAATCCGGCAAACACGGGTGAGAATGTCTACCAAGATACTGGTTATTCTTCCCAGGGGACAAATGTGTATCATCAAAGAAATGGTTATCACCCTCCCAACGGGACAGGAAACCATTATCGGCAGCCCATACGCCGCAACAACGCCGTTGGGGCTACCGATGGCCCTCCCCATCCAGATCCTCTTGACCTGGATGATGAGGCACTTGCTGAACACCTGACAGATTCTTCACAACAGTGTTATCCTGTCTGCGTAATCAGTATTGAATTTTCAGTGGTCCAAGCAGCCCAGGTACCCGTACCGATGAACGTATCGGACATACCGCTGCCACCACCACCACCAAAGTATGCGATGCCGGTCACTCTGGACCCCTCGACGACACCGCAGTTTGTTGGCCACGCTAACATCCTCGCATCGTATCGCATTCCTAAACTCAAGACTGCCGAGCCAGCTCCAGCCGCGAATACGACGTCTTCGGCGCCACCGGCCCGCATCGTCCCTCCAGGACCACCGCCTTCGATCCCCACGGATTCGGCTACGGAAGTCCTCGACCAGGTCGAGCCCATGAATTTGTCAGGTATACTACCTTCTTCTTCAGGTGATCCTAGAGTAGGAACCAGGAATCTCTCCCAGTCCACGACTCTATTGATTTCTTGTTCACAGCGCCATCGCCCGTCCAAGACGCGATGTTGGCCATCTGGTCAGTCGACCTGGCCAAGAAATACCCGCATTTGCCGTGGACTCTCCTCAACGAGCCATCAAATGTCGAAGCGCTCACGGCCGCCGACGTCGTGCTTGCAGCACCCGTCTCGATGCGCCTATTACGACCCGACGTCGCCCGCCGGGCACTCGAGTTCATTGCCAATGGGACTATCACCATCTCGCCCGTCGAGAAGTTCTTATTGGACGGGGAGCCATCCTCGCCTTCAGTCGACGCCGTCCGCCGAGCAGTCGAACAGGCCAGTCGGATCCTCCTGCCTGCTGCCGCCGCTACATCACCGGCAGCAGCACCACCTGTTGCCGCGACATCGCCAACTAAGATGGACATTACTGCTTCCTCGCCCCCGGCCAAGGAACCCGCAAATGATCCTACACCGCCGGCAACAGCCCAGACCACATCGCCGGCACCAGCCCAAACGACATCTCCGACCGCCGCGACCAAGTCGCCCGTCGTCGAACCCATGGCCGTCGACGAGACCTTACGTCCAGTTAATGAGGATGTCAGCATTGTCGAAACATCACCGTTCCCAACGGCAGTCAACCCACGGTCGCCGAAAGTCGGTACCCTTCGGGAGATCCTCCCCAGCGGTGAATTGGTCCTCGATTTCCCCGACCAGGAACCAATCTCGTCCGACAGCGACGAAGAAGAAATCTGACACTGCCCCTCAGGCCAGATTTGTGAAATTGAGTGAACACTTACAAATTACGTTTGTACAGTTGTTTTTGACAATAAAATTGACCTTGGTAGCATCACTGTTTCTAGGGGTGAGTTTGTCAGCACCGGCGGCTCAGTATCAATTTTGCGGTCTCTCAAGAAGCGGACATCCACTTGAGTTACCCCAGCGTGTAGAGTGTAAACCACCGCAATCTTCATGGAGCCCGCGGCGCATGAATGTTACGGTGTATGTCCCTAGCTCAGACCCGATTACAACCACAGCGTGGAAATGCACATTGCGCTCCCGCAAAGTCTGCACCAACACTGGTTTCTTCGGCTCTAGGGGCATCACTGCAGACGTCATCACCACTCAGCACTTAGCGCCTGCGGCATGCACGCTAGCACATCGCACTAAAATGTTTGGTTCACAAAAACTTGTCGGCATTCGCCCTGGCTTTTATAGCACAAACCAAACATTGGAAGTGATGTACGAATGGTGCTGCAGCGACGTCTGCAAGACAGTGACTAACCTCTTCATCGAGGAGGGACAAGTCGCTTCGTGGGACGGCACTACGGCCCTGAGCACCTTAGGCGATGTAGGTGGATGCAGTCCCACTGCAGGCCAGTGCACTACCCTAGACGGGGTCATTGTCTGGCCTGCACAAAACTTCACGGCGCGGTGTCACTATCACCCCAAGGGAAATTACACTGCGTCCATGTCAGGGAACCACGTCATCATCGATGATCTGCAGGTTGCCCTCAAGATCCCGGGAAACTCCCGTGTCTTCCAACTGTGCCCAGAACTACGTTCCACCACAGTCCGGACGGATCAGGGTCTTCTCCTTCGCATCCACGGGAGATACAATTTGACCCAAAACATGTTCAGAGTGGCAACAGACAGCCGTCCCGATCCTGTCAATGCCAAGCTGAACTATCTGGCTCAGCAGATCAAGGAGTCGGAAATTAACGGTTTCCGGTTCACGTGGCTTGAGCTTTGCTCTCACGCTCAACGCTATCTTGATCTGACCTGGCAGTTGCTTCGCTTCGACCCTACCCTGGGTGCCCGGGCATTCCTCCAGAGGAATGACCTGACGGCGGAATTCACAGGCGATGCGCTGACAATATGGCCGTGTCAGAAGGTCAACGCCACCTACGTTTACCATTCGTACCGAGTGGGGAACGTTTGCTACAAGTACTTACCTGTGCAGGTTGGCGGCACCATCTACTTCGCCACCCCCGGTGGTCCGGATCTCATTAAATCAAGCCCAATTGTGCCGTGTCATCACCACTTTACGGGGATTTTCCGAAATCGCTCGGGCTGGTTTACTGAGTCTGGCGCGGTCCATGTGAGCCACATCCCACTGGAACTCTTCTGGAAGCAGCGCTTCAACATCACTCACTTTGAGGCACCGGCGCTCTTCCATGACCAGTTGGCGATGACCCCTTCAAACTTTGCCTTCTTTAAACAGTACGTTTACAAGACTGAGCAAATTGAAGCGGTACTCAACCGGCTGGTGAACTTTACCGCTGGTCTATCCCTGCAACCAGACGCCATCTACCAGGCCTTTGCAGGGGTAGGAACCGACATCAAGGCCTCTCTGGAAGGTGTCGGTTTGGCAGCAAACCATGTTATTACGGGTCAAGAGCACACCCTCGCCCAGGGCTTGCATGCTGTCCTGAGCGGGCCGGTTCAGTTGATCTTTAACATCCTAATTACCCTGACAGTGCTGATCGGTGCCGGATACCTTGCCTATCTTGGTGTATCTTATTATCTCAGCTACCGTCTGCGGAGCAAACAGGTCAGGTTTGTTAGCCGTTTCTCCCCGTTGGGTCTTTACCGCAAAGTCCAACGCTGGGTCGGTTTTCACTACGTGCAAAACGATGTACCCTCCCAGCTTGACCGAATCACACCGTGCTTTGTCGTGCTGCTGGACACCAAGGAAACTCCTGCTTTCCTTGACACGGGTTGCCCACGTACTATCATTAGCCAACGCCTTCATAAGGCCTTGGCTAAAGAAAGTCCGAAGGCGGTCATGGCGTTCCAGCAACATCACGACTTTAACCCATTGATGAGCATCAATGGTAAAGCCGTTCATACCATCCTTTCGGGACCATATGAAATCATGTTGCCCGGAAACCGCCAGCCGAACACACGGATCGATGTACATCTCCATGTGTGCAAGACTACGTCTCCCTTCTGGGCACCTGTTGACCTCATACTCGGACTGGACTTCTTAGAACAGTTCAAGAACATTATGTTTGACTACCAACGTAATGTTTGTCGGCTGGACGCGGTAGAATTACCCCTCCTGCTGACCACGCCGGAGATTGACCAGATCGACCCCTGGTGGGAGAACACCCGTGCTCTCTCGCGAAACTCACACAGGTCGGGATCACGATCGCGGTCCAGGGCTTCGTCCATCTCTCGGCCACACTCACGGGCCTCCTCAGTTGCCTCATCACGTGGGTCAACTAGGGGATCCCGGGCCTCTTCTAGACGGGCAAGTCGTCATCTGTCGACCTTGCACGGGTCAGGTTGCCCTCGACCTCCGCCTGGAACCTCTCCAGTAACGCTAGAGAAGGGCCGATACCGTGAGCCAAGTGATTCAGATGCTCCGACATCACCCGTGCCAAACGCGCCTCCGCTATCGGACACCGAGGTTGAATCACTAGGAGCTACTCAGAGTCCGAAGGATCACTCAGACCACATACTAACAGTACAGGATGAGTCCACCCTTCTGAATGACCCGGAACCCTCCGTCGGATACGCTCTAGTAGGCCTCCTACGTCGTACGGGACTGCCGATTCCAAAGCGGTCCGGTAAGACCAAACATGTTAGTGGTGCCACCACACCTGATTCCGGTCATGTGGTCACGGCTTTTTACCCAAATGATATTCGGACACCCCATATCAAAGTTCTCCTCAACAACTGGGTAGAAGCCAAGGCACTGGTCGACACAGGAGCTGTTTTCTCACTCTTGGACCACAAGTTAGCGGCCCAGCTGCCCAACTTGTCACTATCACCAACCAGGGCACGCCCTATCGCAGCCAACGGGTCCCCGATCCCACTGCTAGGAGCAGCCTACATCACAGTTACAGTGGCTGATGTCTCTGAACGGATTCAGGTCCAAATACAGGAGAACTGTTCAGCTGAACTGGTCCTAGGAACCAACTTCCTCGGCCAGTTCAATTGTGTCAGTTTGAACTGGGAGAAATCCTTCCTCCAGTTCAAAGAGAGTAGAATCCCCTGTGACGGTCTCATCCACAGCCCACCTTCTGCCCGCGGCGCTTTGCCCCTGAAGGACTTGGTGATTCTAGAGCCTCGCTCACTGACACGATTCACTGTCCCTGTCCCACCAATCTATACGAACGTGCCTGAGGTGGCCTTCTTTCCGAAGCACCTCACCGGGTCTCAACGACACGTATATCTTGCTGGAAGCGTCAGTACCGTGACCAACGGTCACATACCGCTTCAGGTAGTCAACCCGAGTACTCATTCCGTGGTTCTCTACCCACACACGACCATCGGTCATGTGCAAATGCATTGTGAGCCCTCACGGGAATCACCGGTCGACTCAGACACCGTCCTCGATCGTCAGTGGGTCGAGGCCAATGCTGTAATCTCACCGGACATCTCCCCTCGGGACCGGGCAGCCTTACTCGACCTGCTGGTTGCATACACCGACCTTTATGCTCTTGATGAAAAGGACACAGGTTCCACTGATCTCGTCCAGCACGAAATCAGCACGGGTGATGCCCGCCCAGTCCGCCGTTTTCCTTACCGGTCCTCACCTAAGGAAAAGGATCTCATCATGCAGGAGGTCAAGGCGCTCCAGGAGAAAGGTATTATTCGGCCCAGCACGTCTCCGTGGGCTACTAATACTGTCCTGGTGCGCAAGAAAAACGGTTCTCACCGTATGTGTGTTGACTTTCGTGGTCTTAACGAGGTCACGAAAAAGGATGTCTACCCTCTCCCACGGATAGATGACATCCTCGACACACTCAAGGGTATGAAGTATTTCACTACCCTTGACCAGGCTAACGCTTATTGGTCAATCCCGATTGCCGAGGCCGATAAGGAAAAGACGGCTTTTAATACGCCTATTGGATTATTCGAATTCAATTATTTGCCTTTCGGTTTATGCAACGCGCCAGGGACATTTCAACGCCTTATGGACCTCCTCCTTACTGGAATCCAATGGCGCACGGTTCTGACTTATCTCGACGACATTTTGGTGTTCGGGAACTCTCACACCCAAATGCTTGAGCGCCTGGCAGATGTGTTCGCCCGTCTTCGCCGGGGTGGAATGAAGCTCAGACTGAGCAAGTGCAAATTTTCGCACTCGGAGGTAGAGTACCTAGGCTATCGCATCTCACAGAGCGGCCTAGAACCTGACCAAGCCAAGCTGGCCGCCGTCCAAAACCTACCCATTCCACAAAACGCCAAAGACATCAAGTCCTTCCTAGGCCTCGTGTCTTACTACAGGCGTTTCATCCCTGGTTGTGCCCGGCTCAGCGAGCCACTAACCAAGCTCTTACGGAAGGAAACTACTTTCCAGTGGTCAAAACCTCAGCAGGAGGCGTTCGATGAACTCCGCCGCCTGCTGACCAACCCTCCTATCCTGCGCCATCCGGACTTTTCGAAATCCTTTATCCTTCAAACTGATGCGAGTATTTCGGGGATAGGAGCGGTTCTTAGCCAGTTAGACGAAAATGGATACGACCATCCTGTCGCGTACGCCAGCCGAGGGTTAACAGCGGCCGAGAAGAACTACTCCATTACAGAACTGGAGACTCTCGCTGTTGTCCATTTCGTCAAGCACTTTCGACCATACCTCTTCCAGCACGAGGTGGTCGTCCAGACTGACCATACCGCGGTCAAAGCAGTGTTGGAGAAGCCTAACCCCTCTGCTCCGATCGCTCGGTGGGGACTCGCGCTCGCCGAATTCAAACTGACAATTCGGCCGCGAAAAGGTCAGTCTAATGGTAATGCTGACGCATTATCACGCCTGCCGGATCCTAACTCCCTCACCGGTCAGAGTATTGATGATACTCCCCTTTACAGACCTGAGGGGCACGTTATGATGATCACCGATGGTGCGCAGCACCTGGCGAGATCAAGGACCTTGACCGATGGTGTGCAGCACCTGGCGCGTTCAAGTAATTCAGCACCGATCACTGTTGGCGCGGAGCGCCCGGTACGATCAGAGTCTTATGCCGAGATATCCGTCGGTGCGCAGCACCCCGACCTTTTCGCAGCTCAGCTGGAGGATCCGGAATTAGCCGACATCATTCGCTCTCTTAAGCCTCTGGGCGACCAGAATGATGTGCGAGGCTACCATCTGCTGGATAACGTCCTTCAGAAATGGACAGGCGAGTCCAATAAGATCGTCATACCCAGATCCATGGTTACTACCATTATCCGGGCCCATCACGATGACATCTTAGCTGGACATTTCGGTGCTAAACGTACTGCGCGGCTCATTGCTCGCAGATACCACTGGCCCTCCCTCAGTCGGGATGTCAAGTCCTTCTGTCAGCGGTGTGATCTTTGCCAACGGAATAAGCCCGCTCGACAGAAAACCACTGCGACCCTGAAACCTATCACCATCACGGGACCGTTTCACCGGGTAGGTGTCGACTGCATGGGACCAATGACCACTAGCGAAGCTGGCAACCGTTTCATCGTAGTCTTTATCGACTACTTTACGAAATGGGTCGAGGCTTTCGCCACTCCGGACATTACTGCGAACACCATAGCCCGGCTGTTTGTAACGCAAATTGTCTGCCGGCACGGGGCACCGCAGATCCTTCAGTCAGATCGTGGCACTGATTTCACATCAAAACTGATGACTGAAATCACTGCGATCTGCGCGACGAAGAAAATCCACTCTACCGCCTATCACCCGATGACCAACGGCGAAGTGGAAAGAGCTAATCAGACGCTAGCCACACGGCTACGTATGTATGTTCATCAAGGACATACTGATTGGGATGAACACCTACCATACGCTGTGTTCGCCGTCAATATCAGCATGAATGAGTCAACAGGGTACTCGCCCTTTGAACTCATGTACGGTCGCACACCCATGCTCCCTGTTGACGCCGCGCTCTCATTCAACCCTCCGGCCCATATCATTAATGTTTCCTCATATGATATGGAGGTCAAACGTCATTTCACGAATGCGTTAACCTTAATCCAGAGTCGGATTGAGAAGGCACAGGAAGCCTATGCACGGTCGTACGACCGGAGGGCACACGATGTCTCGTACAAAGTAGGGGACCAGGTGCTCAAACTGCGCACCTCCAGCAAACGTGGACTCACTCCTAAATTGCTGCCCATCTACGATGGACCCTACCTTGTAACAAGTGTGGCATATCCCAATGTCACACTTCGTCTCGAGATGGATCAGGAAGACACTGTACATGTCAACCAGCTTCGACTTTACGTGTCCCCTGAACAACCAAGTGAAGCAGAGGATACACCTCCCACTTCACAGGTAACGGATTCGGCACCCTTATTGTATCCATCAATAAGCCGGGACTTTACACCGAATCTGATTGACCCACATCTTGATGCAGAGGTCCCCGACCCGTAACTCAGGATGCACTCTCTTCATTGTCCCCGCTTACGGACGAGGACGTCCTTTTTCGAAGGACCGCCGTGCCCCTCACGAAGTATCCACTCTTGTCCATGCTGGATCTTAGTGGATAGAAGAGAGCGTTCAGCAACCTAAGCGTCACGCCTTAGGCGCATCCTCACGCGATAGCCTACACCTCTCAGGGTGCATCCTCTGCGATAGCCCGACAATCTGTACCTCACTGGGCGCATCCTCTGCGATAGCCTACATCTTGCCCTGAAAATTTTTTCTTTTCTGTGTTCCAGACCTTCGCACAGGATATTCAATGTCGGCAACTCCACGCATCAACAACCTCCGGTCACCATACCACCGAACGAATTACGATCAAAGAAGGCCTCATCCACCGACAACCCAACGGACCTATTCGACCACTCTCGCCGTCACACCTTGGAATGACCTACGACCACGGACACGCCGCATAAAACCTCACTGCTGACCACTGCAAGGACGAGGACGCCCTTTTTCGAAGGACCGCCGTGTCACGTGCCGCTCAATTCTCCAACGTCACGTGATCCCGATCATGCCGACATTTTGTTATTTTCCATGTTTTGTTTATTACCCGATCATGCTTTTGTTTATTTCATTTTTACACATGCATTTTACGTTCGTTTTATATTTTTATGCATTTCTATGTTTCGTTTTGTTGTATTTTTATTTCTTTACAAACGCGGGCTACAGTAGGCCCTTTAGCTAAAAACTTCCGCCAGTCGTGCTCCACGAGCACATGGCTATTTTTGGTGCGCTCACGCACCTCTTATCATCAAAAATTAGCGTCGTTTTTGTTACGCAAAACGACTAGCTAAGAAGTTTTAGCTAAAGACGTTCATATGCTTAGCATAGGCACTGCAGCCGGCCTCAGTGCTAAACGCATGTGAATGAAAAAATGTCTATGTGCTCATAGGCATCTTCTGCATCGCGTCTAGCTGCAGAAGTTAGCTCGAGCGCCGAGAAACTCCGCCCAAGCTGCAGCTGTAGCCAAACATGTCCTTAAAAGGACATGTTTCTTTAGTTTTTCGCTCATTCTTGGGTTCACCAAGCTTTTCGTCCAGTTGTCACTTCGCGTCCGCCGCCCTTCTTAATTTACATATTTTTATATACTCGACTGCGTCCGCCGCCTATTATCCTAAATAAATTTGCATATTTTTGCGTTACTTACTGCGTCCACCGCTCACCGCCTACCGTACCCCGCTGCCCATCAGTGCCAGGTGTCCGACCGCCCCGGTTCGTGAATTAAACGTTGGAGTTTCGCCTCCCGCTCACTCCCGCTCCCTCCCGCTCGCCGCCGCTCGCCGCCTAGGACGTTTGAGGATCGTACCCCTCGCTCCCAGTGCCAGAAGACCGAAAGCATCCAGGGACCCGCCGCCCGTTGCGTCGTAATCGCTTGAGAAACAGGACTAGGTGAGTCTTCTCAGGGGATTATTGTTATTTGTGGGTTATTTGTTGGGAAATCCTTCCTGAGTTGGTTTCCCAAGGTTTCCACAGATAAGTAGGGCCTCCACCTCTCAGGTTCGGGCTAAAAGGGGCTGTCTGGTTCATAATCGGGTCCCATAATTTAGGTCATTTTACGGGTGACCCTGTCCCCACTCTCACTGAGCAGGACTCGGGGATTGTCGCACCTAGCCTGGCAGCGTTGTCCATTACCCTACAGCAAGACCCCAAGGACAACTCCAGAGAACCAACTATAGACCTCTCTATAGCCACCAATTGCCAGGTTAGGCCCCCAACGCCATTTAGGGAATCCTGGGGAAAATGCCAGTATCCATCAGGAGTCACAGCCTATTACTCACTGTAATAGGATCAATCTGATATGGTTCACCATCAATGTGACGTCTAAAACACGGTATCACCTGATGAGATACCCAAACCTCCCCAGCTCTCCCAAACCCCCATGTCATACACGTGACATGGATGGCATAAAATGTGACAGTTGAAATCTCAAAAATCTGGCGCATCCCTGCCTATTTGCTTAGCTTTCTCTGCCCAGAGCGAATATTTCCTAGCCGTGAGAAATTTTTTTGTCCATTTCTGGCCCCAGTGGACGGAAAACATTTTTAAGAGTTGTCGAGTTTAGTCACAGTTTACCGTCGCCCGTTATTCGATTCCAACATACAGTAAGCAACGTTTTAATAATTCTCTCGACACGAAAATCTGCATGCGTACCTGCTTTCAGCATTTTTGTGTTACAAGCATTTGAAAAGAAGAGACTATAAAGGAAAGATCCAGAATCGAAACAAGATTCATCAGGAATTCAAGATTCGAAATTGAAAATTGCCAGAACTTGTTAGTTAAAAACCAAAATTTTGAAATCCTTAAGAAAAAATGTAAAATGGAATATCTGAGCAAAAACTAAGTCAGAATATTCACAGTACAAAAAATGATAAATGCGGAGCTAATTCAGAAATTTCAGATTATCAACATTTGAATAAAATTAATTCAAGAAGGTGCAGCAAAAACGTTTACAAAATTCGAAAATATAAATGAAGATTAAGAAAATTGAAGACTTCAGACTTTACGAAATGTCGTAACTCATTCATTTTTTTGTACAAGACATCAAAATTTGGCATTTTCATCTATTTAACAATTTCTGCTATTCTATACCTGGCAGAATTAGAATTCTGGCTGTGAGTTTGAATATTCTTAGAGGCAAAGAACTTAATTTTCTAAAATCAATAAAATTTTATTACTTTCCATAAAACAAAAATGAATGATTTTCATATGACGAGATCAAATCACAAAATCAGATAAAATTTCGGAATCAATGTAACAAAATTATAAAAGATGTAAAACAAAATATAACGATGCTCATCAAATTTTTTAGTGAAATTATTTAAATTTACTGAAATTATTGACCACAAGTGTCAACGCACCATCGGAGTTAAAATCGTCTGCAAAATGTAAGCATTCCGCAAACAAGATTTGTGTTAAACTTCAAGAAATTTTACCATCGTCGTCCGACGACGTGTCTTCGTTTTTCAATATTGATTCGGGAGACAGTTCAGCAAATCGTTTTTCAGAAAACGAGGCGTTAAAAAAATTAGTCTGAAAAAACAAAAGTATAAATTAACTAGAATCGACATTCTCATTGTGAAAAGAAAACCTGAGTTTCATAAAATTCCGTGACAGTCGGAAAATTTTTTTGTATTTTAAAAGTGTACAATGATGCCAGACAATCTTTGCCAGACTTATTCTTTGATTTAAGCTCTAATTTTTCAGTCTAGAAAGATATTCCGATTTCCGACTGGAGCAATGAGCTGAAAATTGAGGAGAATGAAGAGCCCTTGGAACTTTACTTCGAAAAAATTTGATCACATGATACTAGAAATTTATATAAGAATTTTGATTACATCATCATTAAATTTTAGAATAAAACTAGAATTTTTCGGCAAATATTTATATCCTGTAGAGTTTCTTGAGTATTCTCATAATTTAAAAAAAATCATCAGGATCATGGTCCAATTGAAAAAATACGAATTACATAGTATCCAGGAATGAACAAATCAAAATTTTTGTCGCGAAAAATCAAATATGCACCAAAAACGTGATTCGTATTCAACTGGCCCCAAAGTTCAGTAGAATTTCCAGTAGCTAATTCTAAGGAATGAGCGACCTCTAAATACAGGGTGATTAAGACTTTCAGAAAAAAAATTCCGTGAGTTTTCCAAGTTTTTTTCAACAATTTTTTAAAGAAAAAATGCATACATTTTTACACGAATGGCAAGGCAACAGGTGATACGACCCCCCCCCCCAACTTGGCCAACCATATACCCAACCCCCCAGACTTGAAAAAATCAGAAAAATTGGCAAAAAAGTGCCTTTTTGGGAAAAATTTCGACTTTTTCCGCCCCCCCCCCCCCCAATGGTCGGACCTCTTACAGGCATACATGTAATTGGGGGGGGAGCGCTATGGGACCCCCCCAGAAATCGTCCATCATATGGCTAGCCACTGGACGACTGCCCCCCCCAAGATTTTCCAATCCTATGGCTAACCATAGGGTAGCCCATGGACCCCCATACTTTTGGTCGGAAAAATGTCGATTTTTTGATGAAAAATGTCAATTTTTGAACGAAAAATGTCAATTTTTGAACAAAAAATAGTCAAAAACGTCAATTTTCTCGGCGCTTCGTGCCACAAATACATTTTTTATCATTATTAGACAAAAATTACTATTTTTAAACTCTTTTTCGGACTTTTTTCGAGGAAAAATCGATTTTTTTTGTTCAGAGACCCCTCTCCCCAAAATTTTGGGAATTACTGACACCCAGCCCCAAAAAAGTGGCCCGACCCCCCCAGACCTCGGGGCTCCGTTACATGTATGATCAATATAGGCTTCTTCTGCTTTTGCCACTTCATCTAATTTGAGCTTTTTATATAAGATATTTCATAAATTAGGGTTGTCCCGGGGCAGACATTTTAGCCGGGGCCGGGGCCGGGGCAGCTGCCCCGGTGCCGGGGCCGGGGCAGACATATAACATATTAACATATACGTCACTAGTGGTACCATACTTCATGTATCACATCGAAAAATTTTTAAGGTGATTCTTTTTCTTTTTATTTCATGTCAGCTATGATACTGCATTGGTTGATAGGTTAGATAGGGTCTGATGCAGACAAAAAAATTAAATTTTTAAGATAATTGTCATTACTAAAACATAGGAAATTCATTCTTTTCCCGAAGAAACTGCATTGCATACATGAACTTGTATCAATTCATCTGCATGGTTTTTAGCATGGTGCTATCCATCGTAATCACTGTTTATTAGCATAGGTAATCATAATAATAAACAGTCTTTTCAGATCAATGAAACCACGAGAATTAAGGTTGCGAAAAATTGAGCAGCAACTTTCAGTCTTTTAGTCGAAAATTTTCCAAATTTCAATGTTCTAGAATGCAGGAAAATGTATCTTTCTCAACATCTTTAATACAAAAATTATGCACGCACCCGATAGTTTAGATTCCCCAAACAGATGGAATATCTGTCATTTTTCTGCTGCAAAACAGTAAAATATTCAAACACTGCAAAAGAATCGAGAAAAATCTTGATTTTTCCAACTATGTCAAGAAACAAAAAAAAGAAGAAAGTTGGAGATATCACAAAATTGTGGTGAAAAATCAAAAATCACCATTTTCCCAAATAACAACTTTGTCAACATCCTCATTCTCTTTGTCACTTTTGCATAGTGAATGACTGTGGCTCAAATCTGAATTCCCTTCAGCTCTAACTTCTTTGACACTACTTAGGTAATTTGAAAACATGTTTTGACATGTATGCTGAAGTTTAGACAAATCAGTAATAGTTGAATAGCTAATATAATCGTACGTTTTCTGGAAAAATCAATTGAAGTTGAAGTGCAGTTCCGGATATAATGAAAACTTTTAAACTTTTATTCAAATAGAACATGAATTTAGTGATTCCTAAAAGTATTACTGTCGAACTAACAACTGAATATTTACTTGTCACAGCCTAAACTTCAATTTTATTATAAATCGAGCTTGTTACACTATCAAAAATACTAATTTTTTGTAGTCTTGCCCCGAACCGGGGCAACCTTAGCCCCGGCCCGGGGCCGGGGCAGCTGCCCCGGCGCCGGGGCCTGGGACAACCCTATCATAAATGTAAATTAACGAAAACATCATCTAGTTATATTATGTACACTTAAGATGATAGACAGTAAGAAAAATTTATTCAAAATCATCTCTACAAAGTACATTAATTTCTTTGATAATTTGAAGTGAAGATACTGATTTTTCTATCACATGTTTCATTTTTTCCAAGAAATTCACAGACTTTTGCATCTTCTCCAGGTGGTCAAAAATTTTCCCTGATTTTTCGAAGTTTTTCAGGTCTGTTGGTCACCCTGTAAATATTAGTGGCCTGATTCATACCGATGAAAAAAGATCAAAACAAAATTCTCTGGTTAATAAAAAAATATATTTCGAGATTTAAAAGTCAATATTCACCTGTTCATTAAATTCTGCTATAGCTTCGTCCGTAGCGGATTTTGAACATTCGCTTGTCGAATTTTCATCACAGGAATCGCTCTTCGACACTTCGCTTAGATTATCTATTGAATAAACGATCGTGGACTCGGATTTAATGTCGTCTAAAAATGTAAACATTCTTTACACGAGATTTTGTGTTGCGCTAAATTTCCCAAATTTTACCTTCGTCGTCCGACGACGTGTCCTCGTTTTTACAAGTCGATTCAGAAGGCACTTTTTGTCTCTTGGCCAACAAGGCTTTGAAAAAACTCATCTGAAAAAACAGGAGTGGATTATTCAGAATCGACTTTCTCTTTGAAATTAATAATTTCTCAACTGAAAAACACTTAAAAATGAGTTTTTTCAAAGCTTATTAACCTAATTTTTCGCCCTATATTGATATGCTGGGGTCGGTTTCATCAAAGAGACTTGAGCTTTAGCTTAAGCTGTACTTAACTCTCTATGTTATACCATTGTCGTTAAGGCGCAGCTCAGCTGCAGCTTAACCTTGCCGATATGTTTTCCGTGTATGAGTTGAGCTACAGCTGAGCTGCATCTTAACGTCAATGGCATAACATATAGTTAAGCTACAGCTTAGAAGGCAAATCAGCTGGAGCTCTCTTTGACGAAACCGGCATATGATATTTTAAATTTGTTAACCAGCTAGAAAATGAGCTTGAATTCAAAGTTGATAGATAAATTTGGGAAAAAACGAGAATGATGAAAAAAATTGGAACTTTCTTGATGTTTGCATATTCTAGCACTCTGAGAAATGAAACTTTTTATTGTCTAACTCTTGGACAGGCTATCTAATTTCGTTGTCAATTTAATCATTTTTCACAGCAAGAAAAAATCACAGGAAAAGTAAACAATATTCAGTAATCAAACAAACCAAATTTTGGATCGATTTTGGGGACTCCCACCCCCTCCCCAACTGGCCGTATACCTCTTACAGCTATGCGCAACACTCATTGGGATCCTCACTGGTGTTAAGCGCCATAATGTTTAGAGATTTAGTTTACTTTTTTAACATTGAACCATCAACGTTTTTCCCTAATTTCCAGACCTTTCTCGCCAAAAACATGGATTTGGCAGAAAACGGTGATTCGGGACGAGGAAAATACACCAAGAGGCATTTTTTCTATGTCTAAAGTGAAAATTTACTCCCCAATGAGCGATCTTCGGGGGAAAAAGGTTGAACTTGGAACACGTCTCAATCGACCATAATGTACTAAACCAGACTGTAACTCACTGTTTTTTTCCAGCTGACGTTTTCCTCAAATGAGGAAAAGTGTCAAGAAATTTTTTCCATATTTTCCCCAAGTCATTTTGATCTTTTTTTTCGAGGCTGAAAATTTTTTTGGACATTAACATTCTGCGACACTGGAAAATCAATTTTCCGAATATTTATTTTATGAATTGATTCGAATTTTTTTTCAAGAATCGTAATTTCTACAAATTTATCATTTGAAAGATTCTGAAAGCAGTAATTTAATCGTAAACTTCAACAAATTTGACCGAAAAGTTATGGGTAAGGACAGAAATTTTCCAAAAATACTTTGATGCCAACAGCTTTTGAATTCAATTTACGTCGAGAGAGGAAAAAAGAAAGTTGACGTGTCGATCATTTCTCAAAAGATGCGTCAAAGGAAGAAATGCGGATATTCATCACATATAGCGATAAAAAAAAGGAGACTACCAAATGAAACATGAGATATAGGTTCGAGATGATGAAAACTATTGAAGACTAAATAACAAATGAACGTAGACATGCTGGTAAATGCATAAAAAATCAAAATGACAAATGAACGTAGGCGTGGTAAATGCATAAAACATCAAACCATCAAATTTTTTTCCTTCTCTCCGAACTTTTCTCCACAAAAAGCAAGATTTGGGGACTTGGCCAACCATGTACCGAACATCGCCCAGCCCCCCTCCCCACCAGTACGGAAAAAATAAAAAAAATCTGCAAAAAAGTGTATGTTTTTTGGCCTTTTTTGGGAAAAATTTCGACTTTTTCCTACCCCCCCCCCCAACTGGTCGCAGGTCTTACAACAGGTATGCTTGGGTATGCTCCTAAAATGCATAAAAAAGCATCCGTAGCCACATTATAAGCGTTTTTAAAAATGTGGAAAATTTTTGGAAACTGAGGAAAAAAATTTTGGGTCGTTCTCACGTGGAAAAAATCTTCGAGGAAAAAAACGGTGATGGAAAACAGTGCAGTCACTTTCAACAATGCACCAAAACTCGACCTTGTATAATTTGACGATCTCAAATCTTTCTCCAACGCGGTTAAAATAAAGGAGCCAAATATTCTTTCCACTTTCCTAAAAAATTTTCGTCGAAAAAAAGCCGTGTGGAATGGAATGATGGAATGGACCCAATTGCGCAATGATGAATGACGCGCGCGCGCCGGTTTCCATCGATTCTACAGTAATCGCGCTACTTCATGAGGATTTCACTTATACTGTTAAACTTGCTTTTTGAAAATGATTCTAAATCAAACCAATAGGACGTCGACGGTGTGATATGGAGAAACTTCACCACTCAACATCATAAAAACAAAAAGGGAAAAAACCCAAGCCTGAATCGATCAAAATTTTAGTATTCGAATTTTTCAGGAAATTGCAACATTTTTTTCTGCGAATCAAAATTCGAAAACTTCATTTTCAGCGATCTCTGAAGCCAAATAACTTTAGTTGTTGAAAAAAATTTATTAGTCCTATGATGCAGAGAATGACGAAATCAAAATCACAAAATCAGACATGTTTTTTCAAATTACAGCATTAAAAATATTGTAACGTACCTGCTAAAGCAGTACTGTAAACATGTAGCATACTGTATGTAATAGACATTTATTAGATATTATTTTATTTTCACATTTTATCGTCTCAAGGATGTCTGGGATTCACACCCAAACATTCCTACAAAATTACGTGAAGTACTTTATTTTGATCCGTTCACACCCCGGTAGCCCAATTAAGATGCCCTAATTAATTTGCACAAACGGCAGCTGTTCCCCTAGAACCTACACTAAACTACACATTCCACAGCTACCGTAATCCCCCGTAAAAATCGTAAACAACACCTGCACACAGTAAAATACGTAGAAGCCCCGCCGTACAGTAGTCTCAAGTATAACAGTAGCGGCGGCCCCACAAAACGTGTGTATACAGAGAAACCGATACAGGAAGCATGCACAGAAGCACAAAGGCGTGGCCAAGCCCACCGTAGAAAGCAAGCAAAGCACAGAAAGCAGACGGTACCAGAAAAGCGTTAGAGAGGCGTAACTAAGAAAGCATAAAAAGCGTAGCCGGAAACGACGATTGGCGGAAGAAGATGGACAGAAGCTCGACCTCCCGCAGCGCCCAGGGAGTGGCCAGAATCGCCGTATAAAAGAAGAAGCAAAGCGTGATTTTGGGTCATTCATTCGGATTCTGATTCTGATTCTTATTCTTGTGTTTTTCCGCGCTCGCCCCGTCTTTATACATTTGCAAGCGGCCGACTATTCGAAAGCATTTAAACCGAGGCCCCCGTCCGTATTTTAATTCGAAGCGCGTTTATTGTCGACGTTCAAGCGACCGTCGATCCCCGTTGTTGTATTGTAATCGTACGCCCTCGCCCCCGCCCCGTTATTTACCCCGCCGTATCGACCGATTGGTCCAAGTAAAGTACCTCACAGAAATCTGGTCGTTACATATTTTGGTGACCGTACCGTTACGTTAACCAGTGGAACTCCCTGCCCCCAATTAGGTGTACTCTTATCCGGGCATTTAAAAGCATTAGTAATACAGTAGTAATCATTTCCTACAGTAAGACAGTATTCGTATTAAGCAAACTGGAAACCCCCTCCAACGAAGCATTAAGCGATACATTTAAACGAATACAGCGTGAAGCAAAAATTGAAGCATTTAAGCAGAAATCCCATCGTAAGCCAAGAATGACCCACCAAACGCAAGATCATTTAGGAGAAATCGTTAGAGAACAGATAAACGATTTATTTTCAGAACATTTTCGTACCCTACGCACACAATTGAATCAGAATACAGTAAACCCTACCCTAATAGACGATCTAAGAACAGCAAACATTCGTAATAACATGGCAAACAATTTCTACGCGAAACCTACAGTATTCACGGGCGGCGTGACCCAACATTTTGGTGAATGGAACAAAAGATTAGAACAATTCATGGCACTCCAAGGCATGAAAGATACAGACGTACAGTTAAAGTTGGCATGTTTAGAAATTCATTTAGGAGGAGCCGCGTTAGCAAAATTCAAAAGTTTAGCAAATTCCGAAAACCCTCCCCACACATACGAGCAGTATAAAGTCGCATTACAGGCATTTTTCCCAAACAATAGAGATAATGAGCTACATCAACAATTCTTACGCGAAAGAAAACAAAAGCGATCAGAAACAGTAACGGAATTCTTATTTGATCTAGAACATCTCGCAACCCTCGCCTACCCTAACTTTAACACAGACGCACGAGAAATGATCATAAAACCCCTCTTTGTAGAAGGCATGCAAAACGAAATCAGAGAAGCAATTAAGTATAGAAGATTCGCAACTTTAAAAGAAATGTCAGACGAAGCAGCTTACATTGAACAGCAAATTCTTAGAAATGAATTAAAATCTAACGTCCTTCCCTTCATACCCCCAAAACCCGAACCCATCTTCTCCCTAACCAAAAATACAGACCAACAGGATCTTTTGCATCAGTTAGAACAACAAGTAAAAGATTTACAGTTGCAGATCAAACAAAAACCTCAACCCCCACCACAGAGTAGCTACAACAATTTCAGTAACAATACTTTCAGCAGGAATAATGCTTACAGGAACAATACCACCCCCAGGCAACCCACATGCTTCCAGTGTGGACAAATCGGACATGTAGCTCGTAATTGTAAATCAGTAGGCACCCGAAAATCATGTGAAATCTGTTTCCGTAATAATCACAGTAGACGTGATTGTAAAAGCCCATGCATCCACTGCTCCCAAACAGGACATAGATCAGATAACTGCCCTTCAAAACCCTACTCCAATTTTCAATGTTTTATATGCAAGCAGAGAGGTCATACAAGCAGGTATTGCCCAAATCAGCAGAGTCGTAATATTCAAAATTGCATTGAGTACAGGCAACCCCAACCCCTCATGGACATTGACGACCCCGCATTTTACTCAAAATTACCCGCCATAACTAACGGCCCTCAGACTACTTTAGGAACTATCATGCCCAACACCCACTGCCGTAGCGACGAATACGTCCTTGATCTGGACGTACCCGATTGGTGCGCCATGTCACCACCCCCCACGCCTGAAGCCGCAAAAATCGAAAAATCGCCGCCCACCATCCCCGTAGGCTACAAAATCCCCCGAAAGCAAGACACAACGCCGCCCACCGCCCCCGAAACCCCGTCGAAAACAGGCCGCAACTTGTTATCCCTTCTCCATGGCCTGACCCCCGAACCCTACCAATTCCGCCCCCGCCAAACACTTCTACCGACCCCCATAAGTAAGCAAGTCCAAACCCCATCCCATAACTCAACTTCTAAAGTTTTACAGAATGTTCAGATTTCAAACCGGCCACCCCCCCAGCGCAAAACCGCAAAACGACAACACCAAAAACCGCCACGCCAAATCGAGCAGAGCGAAAAAACACAGTACCCCGCCGCCTCCACTAAAACACTATATTGGCCATTGTATTGTATATTTTTATGTATAATAATCCCCACATCGTGTAGTGCCCAATTTCAGATGTGTGGAACTTCATTGAGCGGTCACTCAGTCAGCATACCAAAACTTGTATCATGCATGCCCCCTTCCACAGTAGACAAACCCGTACAAACATTCGGAAAAATCTATATCCCCTCCACTAAGCCCCACATTACAGATGCATACAAATGCAGTGTTCGCAAACGCAAAATTTGTACTAATACAGGATTTTTTGGATCAAAAGGTATTGTCTTCGACCAAACCGAAATGCAAAATCTAACCCCACATGTTTGTAAGGCAGTCGTTATAAACAAAGAACACAACGGTCAAAAATTATACGAAACCCAACCAGGATTTTGGTCAACAAATAACTCCCTAAGCGTAGAATACACATGGTCTTGTACAGACCATTGTACCTCAGTCACTAACGTCATCATAGAAATAGGACAAATAGCATCTTGGAATGGCAAATCTATGACAGGTACATTAGGCGACCTAGGGTCATGCAAACCGACATCAGGTCATTGTGTCACAGCCGACGGATCCATTATCTGGAATGAAACAGCATTTGAAAACTTATGCCCTTTCGAATACGAAAATACACATCCCATCAAACTCACGCAAACACACATGATAATAGAAGAACTACAAGGTGCATTCTCGGTTAAAAATACAGTTTTTTTGGAACCCCAATTGCCCAGAAATCCAAGACAGCATTCTAACCGAACAAGGCATTATCGTACAATTAGACCAAAGCACCCCACATCGTAACGCATTTTTAACCCCAAAAACCAACGAAACTCATACTACATTATACGATTTTGATGATTTTGAACCCATCAATGCAAAACTAAACTATCTAGCAGACAAAATACAGGAATTCGAAATTCAAAATTTCAAAAATGTATGGAATGAACTATGCAGACAGGCACAGCGTCACCTTGATCTCGTATGGCAAATTTTACGTCTTGATGCAACCCTTGGAGCGCGTGCATTCCTACAGCGAACCGACATCATAGCAGAATTTACAGGAGAAGCCCTCACAGTCTGGCCCTGCAAGCAAGTAAACGCATCTAAAGTCTTCTACAACCATAAAATCAACCAAACATGCTACAAACTTTTACCCATTCTCGTAGGAACGGAACTCATGTTTTCAAATCCAGGAGGCAACGATTTGACCCCTTTCTCACAAACGGTTGACTGCCATCACATGCATGTAGCCCTTTACAGACAGAATAATACATGGGTCAGTGAAACAGGATCCCCGCATGTCACAAATTTACCTTTAGAAATCGTCTGGAACCAAAATTTCTCCCTTTTCCATTTTAACACACGCCATTTTTCATGATCAACTTGCAACTATTTCAACCAACTTACTCTTTTTGAAACAATACATTTACAAAACTCATACACTCGAAAACATTGTCAAAAAACTCGTCAATTACACCGCCCAAATGTCTCTCAATTCCGATACAGTTTACAACATGATCTCAGGCACTGGTCAAGCACTCGGAAATACACTCTCTGGCGCCGGTCAAGGCATAGAACATGTAATTACCGGTACCACCCAAAGTCTCACGGACGGACTAAACAATTTACTCAAAGGACCCCTGCAAATCATTATCAATCTCGCCGTTATTACTGTAGTTATTGCAGGCGTCTTTTATTTGTTTCTCGTTCTTCGAAAATACTTCCCCTCTCCAAAGCATCATGCCACAAACGAACATGCATACGAAATACCATCAAACAACAGACATTTACATGAGACCATACCCCCATCATTCGGCCATGCTCTCTTAGAATTAGCTAATCGTCGTGGGGCACAAACACAGCAGAAATACGTCCTTGTCGATATCGATACCCCCCGAACCCCTGCAATCGAACTCATTAATCAAATTCAGCAATCTGCATCAAATAAGCCACCCCAAAACGTACCTGAGAAACATACCCCTCATATTCCAATCACACTTAACGGCAAATTAATGACAAAAGGCATGATTGACACTGGTGCAGTTTACTCACTCATTGATTCCCGAATCGCTCAACTTTTACAGTTAGACATGAAACCCCCGCTAGTCCAAGCAAAAGCAGCAAATAATCTCCCGATTCACTTTGTAGGAACCACTTTTGTCACAGTGACAGCCCAAACAATCCAGGAAACAATCATGGTCCATGTCCAAAAAGATTGCACAGCAGACATCCTTCTAGGCAAAAACTTTCTCAGTCGATTTTCGGAATACACTATCAACAATCAAAAATCACAGGTCAAATTTGGCAATGTTATACTACCTTGTGATGGCCTAGAATATAGCCCCCTTTCAACTCGTGGTGGAACTTATCTAGACGAGAAATTAGAATTACCACCCCGTACAGTAACTGAATTTACTGTCCCCTTGCCCAAATCGTACTTACAGGTCAAACAGCTTGAATTCACCCCAAAACCCAAACAGAATCCCAAAGTCCATTTCGCAGCTTGTATATCTGAGAATCAAAACAGTCGCATACGCATATCGGTCTTAAACACACAAGAAACAGCCCAAATTCTTTACCCTGGAACATGCATTGGCACAGTCTCCTGTTACATCCCGAAACAAAATACTCCCGCTAACGTAACCCCTTCCACGCAAAACCAGCCCAACCGTTTTGATACATTCACATGGTTAAAAGAAAATGTTAATTTAACCTCGAGTGACCTCACAGAAGCAGAAAAAACGCAACTCCTACGCGCCCTATCGAAGTACCCTACATTATATGCTAAATCCAAAATGGACGTAGGCAGAACCACCCTCGTTTCACATACAATTGACACCAATGGCTCCCAACCCGTACGTAGACAACTTTATCGGACTTCCCCAAAAGAAAAGCAAATCATACAAGCAGAAGTTGAGCAACTCGCAGCAGCAGGTGTCATAAGCCAAAGCAATTCCCCATGGTGTACCAACACAGTTTTAGTTCCCAAAAAAGATGGAGGCCATCGTTTATGCATTGATTTTAGAGGCCTCAACAAAGTCACCAATAAAGATACCTACCCCTTGCCCCGGATAGACGAAATTCTAGACACCCTCCGGGGAATGAAATATTTCACCTCCCTTGACCAATCCAATGCATACTATTCCATTCCCATAGCACAAGCAGACAGAGAAAAAACGGCCTTCAATTGCTCAGCCGGCCAGTATCAATTCAATTACCTCCCCTTTGGACTCACCAATGCCCCAGCCACATTCCAAAGGTTAATGGACGTTATTCTTTCGGGTTTGCAATGGAACACATGCCTTGTGTATCTCGACGATGTTTTAGTATTCGCAGACTCCCATGCCCAAATGCTGGAACGTTTAGACACTATTCTTGCCCGATTCTCACAAGCAGGCCTTAAGCTAAACATACAAAAATGCAAATTCTGCCAGCCCCAAGTCCAATACTTAGGCCACGTCATTTCTCAGCAAGGCATTTCACCAGATCCCCATAAGGTGCAGGCAATCTATGACATACCCACGCCCAAAAGCTCAAAAGAAGTTAAATCATTCCTTGGCCTACCCTCGTATTATCGCAGATTCATCCCAAATTGCTCTCAAGTTTCTAGCCCACTCACATCGCTACTCAAAAAGAATTCCGAATTTTCCTGGGGCCCTGAACAGCAAAACGCATTCACTAAACTCAAAGAATTACTCATCCATGCCCCAATACTACAGCATCCCGATTTCACAAAACCGTTTATTCTGCAAACTGACGCCTCAAAACTCGGAATTGGCGCCATTCTCAGTCAACTAGATAATAAAGGTCAGGATCGCCCCATTGCTTTTGGGAGCCGCACATTGAAACCCGCAGAATGCAACTATCCGATCACTGAGTTGGAAACCCTTGCAGTAGTCGAATTTGTCAAGTATTTCCGCCCTTATCTTTTCCAGCAACATGTTATTGTACACACTGACCACACAGCAGTTCAGGCAGTCTTACAAAAGGAAAACCCGTCCCCTCGCATTGCCCGTTGGGGATTAGCCCTCTCCGGTATTCAGCTAGACATTCGACCCAAGAAAGGCACTGCTAACCGCAATGCAGATGCAGTCTCTCGATTCCCCTCACAGACAGCAAAGCAATCCTTTGATATTGAACAATTAGAAACCCGCCCCGAAATATCAACTATCAATTCAGTTTTGGAAGCCGAAGCAACTGAACAAGAAGAGCAACAGAAAAACTTTGCCGAACTCCAACGCACTGATCCAGCTGTCAAAAGCATCTTAGCAAAAATCGCCCAAAAACACCCCCTTACTCTGATCAAATTCGCAGTGCATCAAAACATTCTCTTCCGTATAGTCGACAAACAGGCAAAACTATACATTCCCAAGTCACAAGTCCAGCATCTCATCGCCTCACATCATGACAGCAAGTTCACAGGTCATTTTGCGGCCAGGAAAACTTTACACTTGCTCAGACAGAAATATTTTTGGCCCCAAATGAGCCGTGATATCAAACGTTACTACAAAACTTGCCACCCATGCCAGACACAGAAAGCTATTAGACACAAAGTACATGCAAACTTGGTCCCAATTCAGCCAACTGGCCCATTTGATCGAGTTGGTGTTGATTGCATGGGACCGTTACCCCTTACTGAAGACGGCAACCGGTTCATTGTCGTTTTCATCGATTATTTCACAAAGTATGTAGAAGCATTCCCGACCCCTGACATCACTGCAGCCACTATTGCCAAGCTATTCGTAACCAAAATTGTTTGTCGTCATGGGTCCCCAAAAATCATCCATTGTGATCGTGGCACCGATTTCGTATCCGATCTTTTCTCACGGATCACCAGTTTATGCAATACTCAGAAAATTCACACTACCCCATATCACCCTATTGCCAATGGGGAAGTTGAGCATTGCAACCAAACCCTAGCCACCCGTATCCGCATGTACATCAATTCAAATCACACTGATTGGGATACTTATCTGCCCTATGCCGTTTTTTCGATCAACATCCATAAAAATGATAGCACATCATATCCCCCATTTCAATTACTCCACGGTAGACAAGCTAATCTGCCGTCAGATGCAGCTTTAAATTTTTTCCCCACGTCTTACATGGTTGACTTAGACGATTACGCCCTTCGTGTAAAATCGCATTTCACAGAAGCACTCTCAACCGTGCAGAAAAGTTTGCAAAAAGCCCAAGCCCACTATACCCGTCAGTATAACAAGCATGCTCAGAACATACATTACAAAGCAGGTGATCTTATTCTTTATAAAAATCATTCGTGTAAACAAGGGTTGACTCCCAAATTCCTCCCTCGCCAAAACAGTCCCTATACAGTTACAAATTTCATATACCCCAACGTCACACTCAAACACCCCCATAAGAATACTACATTTACGGTGCATGTAAATGAGACAACCCCTTTCTACCCTCGGAAAGCAACTATCGAATCTACCCCCACCCTTCCTCAACCTCGAAAGCCTTGAACGAGGACGTTCAACTCCGGAAGGAGGGAAATGTAACGTACCTGCTAAAGCAGTACTGTAAACATGTAGCATACTGTATGTAATAGACATTTATTAGATATTATTTTATTTTCACATTTTATCGTCTCAAGGATGTCTGGGATTCACACCCAAACATTCCTACAAAATTACGTGAAGTACATTATTTTGATCCGTTCACACCCCGGTAGCCCAATTAAGATGCCCTAATTAATTTGCACAAACGGCAGCTGTTCCCCTAGAACCTACACTAAACTACACATTCCACAGCTACCGTAATCCCCCGTAAAAATCGTAAACAACACCTGCACACAGTAAAATACGTAGAAGCCCCGCCGTACAGTAGTCTCAAGTATAACAGTAGCGGCGGCCCCACAAAACGTGTGTATACAGAGAAACCGATACAGGAAGCATGCACAGAAGCACAAAGGCGTGGCCAAGCCCACCGTAGAAAGCAAGCAAAGCACAGAAAGCATACGGTACCAGAAAAGCGTTAGAGAGGCGTAACTAAGAAAGCATAAAAAGCGTAGCCGGAAACGACGATTGGCGGAAGAAGATGGACAGAAGCTCGACCTCCCGCAGCGCCCAGGGAGTAGCCAGAATCGCCGTATAAAAGAAGAAGCAAAGCGTGATTTTGGGTCATTCATTCGGATTCTGATTCTGATTCTTATTCTTGTGTTTTTCCGCGCTCGCCCCGTCTTTATACATTTGCAAGCGGCCGACTATTCGAAAGCATTTAAACCGAGGCCCCCGTCCGTATTTTAATTCGAAGCGCGTTTATTGTCGACGTTCAAGCGACCGTCGATCCCCGTTGTTGTATTGTAATCGTACGCCCGCGCCCCCGCCCCGTTATTTACCCCGCCGTATCGACCGATTGGTCCAAGTAAAGTACCTCACAGAAATCTGGTCGTTACAATATGAAATTTCGGGAAAACATAAAATCCAAAAGTTGGTATGCACTATGTTCACAAAAATGTCGTCCAAATCGTGAAATATGTGAAACTTTGAGAAGCAAATTGGGGATTCTTAAATTCTACTATACTCGCTCAAATGAGGAGTTGAAGTTGAGTATGTTGATCGCATGATTCTTCGTGATCAAAAGCTGGAAAAACAGAAAAGTGCAACTTGCTATCTTGAGATGAATCACTTTACCTGTCAATTGCTCGAATTTGACAGAATTTTGAAATCAATTTTCATGTTTCACATTTGATAAGATATTCAATAAATGATGAAACAGTGATTGTGAATACAATAATATACATTCATAACGACAAACAAAAAAACAATGAGACGAGACCGATTGATAACTGACTTTGCATATCAAATATCAAATTTTTGACGTTGTTATACGTTCCGGCGTCCGAGATTGATGAAGTGAGCGATTCTTCTAAAAATTGTATTTTTAATAGTACACATAGTTGCAAAATTTTCAAGACTTGGTACTTGATATTTCTTAGCAAAGATTACTTTCTTAATTGTTCGAAAGCCAATTTCGCCAATACCGTCATGCATCTCGGAGGTTTATTGTCTCTTTTTTCGCGAATAACGAACTTTCTGTTACTTTTATAAGTAGGGTGCAAAGCAAATATAAATGCTCGCAGTTCGACGTAATCTCCGGCCTAAAAAAAGACGAATTCAGTAATGTCACGACAATCCAAAAAAATTACAAGAAAAGCCTCTAATTTGCGACGAATTCAGTAATTTTACGACCGCAAACGAAAATATCGACCGAATATTTGTCTGGAATAGAATCAAATTTTTCGTTTCGGTTCAAAACTTCGAAAACTTCGCTTTCTAAGCCGTCAATTTTGTTTGTGTAGCTGGAAATTTTGTGAAAGAAATGAAACAATCCAGGGAACATTCACCAAAATGTAAATTATTTTTCAACAAAGATTAATTGAACCTTCACAAACTTCAGGGACAATGTGTCATCCGCAACGAAAATGTATCAGTCATTGGAAAATAAACATATTTGAGAATGTAGTCATTTTAAAAATGCTGTCATGTTAAAATTTCCAAAAAGAACGATTTGGAGTTCAATTGTTTGAAATCTTATGAATAATCAAATCAAGAAAGCTACTTTAATTGGGCCGAAAATTCCAAGAAAAGAATCAGATTTTTCAAAAATTAATAAATCATAATCGTACCTGGATTAGGATATCTAAAGTATTACTTTCTTCCGTCCTAAATTGCTCATACTGGGCAAGAACGCCGAAAACGTGAGCGAGCTTGGTTTCCGGTAACAAATTAAGACCAGACATGCACGGCAATAATTTTCCAGGGGGGAGGGTCCATGGACTTTTTTCCCAGGGGGTAGGGGGTGGGTGAGCAAAAAACAAAAAAATTCTACAAGCCTGTTTTACATACAAAATATGCAAAAAAATCATGAAAAAAGCTGTCTTGAAAAAAGTTGGGCGGGGGGGGGGGGGTGTTCTGCCGATTTTTTTGACCAGGAGGGAGGGTGGAGAGGGTCTCAGATACATACATGGCCACAGGGTATACATAGGGTATACATTATCCCTACCCTAAACTTTAGAGTAACCATTTGCTATCTGGCGATTTTTGGACAAAATTACAAAAATTACAAAGAAAAATACATTGACAAAAAATAACTGATGCAAGCAATGCACAGTATATGGTTGACAATAAGTATGAGAACATCAAAATAAGTTACTGGTTGGCAAATACACATCATCTTCCATTTCAGTATCATCCAATTTCATTTCCTTTCTTGTTTTCTTTTTTCGATTATGAGGGTCATCAGTGCGCATGTGGTTTTCTGCAACCCATGCCTTTGCATATTTTGATGCTTTGAACTGTTCCAAATCAAATCAACATGCTCATTTATTTATTTCAGAAAAACAATGCTTCCAGTTTTTATCACCAACATAATCCAAAAAATACGAAAAGCAAAGCAAACACATCTAAAATTGACTTTTATCATTGTCACAAAAATGATTTGCTATATGTCAATTTTAGGATTTTTCCCTACCCTAAAATTTTGACCGTGGCCATGTATGCTCAGATATGGGGGTTTACCCCCTCCTCCCCCTATGTGCATGTGTGATTAAGACTAGTACAAAGCGTATTCTAGAAAAATATCGAAAATTTACCCAAGAAAACTAAAAAAATACGAATGCAGCGTTCCGAAATTAACGAACGCATGGCACGATTCCTCTTCCTAATAGTCTAAAAGAAGAATGATGTTTAAATTTATGCAATAATAAACCGAAAAAAGACTAACAATTATTCTACAATCCAATTCATTTGATAAGCTCAGAACTGGTTTTTGATCGTCGGATGGAACTCCTCGAGGCGAAATTAAAATGTTCAGAAAATGGAACACGTGGCGTCGAAAATTGCAATTTTAATTAGAAATAATTGATCGTAATGCACGCAGATTTCAAACTTTTTGCATTTTTCGACGTAATTTTTTAGATACGTTCGACATATAAACTTTAATTTAATTGGGCGAGCAGCAATGACAAAATAACGAATGAAATTCTACATTTGACCGAATTACACTAACGGCACGACCATCGCAGAATTTTTCTCAAAAACAAAGACAAAATCTCTCTCTAGTTTACACTTAACTATAGATTTTTCCACCCAATTCTCCATTATTGTATAAACAGTGATGGTCAACAGATGACACCAACTCAAAATAAATGATAAAAAAAGATCATTCGGAATCGAAGGGTTCAAAGTTTTCGAATGGAAAAAATGTAAGAAAAATGAGTATTAGATAGACGAAACAGCAGGAAAAACAACAATAGATGAAAACAAAAATACAAATTCGTGACAAAAAGGAAACAGAAAAGCAAATAACAATATAAAAATGGCAAAAAAATCAAAAACGCAAACAAATGAGTAAGAAAAGAATAATTAAATAGAATAATTAAATGAAAATGAAGAAAACTATATAACTTGAAAACAAAAAGAAATACGGAGAAAACACAGAGAAAAGAAGCAAAAATCAAAACAAAAAAGTAGAAAACAAAAAGAACAGGAACGAAGATAATGGAAAGCTGAATGATGGAAAGAATAAAAACAAAGGTAAAGAACAAAAAATTATAAATAGCACCCAAGAAAACGGATCATAAAAAATACAAATGCATAAAAACACAAGAAAAAGAATTAGACAAACGAGAAACAGAAAGAAAGGAAAATTTTAAAGGATAAAATATAATAAAAACTAAATCATATTCACAACGAAAAGCATCGAAAAGTAAAAAAATACAAAAAAGAAAACCAGAGTATTGAAAAAGAGTAAGAATAGCGAGGAAAAAATATCCAGAAATTAGACAAGGTTAAAAAAACGGAATTAAAACAGAACGAAAGTTTCAACGTAATGTAAGTTCGAAATGAACAAACTACTGTAAAGACAGGTTGGATTAGACTAGGAAGCGCAGGTTACAAAGTATAACGAATTAACGCGCTCCCCCATGGAATTTGGAAAAATCGATTTTCATAATTTTGTTCTCAAGACATTGCAGACTGGAAGGATTGATAGCATCTGAAAGAAGGTTATTCCATATATTGATATACCTGTTACAAAAATCATATTATCTCAAATTGGATTTAGCTTTGCCAGTAATGAGCTTGATATAATGTTGGCGACGAGTGTTGCCATTAGAGTTTAGCATAAAGAAATCATTTTTATCAATACAAGTGTGATCTCTGATAATTTTATACATTAAAGAAAGAGCAGCCATTAATCTGCGGGTTTCGAGTCGTTCTTGAAAAAGAGCTTTTAGACGTTCTGCATAAGAAAGGCTAGTTTTCACCAAATAATCTCTTGGTAAACTTCTGTCGTACATTTTTGATCAGCGGAATTTCATTCATGTGAAAAGGATTCCACACAGTGGGGCAGCACTCAAGTATAGGTCTGACATATGTATTGAAGTTTTTAATTAGAACTGATTTATTTCTTGAAGTAAAAGCTTTCAAGATTAAGGAACTCCGTTGGTGAGCTCTGTTCACAATTGAGTTGATATGATTTTTGAAAGATAAATTGTGAGAAATAAGCACATCAAGATCTTTTACAGTTTGCCCTTCATGGGGTAAATATCGGCTATCCAACTAATAACAATGTATAGGATTAGAATAACCAAGGTGGAGTATCAGGAGAGATATCAAGCTGCCAGAGAGCAGACCAGGCAGAAATTCTATCAAGATCTGTTTGGAGAATATGATTATTTATTAGTAAAGGAGTTGAAAATTTTTACATCATCAGCAAACAAAAACATATTGGACTTGATGTTGTCAGAAAGATCATTTATGTACAACAGGAATAGTGTTGGTCCTAAGACGCATAACTGTACTTGGGGGGATTTGGGGGACCCCCCCCCCCAACTTGGCCAACCATATACCCAACACCCCCACCCCAGTTTGGAAAAAATTAAACAAATTTGCAAAAAAGTGTATGTTTTTTGGCCTTTTTTGGGAAAAATTTCGACTTTTTTCGACCCCCTCCCCCCAAATTTCGGATTTACCCCCCGAGGTCTTACAGGTATGCTAAAACGCTGCCTTGTGGAACACCACTTGTGACAGAAGAGAATTCAGAAAAATTAGTTTCTATATTAACTCATTGGTAGCGTTTTGACAGAAAAGCAGAAATCCAACTTTTTGGGGAATCAGATATACCATAACCTACTAGTTTAAGTAATAATTTAGAGTGAGATACAGAATCAAAGGCTTTCTGAAAGTCTATGTATATAGACACAATCCAATCATAATCATAATCAATATTTCTTGTCCACTCATTTTTACATTTTAGAAGTTGTAGTTCACAAGATTTACTGGGCAAGAAACCATATTGGTGTTGAGTCAGAAGAGAATTAGATTTCAGAGCTGATCAGAGAATTGTTCACGATAGATTCCATAATTTTACAACTAACACAGGAGAGGGATATAGGCCGGTAATTAGAAGTAAGAGAGCGATCACCTTCCTTGAATTTGGTATTACATTTGCTTGATTCCAGAAACTAGGAATCGAAGAAGTTTGAAAGGAAACTTCAAAAATACTGTTTAATGGAATGGCTAGGTGGTGTGCCAGTTTTTTGTAGAAATATGCACATAAAGCGTCAGGTCCAAGAGCATAGGAGGAATTCATTTTTTTAATTGCAGTAGTGACTAGTTCAACAGAGAATCGCACAGATGTAAGTTTTGACTTGGTTCTTAAAGGAAAATAAGGAATAGAACAATCATCAATCTTTAGGACTGATAAGAAATAATTGTTGAATAATCCACTGATTTCTTTTGGATCATGAACAACAGCCTAGAATGATGTCTTCAATTTCCACCTTCACTAAACGCAAAAGTTCAGGTAGCAAACGTTTAAAAAATTTTAATAATCAAGAGAAAAAATTGAGAAAATTGATCAAAAATCTCTATTTTCGGCGACATAATTGACTGTAAACGATTAGAAAATGAAACGAGCTAACTTGGTTGATAGAAACTGTTGAGCATTAATTAAGTCGTAGTAGATTATGCTAACGGCCGCGCCCGATAGAATATAGTTATCATTAAAGCATACCTATAAGAAGTCCGACCAGTTGGGTGGGGGGGGGGGGGGGTAAATCCGAAATTTGGGAGGAGGGGATCGAAAAAAGTCGAAATATTTCCCAAAAAACATTACACTTTTTTGCAAATTTTTTTAATTTTTTCCAAACTGGGGGCCGAACTCAAATTTTTTTTCCTCATTTTCCAAAAAATTTTCCACATTTTTAAAAACGCTTATAATGTGGCTACGGATGCTTTTTTATGCATTTTAGGAGCATACCCAAGCATTTTGTTGTATTCGTAGTCAGAAACCTGCAAAAATGAGGAAAAAAATTGAGAAAATTCTGGTTATGTTAGTCAAAATGAGCTCATGAAGAATATATTGGTGTTCCACAGGAGCGGATAAAGAGCAAGATAATGATAGAGTTCTAATGAATTTATCTTCTATGAACATTTCTGTGATTCCGATTAGAATCATCTAATTTTATTAAGTTCTTGGTCCGACGTGAAGCGCCGGAAAAATTTTTTGACTTTAACTTTCTAAAACGCTGGAAAATGAACCTTCATAGCGTTGGGAAATAAATTAAAATCAGACTGATGAAGTGTAATTTGCTTCCCCTTCCGGCGCGTAGTGCTGGGAAAATTTTCGGGTTTTTGTATTCTAAAACGCTGAAAAATAAATCTCTCCAACAGATAATTCGTGAACAAATGTTTTAAAATCGCGGTCTAGAGTAATGTCTTCAATTTCCGCCTTCAATAAACGCAAAAGTTCAGATTGCAAACGTTTAAAAAATTCCAATCATCGAGAGGAAAAATTGACAGACTTGATGAAAAATCTCTATTTTCGGCGACATAATTGACTGTAAACGATTAGAAAATGAAATGAGCTAACTTGATTGATAGAAACTGTTGAGCATTAATTAATTAGTAAGTCGAAGTAAATATGCTAACGGTCGCGAGTTATAATTATACCCATGACCAGCGCGCATACCTGTAAGACCTCCGACCAGTTGGGGGGTGGGGAAATACGAAATTTTTTTTTGGGGGGGGGGCAGAAAAAAGTCGAAATTTTTCCCAAAAAAGGCCAAAAAAATACACTTTTTTGCAAATTTTTTCAATTTTTTCCAAACTGGGGGGGTTGAGGGGGCCTCCAACCCCCACCCCAAGTACACGTATGCCGGCGCAAAGTGCCGGGAAATTTTGAGATTTTGATCTTTTAAAGTCAACCAAAACGCATCTTTTCGGTTTAGAGTTCCCCAAAATTTTTTCCACGATGAGAACCTTACCTTACCCTACAGCGTTTTAGAATATAAAAACTGAAAAATTTTCCCAGCGCTTTGCGCCGGAATGAGAAAACAATTATACTTCATGAGTCGGATTTTAATTTATTTCCCACCGTTATGAAGGTTCAGTTTCCTGCATTGTAGAAAGTGAATATCCAAAAATTTTTCCGGCGCTCCGCGCCGGACCAAGAACTAAATAAAATTAGATGATCCTAATGAGGGCCATAGAAATGTTAATAGCGGATAAATTCCTGATCGTTATTCGTTAACATGCTTCACCCGCTCATGTAGAACACCAATATATTGTTCATGAGCTCATTTTGGCTGATATAACTAGAATTTTCTCAATTTGTTTCTCATTTTTGCAAGTTTTTCTGACTCCAAATACAACAAAATGCATGGGTATGCTCCTAAAATGCATAAAAAAGCATCCGTAGCCACATTATAAGCGTTTTTAAAAATGTGGAAAATTTTTGGAAAATGAGGAAAAAAATTTTGGGTCCGGTTCTCATGTGGAAAAAATCTTCGAGGAAAAAAAACAGTGGGCGCGAAGCACTGTTTTTTCCCCCGGGCCTTTTCCCCAAATGGGGAAAGGGATCAAAATTTTTTTCCCCATTTTCCCGAAGTCGTTTTTCGCTTAAAAATGCTCACAGACGCTTTATTTAGGTGTTTTTGAGCCTTTTCAAGCCTGCTGGTGTTTTTAGACCCGTTAATTCATTAAAATTGAGGAAAAAATTGAAATTTTCGAGTTCAAAGTTTAATCTACAAGCATTGGAACAAATTTTCAAGCAAACTATCCAAAAGCATAATGACTTTGAGAACTACATGAGAAATCGATGGTTAGGTTCTCTATGATGACAAGTGAGAACCCAAAATGGATGTTAATCTTTCCGGCGCGAAGCGTCGGAAAAATTTTTTGGGTATTGATATTCTGCGACGCTGGAAAATCAATTTTCGGAACATTTATTTCAAGAATTAGATTTGAATTTTGTGTTCAAAAGTCGTAATTTCTAGAATTTTACTTGAAAAATTTTAAAACCAGTATAATTTATTTGTAAACTCTCATACTTGGTCGAAAATATATGAGTATGCAGGGTATAAATTTCCGAAAGATATTTCCATGAAGCGTTTGAATTGATTCTACGTTAGAAAAGAAATAATCGCATCGAAAAGCTTAGAGACGACGTACTGATCTTTCTCAAAAGGAAAAAATGCGAATCTTCATTAAATATCACGATAAAATATTGAAGATTACCAATGAAAACATGAGATAATACGTTCAAGATGATGAAAACTATTATAGATTATATGATAAATGAAGGTAGACGTGCTGAAAGCCGCGCCTGAGCTAAGTAATGCATAATAATGATTATTAAAGTTATAAACGGCGCGAAGCGCCGGAAAATTTTGAGATTATGACATTCTAAAATGCACCAAAATGCATCTTTTCTGTATCCGATCCCCAAAATTTTCTTCCCCAAATGGGGAAAGAGCCCAAAATTTTTTTCCCCTTTCCGAATTTTTTTCCCGAAAAAGCACGATTTGGGGGAAAAAAACAGTGGCGCGAAGCGCCGGAAAATTTTGAGATTTTGACCTGAACTCCACCAAAATGCATCTTTTCGGTTTAGAGTTTCCCAAAATTTTTTTCACAATGAGAACCATACCCAAAATTGTTTTCCTCATTTCGAAAATTTTTTTCCTCAAAAGACCGATTTGAGGAAAAAAACGGTGTAGCTGACGCGTTTGCTACGACGAAATATTGTTCCTCCAGAATACAGTACAATTCCGATTCGTTGCAATATTCCAGCACCAACAATAACATGTTGTTAACTTGCTTCTTGGTCGACTAAGCCACTCAAGGTGATCAACACCTCGTCTTATCTCTGAACACTGGATTCAGCACTGACATTTCTTCATGCTGAAATTTTCAAAGAAAAAACTCATCGCTCTGTATGACATAAAAATTTATTGTGAGAAACCACAAAAATCTGAAACCAGACGAAAGATGCAGATTCGAAATAAGGTTTATCGAAATTTCCAGTTACTCAAGACATAGCGAGTCAAAAATTCAAATTTTTAAAGAAAAATTCCTCAGAAAAAAATCTAGAATGAATCTGAGCAAAATATCCATCAGAATATTCAGTCCAAAAAATGAAAAATGCGAAACAAATTCCGAAATGTCAGAGTATGAAAATTGGATAAAAAGTTCACCAAATTTATTTATTTCTTTTTTTGTACAAAACATCGGAGTTCTGGTATTCTATATTTAGCAAAATTAGAATTCTGGATCTGTGATGGAGATTATTTTATGATCAATAAAATTTTATTACTTTCCATATAACAAAAAATAGACGATTTTCATATGACGAGATCAAATCAAAAATTCAGATACAACTCCCGAATCAAAGTAACAAAATTAGAATATTTGTAAAACAAGAATGATAATCATAACAATAATCATATAATTATCGTAACAAGGTTCATCAAAATTTTTTCAAATCTTAAAAAATACAAAATTTATCTAAAATCAATTGAAACATAAATAATGTTAAATCAGCATTCTGAAGTAGTGCGGCTATGTAAATGTTCTCTAAACATGCCATTTTCCGAAAAATCAGGCAAGGAGTACTCAATTTTTAGGTCTTCAGATGGCTGTAACTGGGGGGTGGGGATTGGGGGTCAGCCCTCTACCCAATTCCCCCGCACTTGGAAAAATGCCTTTTTTGGCCTTACTGGAAAAATTTTCATCTTTTTCGGATCCCCCTGGTGGGACCTCGCCAATGACTGACTCAATAGGTAAATTTGTTCGACTACTTGTAAAGCTTATTTGACCATGGCAAAACTAACTTCATACAAAGCGTCACATAAAACCAATCTACATGTTATAATAAAAATTTCTAACTCACCTGTGAGCTGCCAGAAGCTGATTCCTGTGGAGGCGCGAATTCTAAATTTTGGCGGCTTGACTCATTTGCCGGTTTGACCTGACGAAATAGAATGATAAATATGGAATAAAAAATGAAATGGAAAAAAAGAAAATTACTCACAATTGTAGTAAACAAATGAGCTAACTCCAATTCGTCCGATAGACGTTCTTTCAAATGATCGGGTAAATCGGTTTCGGAAACCGGTTGTAAAACTTCTCCTATTGTGTAAATAACACTTTACAATAGTCGAAAAAACGATAGTCTATACTTTAGACTCACTTAAACAAGATTTTCGGATGTAAACTAACATGTAGGCGCTCGTAAAAGGGCGTTGAGGCCATTCGACGTTTATGCCGCCGAAATTACCTTCGACGGCGTCGGTGGCCGACGAGCGGCTAACGACGTCGTCATCGAATCTACACCACTGCGAAAAACTACGAGTGTAAAGTGTTGCAAATGATCCGGCGTAAACAATAATGGTGTGAAGTTGAAATACAAAATTCCAGCAAAAACATTAGTAAACACGTGAATTTTAGACGAAAGCTTTCAAACAGCGCAAAGCACAAAATAAAAGAGTGTATACATAGCATCAAGCACAGAGTTAGAAATGCAAACTTGATTAGACATTGGGTTTCTTTCCAGACGAGCCACCTTCCTAAGTTATGGAATTCGCAACTGTTATTCCTATTTTCAAAAAAGGTGACCCAGCCCTGGTTGAAAATTATCGTCCTGTTTCCCTATGCTCAGTCCCATGCAAAATTATGGAAAAAATTATTAACAATAAAATTTTAAGTTTCCTCCATCAGCATAACCTTTTAGCAGATCAACAATTTGGTTTCCTAAAACATAGATCCTGTGAACTACAGTTACTCAAGTGTTAATACTCATGGCTAAATTAGTTGGACAAAGGACACTCCTTAGACATAGTGTACATTGACTTTGCCAAGGCTTTTGACCCAGTTTCCCATTCTAAGCTCCTTCTCAAACTTTCTAAATATGGTCTCTCTGGTCCCCTTTTAAGCTGGATATCAAATTTTCTTAATAGATTTCAAAGGGTCAAAATTGGAAACTCCCTATCATCTCAGCTCAAAGCGTTTAGTGGTGTGCCCCAAGGTAGTGTATTAGATCCAACTTTGTTTCTTTTGTACATAAATGACATTATTGACAATATCAAAAGTGAAATTTTTCTTTTTGCAGATGATCTAAAAATTTTCAATGTATCAACAAATTTTATGATTCTTCAACAAGACCTTGATACTCTTTCAAATTGGTCTACCGCATGGCAATTACCTATATCTACTACAAGTTATGTCTCCCATCAAATGCAAGTTATGTTAAAGATTTGGGAATTGTTATATCTCCTAATATGAAGTTTAAAGAACACTATAGATACATCGTGAAAAATGCCTATAATAGGTCTATTATAATTTTCAAGTCTTTCGTCTCCCGTGAGAAAAATACTCTAGCAAAGGCTTTCGTTACTTATGTACGTCCAATATTAGAATACTGTAGTTCAGTATGGAATCCACATTTTTTAGCAGACATGAGCTACATCGAAAATGTTCAACGTAGATTTACCAGAAAGATCTTTGGTCATAAATCAGGTTTGTCCTTATGAAGACAGACTTCAAAGGCTAGATCTACGCAAGCTTGATATTCGCAGATTAGAATCTGCCCTCTGTACCATGTATAACATAATCCACAAAAAAACAATTCTAAATCCTGATGACTTTTTCTGTATAAACAACAACAATACGCGTCGTAATCATGATCTAAGATTGACAATAAAGTCAGTTCATACTACTGCATGCCAGTTTGATTTTTTTTAACCGTTATATTAATGTCTGGAACTCTTTATCTTTTGATATCGTTAATTCTCCCAGTTTGCACAGTTTCAAAGAAAAAACTAAACTTCTAAACTTTGATAATCGAATTGGGGGGGTGCATGTAAGTTGTTACTTTTCAAGTAACCTTTGCACCCTATTGCTGCATGATTTTTCTATTTCTTAAAATATTTACATTACTTGCGAGTCGATTTACTAATCTTGTTCTTTATATGACATTGTATTATGTATTTCACTTTGCATTTTTCTTTCGTTTTTGTTTCGTGTAACAGCAATAAATATTTTTCATTTCATTTCATCTCATAAAGTTCTCAATCCTCAGTATAAAGTAAAGGATTCAAGTCGAATTTGAAGTTGTGTTTTCTATAGGTGCTAAATTCCGAGTGTAAAGAGCGCAATTCTATATTTTAATCTCTGGTGAAAATTCAAATTTTAGAAATATCATACCCTAAAGGTTTAAAATTAAGAAAAAGTGTAAAGTGATTTTTGTCAGCAATCCGCGAAGAATTATACAATTGAGTGAATATCCAAATTTCTGTAGAAATGTAGAGTGTAAACCGTCGATTTTCTACAATATCAAATGAAATTTTCAGAATAAGGTGTAAATGGCAGAATCCACAAAGTGTAAACTCAAGTTTTACGCTCGAGAAGCTCATAATTCTTAACGTGTAAAGCCTTAAAATTGTCCTAAACTTCCTGAAATAGTTTAGTGTAAACTAACCCTTCCATCGCCCTTGGGATTAATGTAAACTACATAATGGCCCTCGTGAAAATCTCCGTTGTGCACCAAAACGGCGTGTAAAATGTAATCGGCCGGCGTGGACTCGGGTTTTTCCAAGTATTCTTCCAAAGTTAAAGTTTCGGGAAATTCGAATCTGTAGGGGATAAGAGTGTGAAGCTCTAATTTCACCGTATTTTATACCAACCTATCGTTAATTTTCACGTTTCGATCGTGTCTAGGGTCGTATTGAAAACGCATCAATTGTAAATGTAGAACGGGGGGAAATTGTAGAAAAATGACACCTTTTTCGGCTTCCTGTAAATTTGGTGTAAAGCAAATTTTTTTACAATATTGTAAGATTTCGACTTAAATTTTACTTGTAAACCGTGTTCGCCAGCGTCGTATTTATTTTCCCCGTCTAACCTTTCGACGGTTATATAATCTTTGAACGATTCGTAAACTTGGGAGAAATAAAAACTTTACAACAAAAAATTGTCAAAAATTTAAACTTTTACTATCTCGTTTTCCTCTCACGTTTAATTGAAGATCGTAGAATAATTCTTCGCGTCTCGACTCGAATTTTACATTTTTACAACGAATGTAACTCTAGAAATTGCGGGGAAAAAATTTACATCAAATTTGTTTACACCTTTTCTTACCTACCTTCATTTTTCCTTGGAAAAGATTCGGAATTGTGTTCTTTAGGGATGTGTTCTCCATTTTACTCTCCAAATAATCTAATAACTTAAAAAATTGAACTGCTTGAAATTAGCCAGAAAAAAGTGTTAATCACATCCAAATTCGGAACTTGAATTTGCACTTCCAAAAAACCTTGGACTAAATTTCAAAAAGTTTAAACTTTGTGCAAACGAATTTAAAAGAAAAATTATTCTTACAACTCTACAGCATTCTTGAACGTCGTGTTGTAAAAACGACTCGGACGTATCCCAACCGAAAGATTTGGTCAATTTTTTCGTACCGACTGGTTTTGAACTGAATTGTAAATCGTAAAAAACTCGCTGCATACTGGATGCTACACATGGTTGAGGACCGTCTTGTTCTGGAGGCATTTGATAAACTGCCTAAAAATGTAAAATAGTTGACAGTGCGAAATTGAAGATTAAAGAGTTAGAAACCGCAAAATCACACTATATTCCAACACCGAACTTCAGAAACTTGCGATTTTACACAAACTTTACACAAAAAATTTTGACCTTCCAAACTTCACACTCACTCTGCGGAGCTTATTCGTGAAAAATAACGTTTGTAATAACGAATTCATGTAAGAAGTAGCACCTTGGTTTTTCAAACCGATGTATCCTGTATGTTTCTTACTATTCCATCTATAAAACGAAAAAACAGTAAAGCGAAAAAAATAAATCAAAAAACCACTTTACACTTACCGTACACCGTGTGGCGCGTCTGCACAAAGCGTCACTTCGAAAATGACCGTATCGTTTTTAATGAAACCTTTTTCAACGTCACAAATCATCTGAGAAAAAAATTGCATACATTTAATTCAAATTTTTGTGAAGAGCGTTTTTCTGTTACGTCCGAAGTTTGAAAACAGCTATAACCCCAATCGTTTTCTTTTTGATGAAAAATGTGATTGATTTTACGTTCGATATCGGCGACGCTATCTTTTTGCGATTTTATTCTCAAAGTGGCGTGGGCGCAGCACCACCACAATCTTCGAAAGAGAAAGGAAAAAAACTCAAACTTCACGCAACTAATACGACGTCAAAAAATTTCCCTTACGAAGAATTGGAATCAACGTTACATTGTAGAAAAAAGCCGATATTTTTTTCATTTTTTGGCATCATACGAGGCATGACCAAAATTTTCCTGGAAAAAAAGTTACACTACACAAACAAACTTTTTTGACGCCAAATTTCTGGACCATGGTAAACCGCGAATCATGGTCGGCGGGCTTACAACGCTTGTCGACAATTTGCTAAAATTATCAATGGCGAAAGTCAACGTAGCTTCGGATTTGTAATCCTCTGAGAAAAAATGTAAACTCACTTTACAGCGCAAAAAAATGTAAACTTGCTTTACACGACAAATAAATTAAATTTTACCTTCGTCGACGGACAAAATTTCGCGATTTTTCGACATGGACGACGATTTAGGAAGACTGTTATCATCGACTGTCTGTACGACGGCGGCGTCAGTCGACATGATTGATAATATTAGCGGAAAATAATCGTTTTACAAATATGAAAGAAAGATTTTATCACCTGTCAAAGTGAATGCAAAATTACAATACAAAATATAATTAGACAAGAACGAGGAAATAATGAATAAACATGAAAGATAAATTTGAGAAGTTTCGAATGACTAAACTAAAGAGCGAAAATTGGAATATAAGGTCGAAAGTATGCGCTACAGTAAACAATTTAATGACAAGTAAGAGGAAGTGCAGGTTACATTTCTGTACCGGGCTAACGCACTCCTCCAAGATAATCTGAAAATCCATTTTGGCAATTTTCATTTTGAATGTGTGTAAATTGGAACAACTGAGAATTTCGTTTGGAAATTGATTCCAGATATTAATATACCTGTGTTAGAGAAATCATATAACCTAATATTTGTTTTTGCTTTATCAGTTTGAAGTTTATGGTCATTTTTACGACGGGTAGACTCAAAATTGTTGCTAATAAAAAAGTCCGATTTTTTGAGACAAGATTGTCCCTCAATAATTTGAAACATCGTTACATAGTGCAATGCCCAGTCGATGTATTTCCAAGTTATCCAAGCATAGCTTCGTCAAACGCTCTTCACATGAAAGGATGGACCCAAAACCACATATTCTTTTGGTAAACCTACTCTCAACACTTTCAATGAGATTTATGTCTGAGGCATAGAAAGGATTCCAAACGGTTGACAATTTTCCAATAGTAGTCTGACGTAAACTGTAAAAGCACATACCAGGTTAGATGTATCATGGGATGTGAAAGCTCTAATTATCAAAGAACTTAAGCTGTGAGCCTACTTAGTGATGGAAATTAAGTGATCTCTAAAACTCAAGTTTTGGGATATAAGTAGGCCCAAGTCTCAGACATACAGATTTTCCCCAGGAACAGCAAACAATGCCAAATTGTAGGGAAACTTTGGATTGGCATGCCCCATATAAAAAATAGTGCTTTTTTCGGCAGAGATTCCAAGTTGCCATGTTTTGGACCAAATTTGATCAAAATCATTTTGAAGAATTTTGCACTGTGTGGAGGTGTTGAAAATTTTGACATTATCAGCAAAAAGGTAAACATCAGATTTTAGTGTATCTGGAAGGTCATTTATAAACAAAAGGATAAGAGTTGGGTCTAAAACACTCACCTGTGGGACACCACTGCTTACGTCTGATGCTAGGGAAAGTTTGTTAATGCAAACCTTTTGAGTGCGATTTGAAAGAAATGAGATGATCTATTTTCCAAGAAAACCAGAGATTCCATATTTTATAAATTTTAGGGCAAGCGTACTATGGGAGACGGAATCAAAAGCTTTTTTAAAATCAATGTAGACCAAATCAATATGTTTGGTCCAAGTATTTTTGTATTTGAGCAACTGTGTTTCACAGGACTTTTTTTGGCAAGAACCCAAACTGAGAGGGGTTTAACAAACAGTTTCTTTCAGGGTATTCTATGATAGAAGAGTTAATGATGCTTTCCATGATTTTACAAGCTACACAGCAGAGGTACATTGATCGGTAATTTGAACTTGATCAGGAGTAGAGCTTCACACGACAAAAATTTTGTACCCGGGTACCCGTTTATTCATTACCCAGGTACCCGAATTACCTGGGTACATGTTAAAATGAGTTGTAATGTTAATGTACATATATAATAATAGACAGATACACTGTGAAAATAGAATGATGCATTACACACACTCCGTAGTCCCAACAACATAATATTTTTCAACACTTGTGTTGAAACACTGGTTGTGTTGTTGTATACAATAGGCTGCATAGGTAGGTATATCGCGAATGCTAGAGATGATGATTGACACACATCATCGACGCACCTACGCTGCAAGATACTACACATTACATCACAATAGCTCAATCTTATTGACGAGACAAAGCAAAATTTGCATACTTCCAGGGTTTTTTTTGACCTACGAGTCACAAGCCAAGTGACTTGTTGACCTTAAATTTTACAAGCCATTCCAAATTTTTGCAAGCCAATTTTATAATATCAGTATACGTGAATAAATTCCAATGCTAGGTTATTTTTTAAAGAAATGTATATATTGAGCATCATGGCAATCGATCAAAAAAGGGATGTCATTCAACATTTATTCAATAACATTTTAGAGCGGTTAATTCATTAAAATTCAGGAAACATTAAAAATTTTTGAGTTTGATCAAAGTCTAATCTACAAGCATTGTGGAAAAAATTTTCCAGCAAACCATCCAAGAACATAATGACTTTGAATTACATGAGAAATCGATGGTTAAGTCGTCTATGATGACAAATGAGAGCCCAAAAAAGCTATTAATCTTTCCTGCCTGAAACGCCGGAAAATTTTTTTGGGTTATTGACATTCTGCGATACTGGAAAATCAATTTTCCAACCACTTGTTTGAAGAATTAGTTTTGAATTTTCTGTTCAAAGGTCGTAATTTCTGGAATTTCATGTTTGAAAAATTTTAAAACCATTAATTTATTCACACACTCTAATGAACTAGGCCAAATAGATATGAGCAAGAAGAGTAGAAGTTTCCGAAAACTACTTCCATTGGATTGATTTTACATTAAGAAAAGAATAATCGCTTCAAAAAGTTTACAGACTTGACGTATTGATCTTTCTCAAAAATGTGTCAAGCGAAAAAATGTGAATCTTCATTAAATATCAAGATAAAATATTGAAGATTACCAATTAAAACATGAGATAATACGTTTAAGATAATTAAAACTATTAAAGATTAAATGATAAATGAAGGTAGACATGTTAGAAGCAGCGCCTGAGCTAGGAAATAAATAATAATTCTTATTTAAGTTATAACTGGCGCGAGGCGCCAGAAAATTTTGAGATTATGACCTTCTAAAATGCATCAAAATGTATCTTTTCTGTATCCGATGTGATCAAACACATGACTCAAAAAATTCTGACAAGCCATTTTTGCTTGTTGGACTAAAATTCTACAAGTAATTTTGTCAGTCTAACAAGCCATGGCTTGTAAAAGGCTAAAAAAAACTATGCATACACCTCTACTCTCAAGTCTACATATTATACGTGATACAAAACGGGTACCCCAATTACCCGTGTACCCGGGTAATGGTTTTCATTTTGTACCCGTGTACCCAGGTATGCCCAGGTAATTCGGGTACCTGGTGCTTTTTGGTATACTGGGATTACATTAGCAGTTTTCCTCATAGATGGTAACAGTTGGATAGTTTTTTCAAGAAATAGGCACATAACCAGTCAGGACCCAAGGGTAGGGAAGGATTCACTTTACGGAGAGCAGTACGAATGAGCTCAACAGAGAATGATACGTTGGAGCATACCTGTAAGACCTCCCACCAGTTGGGGGGGGGGGGGTAGAAAAAAGTCGAAATTTTTCCCAAAAAACATACACTTTTTGGCAAATTTTTTTAATTTTTTCCAAACTGGGGGGGGGGGTAGATGATTTTGGGTACAGGGTTGGCCAAGTTGGGGGAGGGGTCCCCCAACCCTCCCCCAAGTACAGGTATGCATTGGAGACTTCAGACATAGTTCTCCCAGAGAAATGTGGCATGGAATCATCATCATTGGTGAAGACTGATGTGAAATAATCATTGAAAAGTTCTGCCTCTTGATCTTCATCAGAAACAATTGTGTTGTCTATGCGAATTGAGAGAATAGTTCCATTTAATGTGATTTGATCTGATTTTTTAGAAATTTGCAGGGACTGTTGAAAAGAAACTTATCAAAGGCTGATTTGGTTCTTCTATAGTTTCTCCAAAGTTTTAATTTTTCGGTGAATAACCTCAAATATGTATGAAGGAAGAATGAATCTACATAATAAATTAATGTTTTAGAATAGAAAATTGAGGGAAATTTGAAAAAAAAATATTTTTCGTAAGAAATGAACGAAAAGTAGCTATATGGAATAACATCTTTTCCTCAATCGACCATTTTCGAGGAATTTTTTTTCAAATTGAGGAAAATTTTTTTGTGCTGAGACAACACTTTCGGGAAAATTTCCAAGAAGGTCAAGTTTGTACTTTTATGTCAGATTGTTAGCCCTGGTTATTTTTTAGAAAATGTCTTATAGCTTTTATATTTTCCAACAATGATTGTATTGCTAATTGATGAAGTGTAGTTTGTTACTCAATCCGTACCTGTGATTGGGTGGAGTGTTGGAGAACCCCCAAATTGGCGAACCTTGTACCATACCTGTAAGACCTCCGACCAGTTGGGGGGGGGGGGGGTAAATCCGAAATTTTGGGGGGGGGGTAGGAAAAAGTCGAAATTTTTCCCAAAAAAGGCCAAAAAACATACACTTTTTTGCAAATTTTTTTTTCCAAACTGGGGGGGGGGGGGTTGGGGGGGAAATGATTTTGGGTATAGGGTTGGCCGAGTTGGGGGGGGGTCCCCCCCCCAACCCCCCAAGTACAGGTATGCCTTGTACCCCCCCTCAGACCAGGCGATTCCCCCCCACTTTTTTCAGATTAAAAATTTTCAGCAATATCATTGTACATTGTACACAATTCCCAAACTAAATTGTTATATTTACATACATTTTGTCAAAGAATTTAACCATTAATTCAAGCACACATAAGCAAGAACTGACAATAAGTCGTCTTTACTGCAAAAATGATTTTCTTTTTATTCAGTAAATTTTAAAAAATTGTGGAAAATCCCCCCTTTTCAAAAATCTTGGATACGGGTATGCCCCAGACAATGAAAAATTCGGAAAAATTGTCAAAAAGTGCCTTTTTGGGAAAATTTCCGACCTATTTTTCGACCCCCCCCCCTTAACTGATCGGACATCTTACAGGTGTGACTCAATCCGGGAGCTTTTAAATTCTAAAATGCTGGAAAATAAAGCCTTTCAACAGATATTCGTAAACAGATACAACTTCTCAAATCGCAGTCCATAATGACGTCTTAAATTCCCATGTTCTTCAATAAACGCAAAAGCCCATGCTGCAAACATACGAAAAATTCCAAGCATGGAGAAAAAAAATTGAGAGGATTGACAAAAATTCTCTATATTTTCGGCGTAATTGCTGACTGTTAACGATTAGAAAATAAAACGAACCAACTTGATTGATAGAACCTGTTGAACATTCATTAGTAAATGGAAGTAGATATGCTAACGGCCGCGCCTGATGTAAGATAGTGATTATTGTACCATGACCGGCAGTGGCATGAAGCACTGCTGTTTCCCACAAATGTGGAAAGCGGTCAAATTTTTCTTCCACATGTGGAAAATTTTTTTGACGACAAGTTTTCATCTTTAAAAAATCGTGTTTTTGCTTGAAAATGCTCATAAACGCTTTATTTAAGTGTTTTTGGGCTTTTATAAACATTCTGATAATCATTCTGAAAATTATCTCAAAAATTAGATTTAGATTTTGTGTTCATAAATCCTAATCCCTAGAAATTCATCATTCGAAAAATTTTAAAACCATCAATTTGTTCGTAAACTTTCATAAATTGGCCGAAAAAGCGTATAATTTTTCCGAAAATACTTCCATGAAGCTTTTGAAACGAATCTACGTTAAGAAAGGAACAAGCCCTTCAAAAAGTTTAGAAAGTTGACGTGTTTATCTTTCTCAAAAAATCCACGAAGGAAAAAATGCTGATATTCATCAAATATAAAGATAATATTCAAGATTATCAATTAAACATAAAATAACAGTTTAAGATGATGAAAAGTATTCAAGATTAAATGATAAGTAACGGAAGACATGCTAAAAGCCACGCGCGAGCTTGGTAATAAAAAATAATGATTGTTAAATTAATTTAATAATTTTTAAAATTATTATTAAAGTTATAACCGGTGCGATGCATCAGAAAATTTTGAGATTTGGACCTCCTGAAATGCACCGAAACGCATCTTTTCAATTCAAAAACCCCAAATTAACCTTTCACATTTGTGGAAGGACCTCAAAAAAATTTTCCTCATCATAGTGTAAATGTGGAAAGAAACAGTGGCATGAGCGCCGAAAAATTTTGAGATTTCTACCTTTTAAAGTCTACAAAAACGCATCTTTTTTCGGCTTTGAATTTCCCAAAAATCTTTCCACAATGAGAACCACACCCACAATTGTTTTCCTCAAAAGACCCCATGTGAGCATACCCGTAAGACCTCCGACTAGTTGGGGGTGGGGGGTAAATCCGAAATTTTAGGGGGGGGGGGGGTAGGAAAAAGTCGAAATTTTTCTCAAAAAAGGCCAAAAAACATACACTTTTTTGCAAATTTTTTAGATTTTTTCCGAACTGGGTGGGGGGTTGGGGAGAATCGTTGATGTTGGGTACATAGTTGGCCAAGTTGGGGGCCCCCCAAACCGCGCCGCCCGTGTATAGGTATGCACGAGAGGGAGAAAAACAGGGATCGATGGAATCAAGGGACCGAATTGCGCAATGTTGAATGACGCAAAAGTTCTCATTGATTCTACAGTAATCGCAACCTCATTGAAGCGTTTAACTAATACTTTCAAACTTGCATTAAAAAACGATTCTAAACAAAAACTGAGTTTTCCAAAGGGTTAGATGAGGATTGGAAACTGGCAGTTACGAACCTATCGGTCAAGAATTCAAATTTTGAAAGAAAACTTCCCCAGAAAACTTCATTAGTGATGGCAAATGGGTGACGGAATCGATCATATGGGACAGTGTAAGAGGGGTTTCTCGTGGAAAAGTTACAGGGTGAAAAAAGAAAGAACATGACAAAAAAATTGGACACTATGCTCTTCAACAACTAATGAACTATTAGTCGTAGTAAAATGAGATTTACACCATTAGATAGCCCTGACAAAACAGTGAAGGTAACTCATTGCCGGAATCGATCGAATTGACAGTGTATGCAGGGTTTCTTGTAAAAAAATTACAGGGTGAAAAAAGAATGGACATGACAAAAGAATCGGACACTATGCTCTTCAACAACTAATGAAATATTTGTCGTAGTAAAATGAGATTTACACCATTAGATAGCCCTGACAAAACTGCATTAATTAAGACAAATCATTGCCGGAATCGATAGAATTGACAGTGTAAGCGGGGTTTCTTGTAAAAATGTTACAGGCTGAAAAAAGAAAGAACTTGACAAAAAAAAAACGGACACTATGCTCTTCAACAACTAATGAAATATTAGTCGTAGTAGAATGAGATTTACACCATTAGATAGCCCTGACAAAACTGCATTAATTAAGGCAAATCATTGCCGGAATCGATAGAATTGACAGTGTAAGCAGGGTTTCTTGTAAAAAAATTACAGGGTGAAAAAAGAATGGACATGACAAAAAAATCGGACACTATGCTCTTCAACAACTAATTAAATATTTGTCGTAGTAAAATGAGATTTACACCATTAGATAGCCCTGACAAAACTGCATTAATTAAGGCAAATCATTGCCGGAATCGATCGAATTGACAGTGTAACCGGGGTTTCTTGTAAAAAAGTTACAGGGTGAAAAAAGAATGGACATGACAAAAAAACCGGTCATTATGCTCTTCAACAACTAATGAAATATTAGTCGTAGTAAAATGAGATCTGCACCATTAGATAGCTCTGACAAAACTGCATTAGTGAAGGCAAATCATTGCCAGAATCGATCGAATTGACAGTGTAAGCCGTGTTTCTTGTAAAAAAGTTACTGGGTGAAAGAAGAATGGACATGACAAAAAACCGGACATTATGCTCTTCAACAACAAAACAACGAAACAGAATCGAAAAGACGATCGAAAGGAATTGCTCTTGTACACCGACGCTTAGCTTTACTTTGCTGGATAGAGCATTGAAAACTGCACTAGTGATAAAAAATCGGAATCCGAATCGCTCGAATTGATTAGTTAAAACAGCCTTTCTTGTACTAATGCAATTTGAGGGCAAAAGTATAAAGGGGCAAAGTTAAGGCGAACTATAATAATACTCTTAACTTTGCCCAGAAATCCATAGAGTATATTGGGCAAAGTTAAGACAGATGATGACTACAGTCTTAACTTTGCCAAACTCTATGTAGTCTACTGGGCAAAGTTAAGACAAACTATAAAAATACTCTTAACTTGGCCCATCACTCTCGAGTAACGCAATCTACGGCAAGGTGGGAGAGGTGTTGTAGTGTGTTTCTGCCAATTCCTAGAAGATTGTCAGAGTTTGTGGATTAGTCAAAGATGCACGTATGTCCAAAGTCGAGTGAGCTATGCAAACCATTGAAGGGCGTCTTACAGTAGCTCAATTTTGGTACACATGCATTTAGTGTTCTCTCATTATTATTATGTCTTATATTTTCCATACCAGTGTGTGTTCTGGTACTTTCTCTCATTTTGTTCTTCCAGCTGCGGGACCCTTCCTATTTTCTTGCCCATGTACTGGTTTGTACGTAAGTGCATTGTTTCCTGTTAGATAAAGTATCAGGAGAAAACTCTCCTCTTTCAATATTACACTTTAGGGAGTCAAATTAAGGAACTAAGGTTTCTTAATTTGGGGTAAGCTTTGTGGGGTTTAAGTACTCTAATTAAGTAGTTAATTGGGTGAGTGTGGCGAACTCCTGCCTGCCTTCATCTAAAGCAACGACAATATTTCAAAATACAACAGATGTACGATAGGCACTAATAGAAAATGTGTGTCAAAAACCAAATCAGAAATAAGCAAGTGCAGTGTTAAATCAATACTTTCAGTTGTCAACATTAAAACAGCTTTCCAACCCATGATTATTATGTTTCAACAGAAAAGTTGAAAATATATACATACTTGCTTTTTAGCTGGTATGATAGAAAGGTAGTTAAGTCATTGGTACTATGTTTAGCCCATTCTATTTTTGTATTTTTCATCCTTAAAAAGAATTTTTTTCCAAACAAAAAAAAATTGTAATTTATTCAAATTAATCTGAAAAAAAATTGTAAAAATGCAGTCTAAGGGCAGATAACTTCTGGTTATTCTGTTGTTAAACCATACAAACACATTTAAATGGAAATTTTTTATATATTGGTGCTTTTGTATGAAACATAAAAGCTACGGGTTGGAAAGGAATTATGCATATAGTCAGAAACCTCATAACGAGTTTGAAGACAGACAGAACATCTAATTTTCATTGAATCACAGGACTCCTATTAATATGTATATGTACAAAAGAAAATTCAAAGAAGAAAATAAGATGGAAAATGAACAATTACAATACATATACAATACATTAAAAGCAATAAAATTTTAACAATGAATTACAGGCAAGATAAATTTTAAAACAAATACACAAAAATTGCATGAGGTATCAAAACCAGTAAATCAACTTACAATATGAAAAACTCAACAGAACATGTACACTTAGTAAACTTTAAATATACAAAGTAATAAACTTTAAATATAAAAAGTTAAAACAAACAATCAAAAAAATTACTTAAATGTCTAAAAAACACAAGGCATATTGTAGAAGATGATATCTTCTGATACCTTGTCTTACCCATTCCATCCTTTCTTCCGAATCATCACAAAAAGTAATACTCTTTTCTCCCAGTACCCGGTTGAATAAGGATGCATGTGAAGTGATTGTTGAGATGAATGATAACTGACAAAAGATGATATCTGAAAAATATAGAGTGTTAAAAAATACCAAAACCCAACACCACTTTGTTTTTACCATCATCAATTATATGTCAACTCTGTTGAAAATCGAAAACGTCATTAAATGGCACCTTGCATAAGTATACTGGTGGCAGCATAAGTAGCTGTCACATTGTCAAGGTTGGTGGAAAATGCATTCTTATTCCCTGACATTTGACTGATTCATTTTCGCATTTTCGTCCACATATCTTCTTCTGTTTATGCAGTTGTTTATTCACAAAATTTTCCCACATTTTTCCTTTTAGCCTAGATGAACATAAACTGTAAAATTGGAAGTTGGAACACACATTCGGACTTGGCAATTGACGATTTTTGAACACACTCACAGCAGGTGAATGCTAAAAATTATTCTTCATCCATGAATCTTGCAGAAAACTTCAGTTAAATTTTCAGGCTCAAAAGAAAAAATCATAGTATGGTTAATATTTTACTACCAAAAGTCAGATAAAGTTTTCATTTCATTGTAGTGTGTTTCCGCCAATTTTGTCATTTTTTGTCAATCCAAGTATGAGGCCGGCAAGTACCAAGTGGAGCGTGCAACGCGGACCATCAACAGTCATCTTACTGTAGCCCACGTCGGTGCGCATGCACTGGCTCCCTCCATGTGCATTACTCTTGTGTGTTTTTATAATGTATGTTCCTCATTAGTTATATGCCCTACTCATCGCCTCCCCGCAGGCTTGTCTTTATTTGCCTTTTTCCCAGTGTGTGGGAGTGAATTGTTTCTATTTATTCTCGCCCTGTCATGTTTGTAAGTAAGTGTTTTTCATTGCATAAGATAAAATTGTAGAAAGGTCTTTCCTTTCCCGTTTTCATTTAATTCGGGAGACAATTAAGGAAGCATCTTCTCCTTAATTGGTAGGGTTATTAGTGTCCAGTTTAAGTACTATTAGTTAGGTTAATCCGGTAAGCATGGGCCTGGGAAATACGTACATTAAGGACGAACCCTGGGATCCCAATCCTACTTAACTCATCAGCTCCCAACCTATTTTAAAATACAACACTGGTGATGGTTTGGATTGTACACTTCCTTTCCCCGCCATTGTGCTATATCCGAATATGACCCCAAGTTTCAAAATTCGACCATGCTGTAGTTGTGCCCAAGGTTACAAAAAAGGTTATTACACCCTCCTGAAAAACATGCCAAAAGTAAGCCACACACAGCCGGACCTCACACACCTCCTGTCGCACCTAACGCTGCCACGTCCATGCGCTGCACCCTGAGTTTTGACCAGATGTTACTGCTGCTGCCGACAAATATTAGGCAATCATCAGGGGTTCCCAGGGTAAGCCTCCCGCCCCTTAATCCGCCCTTGTCTACTTTCAGCAGCTCTGCGCTGGACAGTACCGCACAGACTCAAGTACTGCTCATTTCCGCAACCCCTGCGATAGTAAATCCACAGGCGCCACGGCCTTTGAGTCAAGACCCACTTATCGCAGCCATTATATGTGCTAGCATGCCGGCCGTATCACAAATACCACTGCCCAGCACCGCCGCGCAAGTCAACAACAACACAACTGTCGCCCGAACTGATTCTTTGGACTCCTTTATCAATATTGACCCACCACAGGCCCCAGCCGCCACCCGGGCTCCAGTAACCTTCCACCACAGCAGTTTAGCAATCGCAAACTCAAACGAAGTTCATTATTTCGGATTAGAAGCATGCGATGCCTTGGACCAGCTCAGCACAGCCCCCACGCGGATAACCAATAATGTTCCAACAGTCCAAACAATTGATCAAATTATCGGCGCCGTCTCTGATCAATTCCAAGCCCAGCAACTATGTGTTCAACGCAAAGTCCAAGAGCAAGTGAAGTCCACCAACGCGTGTTTTGCCGCCCTGGCAGAACAAATGCAGCAATTGATTTCAACAACGGCTGCCGCAGCCGCAGCACCTAACCCGCCTACACCAAGACCACCGCCAGTGACCTCAAGGTTTTACTGTGAGGAAACGCGCAATATCTATATCCCGAACGAGACTCTCTGTGAAACTGAACCAGCCCAGGTCTTCGGTCGGCCACCAGTGCATGTCAAACCTAAAGCACTGTCCACCAACACCCTGTACAATAAGATATTTTCTCATACCATGCGCAGAGAAGAGGAAGCATCCCGTTCCGCACCTCACAGACGCCCCCAGCCTGCGGCCAACCCATTTGGTTTCTCAGACTACCTGCCCGACGACTATTTTGATCACCCGCAACCTCGGTATGAATTGCTGCGCAAGTCTCATGGCAAAGAAGATAGTCGAATCAAAACCATTGTCGACAATATGCACCTGCTAACTATCGATGGAGCCACAACAAACAAACATGTCCTACACTTTTTCATTCGCTTAGAAAACGAGTTCGGATATGAGGCATCCAACCACACCAAGATGAGCGCACTCCGCCGACTTACCCGCGATACGCCGAGCAACATGATTCAAGATATGACATGCTATGGAGACACAAAAAATTTCCTCATGTTCCAACTAGCCCCAGATTGCAACCGAATGACTCTCAAACGTGAGCTCGCATCGATCATCCCCGAAGTCAGAGAGGAACCCACTGCGTTTTTGAGTAAGGTAATGACTTATGTGCAATTGTTATACCAAGATGAGGATCAAACTTTCCGGCACAAACAAGTAATTGACACCTTGTTGACAAAAATGCCTGTTTTCTACCAATTAACAATCAGTGAACAAGTGAAAAGTTTTACAAATGTCCAACAATTGGCCAATGCCATCACTAAAGCTCGTAGCATCCTCGACGCAACTAAAGCTGAAATCGGGACCACGGAGGGGCCTATACTCGTCAACCAAGCCGACCCGGAAATGCAGCCACCAAGGTCCCCACAGCCATTCAATCACGGTTTTGACCATCTCTGCAGCACTAACCGATCACAGGACCGCTATGGACTCTGCACACTTTCAACTGATCGCCATCCGCAAAATTCTGTGCCGCCACCCAATAAATTCGTCTTTCTTCAACCACAACTGCTAGAACAACCTCCGCAGCTGCAACCGCGCACAGAGATGCTTCTGGAGCAATTGATACAACAATATGACCGCGGCCATGAAGAACGTAAGTCACGGCAAGGTCGCGAAGAATTTTCATCCAATACCTGGCTACAAAGCCCTTGCCACCAATCTCAAACCCGAGAGACTTACGCCAACCCCTTTGACTGATCTGCAAGCCGAGACCATCCCCGCATCCCGCAATCGACAGGCCTTTGGTGCGATGCTCATAAGTCCCGCACCCACAATACGGAAGATTGTGTCTGGCTCAAGGGACAAAATGCTCAACGCACCAATTGGCAATATTTCAACCGTCAAACCCACGCTGCTCTACCGCCGCAAACCAATTTTCGGATCAATTCCAATGATATCCGTGGCCAACGTGATTGGAGATCATGCCGTGGAGCACCGCCCCAGAGAGGTTCAAATTACTCCCGCGGTGCAAGGAATTATTTTTATGAAGGTAATCCAGTAAATGGTCCAAATGATTTTGTTCAGAACACCTACGCCATCTACCGAAATCAACATTTTCCGGCGCCATGGGAACAACACATTCACTATAATGCCATGCCAGCCCCATATGTTACAACGCCCACGGATTCCTCATGCGCCAGTTCTCAATCCTCGGAACTCCAGCTGGCGCTACCGGCTCTACCATCATCCGCTATTGTCACCACGAATACTCTAGATATGCGCGTGCTCAATCAATCAACTTCCGCAGCCAACATGGTCATCCCTTCTAAAGAAACAGCGTCTGCCGCCCCGATCATGAGCCCCGGGATGGTTTGTTGAAATGCAACCGGCCATGCTTTCCGAGATCCATGCCACATCCCTTCCTCCATTTGCCAGATTGACAATCTCACACTGTCATCAAAGACTTTCATCCGCAAATACCTTTCCATCCCAGCTTTTCAAATTCCTATAAAACTTGGTGCCCTCAAGGCACACGCGCTCATCGACACCGGTGCCCAATGCTCCGTATTGTCCGCAGGATTAGTCAAACGCGCTTTCGACAAACAATCGCTCCAACTCCCGATATGTGGTAAAATCAAAGTGGCCGATGGCCCCATTGTCAATGCCCATGGTCCAGTAGTTGTTACAATGGAATCTGGGTTCGGTGAACATATGATCAAGTGTGCAATCCTCGATGATGACAGAAATGATCAATGTATCATTGGCACCAATTTTTTCACCCATCCGGATATTCACACGATCTTAAACTTCAAGGAAAATTACATCAAAATTCAAGACATGAAGCTACCACTCAAAGTAATCGCCTCAGTCCGCTCACAAACGGAATTATTTCTAACCACCACTAATGATAACATTCTTGAAGAAATCCCTGAAGAGGAGCGAGTAAGTTTCTATGATAATAAATCCGATATTTTCAGCCAACCTGAAGAAATCGAGGCTGAACGACTGATACGGCAGGCTCAACCTAGTCCACACCAACTACCCCTGTGGGGGCTGGAGGTTACCAAGCTTGCCAAGCCAATTTTCCTCATCGCCCAAGTATCAGTTTCAATTTCGCCACATTGCCAGCAATGGGTAAACAGCACTGTTTTCCCTACAACAACAGAAACCATTCCAGACATGATTGTTCAACCACTATCAACCAACAGCCTAGCCGCAGAGCTCCCAATAGAAACCGCAATCATCAACATCACCAATGGCCACTGCCTGCTGCTTTTTGTCAATAATACGCCGAATAACATCAAGCTCCGCCCGAACCAACTTATCGCAGTGGCAAAGCACGGGCTTGGACAGGCCGAATCCCCCACCGATTGTCAAGTAGCAACGGCTGCCGCGGACTGCAATTTAACGGACCACGAACCGGCCGCCCTTGATAAATCGCTCCCTCATCACACCCAGTGTTTTTTTTGGTCAAAACTTTTTTCCACAAATGTAGAAAGACGTTCAAATCAAATTCTTTTCAACATACGGAAAAATTTTGCATTATTTTAATTTATCTACTATTATGTCGTATATGTAATGTATATTGTGTATGTTTTACATAGAAATGAATATAGTTGCTTCGGTATTAATTTGAGTGACGTCTTATAAGAATAATGTTTTTTAGACATCAAATAAAATTACCAATTATATTAAATCTGTACAACCGCCGATGGAGTTTGCACATACAGCACCTGCCGAAATGGATGCAAATAACAATCAGTTAGTTGATTTGTCAAATGGCAACATGGCTGCAGTTGATGTCATTGCTTGTACGTTTCAGACTAGTTGGTCAAAAGATTTTCCATGGCTTGTTCGAGTCACTGAAAACACCGTAAAATGCACAGTTTGCGAATGAAACAAAATTGACAAAAAGAAGGACTGAGCCACTGGGAAAGACATTTTGACGTGGCTCAAACCGACCTTTTCGAAACACACGCTCAGTGTTAAACACAAGCAAAATTTACAAATTGCACCCATGCAAATTCAGTTAATTGCCGCAGTCGAGAAAGCACAAATGAAAATCGAATCTCAAACGATTGCGCTGATGACAAATATACTAGCGGGAATGCAAAATGAAATTAGTATAAATAAGATAGAATTTTTGCATACACTGACATCGCATCACCTTGAAAATGTATGGCGAATAAAATTTTTTGAGAACTCCTCAAAGTTTTTGCAACATTTGTTGAAAGAGGTCAAAATTTTTTTCCACATTTCAAAAAAGTTTTCCACATTATAGTGCAAATGTAGCAAAAAAACAAAACACTGATCACACCCACCAGCAAAAATTGGATTTCGCTTTGAACAAGATGACTGCAAAAACCCACGTCACTGCCGCGCAAAAAGCAGAGGCCCTCAGTATGCTTTGGCAAAACAGCCTCCCCAGCAACAAACCAACCTTCACCAACAAATTAACCATTAGCATTGACACGGGCTCTGCTAAGCCCGTATCCGGCCATTACTACCGCTCTGCAATGGAGCAAAGACCAATTGTACGCCGCCATATCCAAGAAATGTTTGACAACGACTTTATCGAGCAATCCTGTTCACCCTGGGCCACACCGCTATTCCTAGTAAAAAAGAAGGATGGCTCTTGGCGACCCAATAAACAATGTTACCTCCAGCGACAAATTCCCAATCCCGTTCATTGATGACTATTTGGATGCTATGGGACAAGCAAAATTTTTCACCACATTCGATCTCAAAGCCGGGTACTGGCAAGTACCTCTGGACAACGACTCCCGTGACAAAATAACCTTTATCTGCCAAGAAGGTTTGTTTCGATTCAAAGTTTTGCCGTTTGGTTTGAAGAACACACCCGCCAAATTTCAACGTTTGATGGAAAAAATTCTCCGCCCGTACATTTGGAAAATTTGCCTCATCTACATTGATGATATTATCGTTTTCTCGAATTCGTTTGAAGAACATTTAGAACATTTGCAAATCGTTTTTGATGCCCTCTGTGCTGCTGACCTCATGCTTCCGCCCTACAAATGTGAATTCCTGCCGCTGCAAGTCAAATTTTTGGGACATCTTCTTAACGCTGATGGAATCGCTGCCAATCCGGATAAAGTCAAGGCTATCGATGAATACGAATTCCCCGCAACATTCATCCCGAAATTGGCAACCTAGTCCAGTCCATTGTACCGACTCCTAGGAAAAGACGCTCAATATATCCCCATGGAGGAACACCACGCCACGTTTAAAGGCATCAAGAAAGCTCTCACATCATTGCCCTTCCTCTGCTACCCGGTGTAGGATGGCACAGCTCAATTCGTCATACAAACCGATGCCAGTACGACCACCATCGGAGCAATTTTGTACCAAGAAAATGGAAACAATCAATGGGTCATCACATACAACAGCCGCGTACTCACCGACACCAAAACCCGCTACAGTACAACAGAACGCGAATGCTTCACCATAGTCTACAGTTTTAGAATGTACCGCCACTATGTTTATAGCCAAAAGGTTATTGTTCGTACGGATCACAAGCCCCTCAAATGGCCTTAAAGATGAAAAACATAGGAACTGGCGCCTACAAGGTTTCACAATAAACCTCCAAGACTACGATTATAAGGTTGAATACGTCAAAGGCAAAGACAACGCTTGTGCCAATTTTTTGTCTAGAAAAGATGACTGCGAAAAACCACCAATCCCAAACACTGAAGATTTAACCGCCGAAATTTTCCGAAAAAATTTTCGCTCTGCTGATGCATTTTCAGACGCCAACCTGACTGTACCCAATATACTCCCAGCAGTGGCCTCGTCCCCCACAGAAATTGATGCTGATGTCAACACCATCACCCGTGCAATGACCAAAAAGACCATCAGTCAACCCACACTCTCTGATTCCATGCCATTGGCCACCGATTATGGGCTGCCTCCAGTCAAAGTCATAACAATCGCCTCCCATGACAAAGTCTCACAAGCACAGGACGCTGATCCCGCCATCACCGTGATTGTCGCCTCTCTCCAAATCCACAACATTGCAAAGCGCCCGCCGATTTTCTTAACAGAAGACGGACTTTTGTATCGACAAATCAAAGATATCAAGCAATTGGTTGTGCCCGCATCCATGGTTGACCAGACGTTACACCAATTCCATGGCACAAAAATTCTGAATCACCAAGGATCAAGCTGCACACTGGCAGCCATCAAGGTTCATTTTTGGTTGCCCTGCATGGAAGAAAATGTCCGCGACTGGATCAAGTCCTGCAAGATTTGTCAATTGACAATGCCACGCACATCCCCGCCTCCGCCACTGTTGCTGATCCAGCCCAAGCACCCTTTCGAGATGGTCGCAACTGATATTGTCAACATATCACCGGTAGGTGAGAAATGTCCATACGTTATTGTTTTTCAGTATTATTTTACGAAATGGGTCTCCGGGCATCCTATCCCCAATCAAAAGGCTTCAACCATCATCAAATGCTTCGTGAACAACGTCGTCCTCACACACGGTAGCCCACTTGTCCTTCTTTCCGATCAAGGTGGATGTTTCATGTCAAAGCTCATGCAGGATATTTGCGACCTATTCAAAATACGAAAAGTCAAAACAACGGTGTATCATCCCCAGTGCAACGGAATGGTCGAGCATTTCATTCAAACGCTGATTGCCCAACTAAAGAAATACACCGCTGACGATCTGGACAATTGGGAGGGCTACTTGCTGTACGCTGTATTCGCCTATAATGCCACACCACATATGGCTACACCTCACTTGCCCTTCAGCTTATTACGAGGCTACGAAACCACACATAACTTTTGATTAAAACTGCACCCGCCGACTCACACTATCACTCAATTACGACACATACCAATACATCCTCACGCAAGCGCAACTAAAGCTGCAGGAGAAAATCAAAGCTAACCTTGATGTAGCCACCACAGTCAGTAAAGAATACTTTGATCGCAAAGTCCGAACACGCGATTTCACCATCAATGACCTTGTTCTCTTGACCAACACACAAAAAGCTAACGTCCCCCACAGCCGAAAATGTCATCACCATCGATTTACTCGATTCGCCCGGCTGGCTGCAAACTGTTTCCATGATGCCATTGAAACCATTCATACCACGCCCCGATAAAAACGTTTTTGACCTCGAAACTGGTGGACCACGTTTGCCTCACACTTCATGCCACCAATAGTTTGCTTTGAAATTTTCTTTGTGATACGGCGCTCATCACACCGAGTTGTACATAATTCCCGCATTTTGTTTAATTTAGATCCTGGTGACAATGCTGACGAGACAATGACTGCGGACTAAGTGTAACCCATTCAGTTACATCCTCTCTGCCCAATTCATCACTAGCAAAAACTTTACGGACTTTACACTATCACCTTACATATTTCCCTGTTTTCCACACTTTTGCCGTAGGATGGGGTATCTTCTTTAATATTAGGTTCTGTTCCACGCGAGGTCATTCGGTTTACTTCTGCCCGACCCTGGCTGCATTCACTCTCATAAGACTAACTGGGAAAGATTGATTTTAGCTCCCATTAACATAGTGGTGTTTGTATTGCTTTATCGTAACTGTAGTTTTGCATTTTCCTACTTTACACTTTCTTCACCTTTCAGCAGCTTATTCTTTAATTATTTCATTTCTATTTCTCACTTCTGCCCGCAATAGTTATACTTTCCAGCCGCTCTCAGAAATATTTTTCAACATGACAACACCGTCAACTTCATCCGTCTCCACAACTGATGAACCACCAATGTACCGCGAATTGATAAACGTCAAGGAACGTTACATACGATGGGCTGAACAGCAGCCACATCAGAACAATTTGAGCTTCTGCTGCGACAGTACATTTTATTTTACCACTTTCTTTGCTTTACTTTTGCATGCTCTTTCTGCTTGGGACCACATGGGAGCCCTCCCTTCACTCTGTAGCCCCGCACCAGAGCCCATGGTCAGCTGCGGCGATCCCGTCATCGTCAAATTGTGGCAACTACTACGCCACAACTGGCCGCTGCTTTGACCCCTGCATACGACAACTCTTGTCATCTCGCCATTGTAGCCAGATCCAGTTGACAAAATGCGCTCGTCAAAGTGACATCGCCACCCAAGCCGCCGTCTCCCAGGGGCGTGCTCTCCCTTTTTGTACAGCAAGCAAGGCCATATCCTTCTTGGTGCCATTCTAAAGCCAACCTTTTGAACCCATTTCGTTTCCTCGATCTGGAGCCCACTTTGTCATATGCCGAATATCGCGCTTGCTCTTGTTTAAGAAAATAACATCAAACGAATGATTCGCGCCACCCATTTAGAGTCTTGGTACATCTCCCTGTACGCCAGACCTCCTAACGTGTTTCCGCCGCTGATCTTTCTTTCACCTGGAAGTTTGGGGATGGCCTTGGCAGCCCAGGCCACACCAAACTTCCGTGGCTACACTCTGGTCGGCTTCGACACTGAATCAATTATGGCTATGGATATGAAGAATTTCCAGTTTACCCTGCCCATGCCAGTCAATTCCACAGCTTCCAGCTATCCACGCTACGTCCAACTCACTTTCCCCAACAACACGATGTTCATTTTTGAAGCTTTCACTGCTACCCCGGAAGACTGGACCGCGTTATTTTCCCTAGTCGACAGCTAACACACCATCCTCGCTTCCTTAGATGGAGCTGATGACTGGGCGGGAATATACGCTCTTTTAGGCAGCGCATATTCCTGACCGGACTGATCATCAAAAGAAGAATAAGGATCCCGTCGTCAAAGTGATCCATTTCGACGCATACCGTGTGATCCGAAACATCGACATCTCCCCGCCGCTGTACGAGCTGGCTCAGCAGATAGGGTTTTTCCCCAAAAAGCACACTTTGAAAGCTACCATTTCCGCCTGTGTGCGCTGGATGTTTGGAAACTCACGCTAAGATTCCCCGCCACCTTGCGATTCTTCAACAACCCTGCAACATTGTTCTTACAATCGGACGTTCTCGTGTACGCTGCCCTTGACGCCTATTACCCGCTTTTATTGTTTTTGGCTTTCAGCCATTAGGGCTTCATCCCCGAAGTATACAACACCCCCCCCCTGTTGTTTCCCCACCACTCGTTGGATGCCGCCAAAATCGACCACCTCGCCGAGACATTAATCGCCCCTTTTCACAACGTCGCGTTGTCGAATGTTCTACCCACCAACTCCGCGGATAGAGTTTATCCCACTATCTCCCAAATCGCCCTCCCTGCGATTATGCGAGACGAGGTTCTTTCCGCATATAAATTTTTTATGTTCGATTGCACATCCTCCGACCAGGGTCAGTCTTTCTGTTTAGGATCGGTGCCCAATGGTTTTCAAAGTGTCAAAGTTTTGAGGTATACAACACACCCGAAGCTTCTCACCGTTCCCAAAGCACCCAAAAAGAAGAAGAAAAAGCAGAAAGATGAGTGGAACAAATCGCCGGAAGTATCAGACGACGAAGATCCAGCTCTCCAACCTCGATTGCTGTTCGATGACCCGAAACACCTTCAAGCAGCCATCACTTCGGCCGTGAAGAGCAGGCTCATGGACCCCTTATCGAACTGCTCAACTTTCCGGTTTCGCCTACGTACAAATTAGCCATCAGCGATCGCTTTATATACGAAACTGACCCCGCTATGCCACCAATTCCGCATGAAGTTGATGACCTGTGGATCGAACACGTCGCCCCTGACCAACCACTCCGCGATCAAACCTACCAGGGTACCCATTACCGTTACCTCCCTTCCACCATCCTTAGTCTTTTACAGGTGGATGGGGACTGGTATCGATGCCTAACAACTTGCATGCTGTTGGCCGCGCTTTTGGCTTCACCTTATTTGGCTGCCGAAAACGCCTACATTAACGATTTGTTACTTCGCCACACTCAAAATTTCGAACCCGCAATGTGTACTGCCTTGTACAACTGTATGTGGTACCGCGCCAATGGCAACCCCCGAACACGTCTCACCGATTGGATGAATTGGATCCCAGAAAGAGAGCCATCTTTCGCAAGCAAACCCGGAACTTACATCTGCAACTGGTTCGCTCTACGCCGGATCATCTTCGATGAGGAGTTCCACATGGAAACCACTGTAGAATAAATCGATATCGATGAATCCAACTACACGGCGAATCCCCATAGCCGTTTTCATTTCTACTCAAATTTGCTCAACATCATCGACTTTCAAAATCGATTTTCGTTCCCCACGCCAGTCTACGTGTACCCCTTGCTGACTACAGCCTCAGTGCACACCCTCACTGCCAACAAACTGCTGGACCACCCAACTTCAGCAATAGACATAGAGCCCGCTGACGAAGAGCTTTTGGACACGCCGATTTTGGATTTGAATATAGTGAAGCTGCCGCCATCAACTGATGTGTCGGCCCTTCCTACGCCCGCTGCCACAGCCGATCTTATATCGATGGCCACGCAAATAACCGATTTTTTGAAACTGTCGCTTGACGAAATATCGACCCTGCCCCAGTGCCGATGGATGAATCTACGCCAGTTCAACGCACTGCGATGGATACCAAAACAGATACCAACACGGATCAAACACTAACAGAAAGCACCATTGACCAGTCCACATCAATGGATGTCGTGCCTGCAGAACCGGCAATGATGATGCCTCCGACAGCGCCCGTGGTGGACCCCCCCATATATTTGGCCACTCCGGCAATCTTGCCTGGACCTCCGATTATTGCCACTGTTGCTGCTGCTAGGTATAGTGCTCCTGTTCATTTTTCGCAACATATTATTTCAGATCAACAATGGCAAGCATTGGCCACAGCTCTGACCGCGTACTGTTTTCCATCGCCGCCGCTCGGCATGTTGTTCCCTGAACACCATTGGATGGATTACCCAGACACACTCAAGGAAGAAATACAACGTATTTTCCTGCCGCAACCGACGCCAGCTGTACTGGTTCCTCAAGTTGCTCAACCGGCCCTGGTTATTGCTCAAGCAGCTGTACAGCGGCCCAGTGCACTGCCGCCGCCAGTATCGCAACCGCCACCACCTGCGACTCTATTGCCACTGACGGCGCCTATGGATGTTCAAACCCCACAGGCCCACAGCATGTCTGCGCCGGCTTTAGATCACCATGGCCAGCCTATTCCAAAACCTGGAGGTTATGGACACTCTGTGAAATGCAAGCAGCATCTTCAGGAAGAAGCCGACTACCCCAAGTCTCACAAAATGCGTACAACAGACGAACCACACACCCATTGAACACCGCCACCCAGTACTTTGCGTACTGAGCGCAGCAAGACCCCAGTGAAAGGACAACCCATCGCCGCGAACAACGCAACCAACAGAAAGCTCGCGAAGAGGCTGGTCAAACTAGGTCACAGACTAGTGTGACACCTTAGCTGAAGATCACGACTACTAAAACAGCAGGGCTGGCCAAACAAATGCCACCCACCCCCCAATCAGATAGTCACCGTTCCCGTCACGAGTCGCACTCCAGTGAGGACCCCAACGGAAAAGAGACCAAACAACGGCCCGCTACAAGCAGTGACAGCTGTCAACACGAATGCCGTACCGATACACCGCCGCACCGCACTCAAAGGGAGCAAACGTGCCAGGCGCACTCCACCGGTTTCTATGAAGAGGCATACAAGCACGGTTTCTGCCGATAACCACCAAAATTGACTGACTACATCAGTCCATTGCATTGCGATGCCGAAATCCAGAAACGTTTGGAAGCTTTGAAAAATCTGCCGAAATGGGTGTTCAAGGTCCCCCTTCCGCCTCCGCCTCTGATGGAGGCCCACCGCTATGTTGCTGCCGCCCATGGCCCCGACATCTGCCACAGCAACAACCATAACACACACCACGTCACTGCCCTTATGGCCCCCACGTCGGTTCAAACCACTGCGGCCGCTCAACCATCATTGGTCATTAGGACACGACCGGTACTCGGAGCTGCCCCGCCGACCAGTAACATGCAACGTTTTTAACCACGTTTGCCCAGCAAAGCAACCAGATTGCCAAATTACACACATTTCCAAACCATGGACTCAACGCACTGTATTAGGCTAGTGACACCCCATCATCCGCCCTGTATTGATCTGTCTGTCGAGTTTTTCACGCCGCGAACCTTGCATGAGATGGTTTTGATCAATTTTTTCGGCCCCCTTGGCATTTGCATCACCATGGCCGTACACATTCGTGCAACGAATGCTTCGCTAGCCTTGTATCAATATTTCCGGGCTCACTATCACTCCACCTATCAGGAACAACAACCACCCATTTTGCCTGACCTCGCCGTGCTGACTCTGGGATGGGTCGCCAGCCTCTGGGCCGAAGAGCTCAGTGTAGTTGACATCATACACACCACCCATCTGGCACTCTTTCTGTAGGAAGCGTGAGGCCTAGACAACCTGTCATGTCTATTGCAAGCCTATAACACTGCTGTCAGTGTAATCGATAGCTGGATGGCTTACCCGCAATATTAGCTGTTTGAACAACCCCTGGAAATCGCCGACATTCAAAGAATCTACCTTCACTACCATAGCGAAACGGACCGTCCCATGCCCCTGCTGCACCAGCACGACTTTTCTGCCTGGTGGAACTTGCTGCCACCGAGACCATTGCTGCCTACAGGGTTACCCTCAGACCCCCCTCTTTGATTGCTATGCAGCTCCCACCCCGTGGCGTGAATCCTCTCTCACCGCTACATTCACAAACCTTTACCTCGCCTTCCTGCTGATGCGATACCGCCGACTACAGCCGCTATCCTCGCCACTCTCGTTCCATTGGCTTCGATAGACATGATGATCCCGATGACCCCCATGGCTATCACAACAACCGCTACCGCCAGGAAAACTGCAACTGCCGTGACAATTATCAGCAATCTCGGTCCGCATCCGACACTCGCCACCATCACCGCCATTGATTTCAAGCTTTTGTACAGTAACATTTGTTTTTTTTCTTTTTTGTTTTCATTAACCTCGTTAATACCCATTGTTTTGTTTTTTTTTCTAATCTCTTTTGTCGTGCTTTATTTTTGTACTAGTTTTCCCAGCACATGTGCAGCTGATGCTAAGACCATGCAGTAAGCCGACTCGACTTGTTCTACCGCCACAGGCCCCCACTTGCACTGTTTGTCCTTTCTGCCTCAGCCGCCTTGTGCCGGTATCATTACCACCGCCATCGTAGGGGCCGGCCTCACCCTCCCATCCGCACGGACTCATATGCTGGTGCGCTCCAGTATATCCGTGCGGATGGAGTGACAATGTGAGCTGCGGTGTTGCCGGATTTACGGCCTCACTAGTTGCGACCCGCGTTGGGAGGTCTCACCCTATGGGCCGTACAAAATCAGCTTAAACAACTGCAACGACTTCATCAGCCCCACTGCCTGATGCCGAAGATCCCTTCGGCCTGCCCGGTGATAGCCTGTAGTGGTGGTGCCCTTTCCCCTTGCACGTTTTGGTTATTTCTTGACGGTTGCTTAGGGCAATCTACCGCAAGGGGGAGGGGTGTTGTAGTGTGTTTCCACCGATTTTTGTCAATTCATGCATGAGGCCCGCAAGTACCAAGTGGAGTGAGCAACGCGGACCATCAACAGTCATCTTACTGTGGGGCACATCAGTACATGTGCGCTGGCTGTGTGGATGTGCATTGTTCGTTGTGTTTTTATTACGTATGTTTTCTACTAGTTTTATGTGGTACTCGCTGCCTCCCCGCATGCCCACCTTTGTTTACCTTTTTCCCAGTGGGTTGGAGTGAATTGTATTCTTGCCCCCTCGCGTTTGTAAGTAAGTGTTTTTCATTGCATAAGATAAATTTGAAGGAAGGTCTTTCCTTTCAGGTATTCATTTAATTCGGGAGATAATTAAGGAAGTTTCTTTTCCTTGATTGGTAGGGTTATTAGTGTCGGGTTTAAGTACTGTTAATTAAGTTAATCGGGTAAGCGTGGGCCTGGGAAATACGTACATTAAAGACGAACCCTGGGATTCCAATCCTGCCTGAACTCAAAGCCCCGACTACATTTTAAAATACAACAACTGCATTAGTTAAGGCAAATCATTGCTGGAATCGATCGAATTGACAGTGTAAGCCGAGTTTATTGTGGAAAATTTACAGGGTGAAAAAAGAATGAACATGACAAAAAAACGGACACTATGCTCTTCAACAACTAATGAACTATTAGTCGTAGTAAAATGAGATTTACACCATTAGATAGCTCTGACAAACTGCATTAGTGATGGCAAATCATTGCTGGAATCGATCGAAACAGAATCCAAAAGACGATCGAAAGAAATTGCTATCGTACGCCGACGCTTAGCTTTACTTGGCTGGATAGAGCATTGAAAACTGCACTAGCAACAAGAAATCGGAATCGGCTTCGCTCGAATTGATTAGTTAAAACAGCATTTCTTGTACTAATGCAACTTGAATGCAAAACTATAAACATCAAAAAGACAAGGCAAATTTTGCTCTATAATAACTTATCAACTAATCGCTGTAGAATAAATTTGATTACATGGCCGAATAGAGCTCAAAAAACTGCACTTGTTTAAAAAAAGAGAACCGGAATCGGTTCGACCGGCCATTTAAAACATGCTTTCTGGCATTGGTCGCTAGCCTACTGTAAAAAACATAGAGCGAGCACTTCGACACTTAATAACTAAAAAACTAAAAGTACGTCGACCATGAGCTTTACTTTGCTGGATAGAGCATTGAAAACTGCACTAATGTTTAAAAATTGGAATCGGAATCGCTCGAATTGATCAGTTAAAACAGCGTTTCTTTTTTTTTGGGGGGGGGGATTATTATTTTTTATAAGACAAAGAGTAATATGTACAATAAACAACCTAAAGATACACAAAAAAAGAACACACAAAGGACATCATCTCGTGGTTTTCACACTGTGAAAAGAGAGAAATACAACATATTAGTTTCTGTGTTTTTTAAATAAGGAGGGAAAGGTTTATCTAACTGTTTCTGAGCATATCTATAATGTTTAGCACTTCTTTTGGCAGACCACTGCATTTCATGTACTTCAGCTGGCATTTCAGGGCAGCGAGCCAGGTAGACATATAGATCTTACTTTGCTGTTTCCTGTTTTTTAATATATGAAATTTGGTATTTATTATTACAATATTTAGTGCTTGGTTGATATTGCTTTTATATTGTTGTATTATTCCCATGATTATTCTAGTTGGTGTAAGAACAAGTTTGTTATCTATCTGCTTATTTATTAATAACTGTAGTCCATCCCATATAAATTTTGTTGCTTGACATTCATATAAACTATGCATAATGTCATCTTGCGCATTAATATCACAATATATGCATTCATCTGATTCTTTAATCTTGTATTTTACCAACAAATATGGGGTATCTAGAATTCTATGGAGTATTTTATATTGGAATTGTTTTAATTTGTTCCCAATCTTCAAATTATGTAGCGTTTTCCAGGTGTTCTCAAATTCAAAAGTGTCTGGTAGTTGTAAGATGTCTTTCCATCTTATTTCACCTGTAACTGGTGATTGTTTTTCAGAAATTATTTCTTGTTTAATTTGCATCACTTTTTTGGTTCAAATGTGGAAGTTGTCAATGTATATTCTTCTTTTTGTATAGTAATTGTTTTGATATGTTCCTTCCATGTTTTGGGTATCATCCTGATCACTTTGATATAGTCAAACCAAGATAATTGACATCCTTGTTTCTGTATGTCCTCATAGTTTAGAAATTTCCATTCATTATCAAGCCATGAGTTGATGTAGTTGAACTTAGACTCATGTAGTTGTCTAAAAATGGGAGATTTGCCTGCTGTTTTTAAAAATATATTGTTATTTATTTGTTGGGTCAGTACATGCATTGGAGTTGTCACATCGTAAATGTTATTGGTTGGTATTTGTTTTATAGTATTTCATATCTGTACATAAAAGGGACTTAAAGTAGTATCCAGTTGTTTAATGTCAAAGTTGGAGTTTATTACACTTTCAAATCCACCTATTTTGTCAAGGTTTCTCTTTCCTGGTAGACACCACTTACCATTGTGCAGAATTCTTGGGATCCATTTGCTTTTCAGGGATGCTAATATAGCATCGATATCTGGTGCTTTAATACCTCCTTTAGAATGATCCTGAATTAAATTAACATTTTTTATCTTTGACTTTCCCCCATTCCACATAAATCTTTGTAGGAGGGATTTCAATGATTTTATTCTTATTTTATCTACATAGAGATTTATCATACTGTATATAACGTTTGACATAATCATGTAGTTCCAAATAGTAACTTTCCCATACAAAGTAAATCCCCTGTTTTGTCATATCTCACATTCATGTTTACATTTTTCAAGTTTTTCACCAAAGTTCTTCTCATGCATGACTTTTTTATCATGGGACTAGAATATTCCTAATATGTTAACAGTATCTATTATATCACTTGAGCCAAATTTTCCTTTTACTTCCTTATTTTGACCTAGTCCTAAAACTTGTGTCTTTTTCAGATTTATCTTCATTTGATGGCCCTATATTCCATAGCACATATAAATATATATGGTGACAAGGGACATCCTTGTCTTACACCTCGTTCCAGTGGAAATCGTTTGGTACTATATCCTGCATTCATCACTACTGCTTCTGCTCTATTGTACAAGGTTGATGATATCCATGAACAGTATTTATCTCCAATGTTGAAGGCTTTGAGAGCCAGGTTCATGAAGTCTCTGTCAAGAGAATCAAAAGCTTTTTCAATATCTAGTGAGATTATAAAACCTGATTCTTCATTTGCATGTGTTTCATAATGTTCAGTTATATCTAAAAGGTATCGTATACCTTCTGCAATGTATCTGTTTGGGACAAAGCCCCTCTGATCTTCATGCATGATTGTCTCTATATTGTATTTTAAACGTGTAGCTATTGTCTTTGCTAAAATTTTATAATCCACATTCAGTAATGACATTGGTCTCCAGTTTGATATGTACTCAGTGTTTTTCCTTAGTTTTGGAATTAAGGTAATAACACTTCTTCTCTGGGAGTCTGACAGCATCCCATACTCAAGAGAATAATGGAAAGCTTCTGTGAGGGGTTCTCTAATGAGATCCCAGTAAGTTTTGTAAAACTCTACTGTTAATCCATCATCTCCAGGACTTTTATTATTTTTCATTGACTCAAGGCTCTGTTTTAGTTCCTTTTCAGAGAACTCTGCTTCCATAAGATGTTTCTGTCTCTCATTAAATTTGGGAAAATTGACATTTTTGAGGTCTTGGAAAAACTGGTCTTTAAGATGTCTTTCACTAATTCTGCTCCTGTACAGTTGCTCATAGTAGTTTTCTATGAATTTTAATAAATCTTTTGGGTTATCTATTTCTGTGTTCCCTTCTACTAGTTTATTTATTGTTTTGTAGTTGTAATTTCGTTTTTCCATATTTAGAAAGTATGAGTTTGGTTTCTCTCCTAGTAAGTTCCATCGTATTTTTGTTCTTTCCATGGCATGTTTTGCCTTCTCTTCTTCTAATGTGATTAACTCACTTTTAATCTCTTTATGTGTCATGTTGTCTACTAGTCCCACACTATCTAGATCTTCTTCTATCTTCTGCAGTTTTTTCCTTAACTCATTTTCATAGCTTCGTGTTTTTTTGGCCTGAGACTTTGAGCAAAGGATTGTCTCTTGTCTTATTTTATATTTTACATAATCCCAGAGCATAGCAGAATTTAATTTTTGGGTATTTCCTTCCATCTTAGCTCTGCTAATTGTTTTGGTCAGGATTATGAGGTATTTATTATCTAATGTTAGCTTGTTATTAAACCTCCAGTTTTCTGGTCCTCTTCTTTTGTATAGTTTTCCATATAATTTTATATTTATTCCATTGTGATCTGATGGTAGGCCACTTATTATTTCAGCCTGGTGGCATTCATATACCAATGTTTCGGAAACAAAAAGGTAGTCTAGTCTGCATTTCACATTTTGGCCAGTCCATTATACCCTTTTTGATTTGGGTTTCTGAATCTGAATGTATCAACCAAATCATATTGTTTTATATAGTAGATAAATTTTGCTACAGATTTCTTCTTTAGATTAGTTGCACCTGTATTTTTATCTAGCTTAGGGTCTATTGCGATATTCATATCTCCCCCAAGTATAACTGGTAAGTTATCTTTATTGAAAGCTTTGGGTTTCCCAAACACCTCATTCCAAAATGATATTTGTTCTTTTTCTAGCATATATGTTGATTAGTACAAAGGGTGCATCATTTGTATTTAGCTGGATTTTTCTGCCATTTTGGTCTGTTTGTATCTTTTTTATTTGACATGGGAAGGTATTGTTAATTAGGATAATCACACCTCTAGAGTTGCTAAGGCCATTTGAGAAAATAACCTTATCATTCCCACATCCCCATTGATGTTTTACTTGTTGCTCTATAGATTTTTTGAAGTGGGTTTCTTGGAGAAATACTATATCATGTCTCTCCTCTTTCAAGTATGTTAATATCTCTTTTCTTTTAATCTGGTTGTTTAGTCCTTTGGTGTTCACTGAAAATAAAGAAAAGTTATATGCCATCGAATTTCCTAATACCTGGGCTTAAGAAGCAATGTGTTTTCATTTTAAAATTGTTTGTTATTTGAAGTTGTGTGTGTTATGATGATCTTATCATTTTTTTAAATAATAAAGCACCCTCAATGAGGGCAATACAACACCAGCATACTTATGCTGGTGGGAACAGAGGTCAACATCCTAAGCATTTCAGCAAAGGAAGACAAAGGTTAAGAAAAGAAAATGGTACCCTAAAGCATGTACCTTTCATTTTACATTCTAATTTTCAGTGATATTTAGTGGGAAATCAACAACAATAATTGCAAAAAAACGAAGAGCGCGCACTTCGACACTCAATAACTAAAAAACTAAAAGTACGCCGACCATGAGCTTTATTTTGCTGGATAGAACATTGAAAACTGCACTAGTGATGAAAAATCGGAATCGGAATCACTCGAATTGATTAGTTAAAACAGCGTTTCTTGTACTAATGCAACTTGAGTGCAAAAGTATAAACATGAAAAAGACGTGGCAAACTTTGCTCTCTAATAACTTTTCAACTAATCATTGTAGAACAAATTTGATTACATCGCCGAATAGAACTCAAAAAACTGCACATGTTTAAAAAAAAAAAGAACCGGAATCGGTTCGACCGGCATTTTAAAATATGCTTTCGGGTATCGGTCACTAGCCTACTGTGGAAACAAAGAGCGCGCACTTCGACGCTCAATAACTAAAAAACTAAAAGCACGCCGACCATGAGCTTTACTTTGCGGGATAGAGCATTAAAAATTGCATTAGTGATGAAAAATCGGAATCGGAATCACTCGAATTGATTAGTTAAAACAGCGTTTCTTGTACTAATGCAACTTGAGTGCAAAAGTATAAACGGGCAAAGTTAAGACGAACTATAAATACTCTTAACTTTCCCCAGAAATCCATAGAGTATATTGGGCAAAGTTAAGACATATGATGACCACAGTCTTAACTTTGCCGAACTCTATATAGTCTATTGGGCAAAGGTAAGACGAACTCCAATAATACTCTTAACTTTGCCAATAAATACAGAAATTCATGGAGTATATTGGCAAAGTTAAGACTGGTCATGACAACAGTCTTAACTTCGCCAGATCCTCTACATCATATTGGGCAAAGTTAAGACAAATCATAGTACAGTCTTAACTTTGAAATGATCTCTAAAAAAGCATTCACCAAAGTTGAGATTATTCATAATACAGTCTGAACATTGACAAAGGTGAAAAACTCAAGTATCAGTCAGTGTCAAAGTTAAGAGGAGTTTAACACAATCTGAACTTTGACATTGACTGAAAGTGGGCATGCCAAAGTTAAGAGCACATATATCATTGTCTGAACTTTAATCCAAGGTTTTGAAAAGCTGAGGCAAAGTTAAGATGATTAAATTTACAGTCTAGACCTTGACACAAATCATGGACGTCAAAGTTTAGAGTGTGGGCTAAAGTTTTTTCAAGATTTCCTGAAATCCTGATCTTAACTTTTGACCCAATGATAAACATATTAAATTTGAAAGTTTCTTAAAAGTAATTGATTCTAATTCAGTTTTTTACGCTGATTCCGAAACTGTAAAGCATTTTTTGTACGATAAACTGTTGAGAAGTTATAGAGGTTTGAAGCTGTTCCAAGGAAGTACCTGTTTTACTAGCTTTCTCTGAAAAGCAGGTTCATTTCTCATTTTTTGACAAAATAGTCAATCTTGATATGATGTTCAGTTTTTTAAGCTAATTTTAACGCAGTGTAGCTTTTTAGTCTAGTACTAACAGTTGGTGATCTATAGTAAAAAGATCGACTGGTTCCGATTTGAGCTGTGACAGAGTCAACTTTCATCTTAAAACTTTCAAAAAAATTGTCAGTTTTTGATAAATTATCACGAAATTTTTACATCATATGCAGTTTTTTATCCTCTATCTAATGACGTACCTTAATTTATAGTATGTTTTTTATAAAATGCTTCCAAATAGAAAAGTGACACAAATCAGTATCGTCATCAAAATCGCTTACATAGAGCTGTTACTGTAAAATTTTTTACTCGAAAAATTGTTAAAGGTTAGTTCAGTGTGCTTGCAAATTTCCATTGCTCTATTATATACTGTTTATCAGAAAATCGTAAAAACCTAAAATACTACTTGCTTTCCACATCCATAATTTGGAGGCATTTCAAGAAAAACAGACTATAGTTTTCGATTCGTATTCCTATAGTTATAGCGTCTTCATTTTGCTTTGATTTGAGCTTGGGCTTAGGCTTAACTTTGCAGAAGTATAAAAATTTCAAAAATACTCTTTTTTCCAATCAATTTTTCGGTATCCGATCCAGTTTTTTGTGCTCTTTCGAATGACATATTTTTAACTTTTCGATTCTGAAAACATGACAATTTATTTAAATATTTAAAATGATTCGCGTTTTCTATACTGTTTTCAGATGACAATTTTTTTCAACAAGAAGCTTGATCAGTTTTTGATGCTGATCACAAATATATGAATATTATTTATGTGCGAGGTTTAGATAATTTTTGAATTTGAATTTTTGAATGATTTTCGTGCAATGAAACTGCTCCCAATGAGTTCTGGGCGTCCGATTTGCCTGGGAAGATCGAAATGACTGTTGAAAAATTGGTCTGGTTGAAAATTTAGTTTTTTGATCACAAAAGATAGTTTTTCAAGTTAATGAAGTGAAACTACGAAACGCGAGTAGAAGTTAGGAGTGATTTCCGGGATTTGAGACTACTCCCAATAAGTTCTAAGCGCCCGATTTACCCAGATCTGTCACGATATAGATTCCAAAGCTGATTTTAGTAAAAAAAAATCCGAGTTTTGGCTAAATAGATGGTTTTTCCCAAATGTATCAAGTGAAATTCCGAAACGCAAGTGATTGAGGTAAGTTTTTCGTGTCTGAAAATTACTCCCAATGAATTCTGCGCCCCCGTTTTACCTGGGACTGTCCCAATACTGATGTAAAAACTGATTTTGATTAAAAAATTTCGCGTTTTGGTCAATATTTACGGTTTTTTCCAACTGAATCGAGTTAAATTTCGAAACGCGCATGAGCGAGGTCAGTTTTTTGGGTCTGGACTTTACTCCCAATGAATTCTGGGCCCCCGATTTGGCTGGGAGGGTCCTTGTACCTATGTGAGACGTAATTTAGCTTCAAAATTGATCATTTTGATGAGCATTTATGTGATTATTTAAGTGAATAATAGCAGTGTAAGACCAAAACGCGAGTGTTTGGCCTAATTTTTGAGACAGGCGATGAATGCATTCCTCGATTTACCTGAGAGGATCCTGATACCTGTCTAAAGTTAAAATTTGGCTTGAAAAGTTTATTTTTTATCAAAGATGGTGTGTCTATCTAAATCTTGCTTTATCAGGTTCTGGATCATCAAAAATAGTTGGTGTCAAAGTTCTGATTTCTACAAAGGTTTTAAAATCAAAAACTTTCAAGTTTTTCAATGATGCCGAGCACACATGCATGTTTTCAAATATATCGGACATTTGTAACTGGTGTGATTAGGACAATTTCAAAGATATCAAGCTCACACTATACTTTTCAGATTCAGCATCATCGAAAGCACCTGATATCAAGATTTTGATCTCTATTGAATGTCCTGACTCAAAAATATCCTAGTTTTGTTCAGATACTTATCTCTCAAATTTGAAATGCTTGATGTTCTATGTGAAATTCTTTTTTTCTCAGTTTCGAGCTACCAGGGTTGACGTCAGCAATGGAGCCGTTTGTCAGATAAGTCAATTTCTTTTTGTTTTTAACTAGAATTTGCTTTGTGTTACCCTTTCAGGACAATCGACATTGGAGAAGAAGGAACATTTTTTGTTTGTCTGTTATTTATTTGTTGTATTTATTATGTAATAAAATTGCATTCAATGTAAAATTGCAAAATAAAACTTGCATTAAACCTAACATTTTAGTTCATGTGTCCCGTGTAACAACTTATAATCTATGGTACTAAGTATGCAGCTCAAAAACAAAGATGTCAAATCCTTTAGTTCTTGATCTTTTGTTGCCATCAGTAAGCTATAGCTCGCTTTTGAAATTTACTTCCCTTGGGGCTGGATGCCAAATTACTCAAATTCTAATCTTCGATCCTCTTACTGTAGTTGGTATATCTAATCATTTCATACAGGACTAAGCCAGTTATATTTCTTCACCACTTGCTCTTTCAAAAGGTTTTTAGGTCAGATATATCGATTTTCTTGATCTGCATGTTCTCGATCTACCCAGTTATTGTCTTTTGATGAATATCAAATTTTTCCTACCTGATCGAATCTTGTAGGCTTTTTGTATGACCATTATTGCTGAAATCTACCAAGTCTGCTTACTGTAGTTTTGTCAAACCAGATGCAAATCATGTGATTTTTTGAGATAACTTATGAGATTTTCTACCTTGGGTAAATGTTTAGCAGTTTTTCATGATTTCAGCCAGTCTATTCTGACTTCCTAGCTCATACCTGAGTTCAGTCCTGCAAAGCTTCTGAAAAACAGTTATATTTTCAAGAATTTACGCTCGAAAATTGCAGAAACGCCTTTTCTGTTAAAAGATTCAGAATCAGCGGCCTAAAATTGACCAGATTCGTCTTTTTTTGTTCTATTTTCTTTGTTACTTCAAATTTTTGTATTTTGATTGAGACACCCTGTTGACCTCAAAACTTTGAACTGCTATAGCTCAAAGAGTTTTCAATTAATCTCAACAATTTTTGAAGGTAAGATACAAGGCTGTACAAGGTAATTTTTGCACAAAAATTATGTCTGGAAGTAAGCTTGGTGATCCAGGGTACCCATTTCTATGATTCGTCTCGGGTGCAGGTGCTGATGCAGTTTTCTCAGCGAATAATATAGTTACGTCAATTTCGAGACCAGATTCAGAATTAGCAGCCTAGAATTGACCAGATTCGTTTTTTTTGTTCTATTTTCTTTGTTACTTCAAATTTTTGTTCTTCGATTGAGACACCCTGTTGACCGTGGAACTTTGAACGACTACAGATTAGAGAGTTTTCAATCAATCGTAACAATTTTTGGAGGGCAGATATAAGACTGCACAAGGTACTTCTGGCATAAAAATTATATTTGTCCGCTCAATTTGAGATCCAGGGTACCCATTTCTATGATTTGTCTCGGGTGCAGGTTCTGATGCAGTTTTCTCAGCAAATAATATAGTGACGTCACTTTTAAGATCAGATTCAGATTCAGCGTCAAAAAATGCATCGGAAACGCTATAATGCTTGTAGGTTTTCGGAAACTTCCCGAAAAATTACTAGTTTACAAAATGAGGCGTTCTATTTTGTGTACATTATGATAGATGCCTTAATTTCCCAATTTTTCTCCCCAAAGAATGAATCATAGCTCCCTCAATTTCGGTCGGATTGGAATGAAACTTCTTTTGCAGGATAACTAACGAAATTATAAATCCAACGACGTTGTAATTTCTTGTAAAATCGTAGTTTAAAGCATGAAAAATTTTCCTCATGTCGTCAAAAATCGAAAGTGTGGTAGTGAGCAATTATCTTCAGGGTTTGAGTTGAGAAAAAAATCGAGATTGTACATATGATCGCCTGAACATCAAATTTTCTTGAGATAAGCAAGTTGATCGTGTTACACGTATCTATTTTTACTGTATCAGTGACTATGGGAGCTTCCGAATTTCCATTCTGATTCTTATAGTTTGCGTGCCGAGGGCTAAAAAGCGGGAAAAGTAGCTATTTGTGTAAGAAAAACACTTAAAAAAATTTAGGCATGGCGAATCCGGTGTTTTCGCTTTCGTAAAAATAGGGGAAAAATAGATCGTTTGTCTTCATTAGGGTTTTATAAGACTGATTTTAGCATAACACGAACTATTTCTCTTCGAACAGTGTATTGGTATCGTTACACCAAACTGTATAGACTGTCAAGACTGGTGAGTAAGAAGAAATTCTGAATATTCCCTGTTCATTCAATCAGATTCAGAATTTAAACTGAAATTCTTACGTTTTGTGTTTGATTGATTCAAACAGAAAAATCGATATTGTTGATAATGGTACAATGTTTGGATCGAAAATTTACATGATTTTGGACTTTATTTTCTCTAGTCTTTACATTGTTGTTAAATAATACATATATCTGTAGTCGAAAATTGAATCAATTTGAACTTCCTGAACAATTCAAGACCTAAGGTAAAGCGGGGTGACTTTGATCAGAGGCGACTTTGATCAGAGAATGGCATTTGATAACTATTTGAGATCAGCTATCATTTTTGCTGTGTAGACAACACCTGCTGTGAGGTTGGCTATACGGCAAAAGTGACCTGCTGATCTCGAATAGTTATCAAAAACCAAAGTCCCCCCTGATCAAAGTCACCCCACTTTACCTTATTTAAATTTTATCAGCATTCTATTTCTTTCAGGATTTTCGTGAACTATTTTGTTGCAGTTTTTTCTTATTTCACTGACATCATGGTGAGCTGGAAAATAGATTTAGGCACGATTTTCACAAAAATTCAATGCATTAAACGTTGACTTTTTATCAAACTTTTGGCCTAAAACTTCTCCGCAGTTTTCAGTTATGTTTCTAGTTTAAAAAATTTTTTTGTGCCATTGGCACAAATTTTTTTGGCCTCTTGTGCCAATTGGCACAAATGTCCATGCACAAAAAAAACGCTGGTGCAGAGGGTGAAAAAAGCGGGAAAAGTAGCTATTTGTGTGAGAAAAACACTTTAAAAAATTTAGGCATGGGGAATCTGGGTTTCGCTTTCGTAAAAATAGGGGGAAAATAGATCGTTTGTCTATACCTGTAAGATTTCGGATCAGTTGGGGGGGGGGTAAATCCGAAATTTGGGGAGGGGGTTGGAAAAAGTCGAAATTTTTCTCAAAAAAGCCAAAAAACATACACTTTTTGTAAATTTTTTAAATTTTTTCCAAACTGGGGGGGGGGGTTGGATGATTTTGGGTACAGGGTTGGCCCAGTTGGGGGGGGTCCCCCCCAACCCCTACCCCAAGTATAGGTATGCGTTTGTCTTCATTAGGGTTCTATAGGACTGATTTTGGCATATCTGTAAGATCTCTGACCAGTTGGGGGGGGGGCGGTAAATCCGAAATTTGGGGAGGGGGTTGGAAAAAGTCGAAATTTTTCACAAAAAAGCCAAAAAACATACCCTTTTTGCTAATTTTTTTAGATTTTCCAAACTGGGGGGGGGGGGTTGGGTTGTGTTGGGTACATGGTTGGCCAAGTTGGGGGGTCCCCCTCCCCCAACCCGCCCCAAGTACAGGTATGGATTTTGAGGGATTGGATCAGACATTGCTTCTGGTTTGGTTTTGTGCTCAGATAGCACTCTTAATCTATTCTACATCGCAATTTACCTATGCTAGTCAGGGCAGCTATCTCCAAGCAATTTGTGTGTTGAAAAATTGAGATTTTCAATCATAATCACTTGATGATTCAACTTCATTCAATACAAATTTCAAATTCGAAGGCTTTGGAGGGATCTTAAGACTTGGAGGCAGCTCCCAATAAATTCTAGGCCCTCGATTCACCTGGGATGGTCGGGATATCTTTGAAAAAACGAATATTGGGCCGAAAAACTTTAGGTTTTTGCGGATAAATTGGAAGCTTTTCCAAACTAACCAAGTAGAATTTTGAAACTCGAGTACTTGCGAGGCGTTTTTGGACCTAAAGACTTCTCCCAGTAAGTTTGTGGATCTCAATTCACCTGGGAGGGTCGAAATTCCTGAGTGAAAATCAGTTTTCTCTATAAAAAACTGTAGGCAGAAAACCCCAAACCAGAGGATTTGATATCGGGTTTTTGGGGTGGGAGATGGGAGACAGTTCTTAGTGAATTCCTGACCCCCAATTTTCTGGAAGGGTCCGTTTTCACACTGGGTTTCTGTTCAGGACATGGATTTTTGGAGTGAATTGAGCCGAAGTTTGTAAATTACTCCGATTTGGAGAAATAAAAAATTTAGGCAAATTTCTTCAGCGAGGTGAAAATTCGAGCCTGATTTTTTTCCTATTTTTCAGGCTTTAATATCGACACACTTTGGTTGGCCTTCAAAAGGAAAGCCATTCCATCGTTCCCAAAAAAGAAACAGCGGTTCCATCATTCCTGAAAATGATATACGAGAATTTATCCAGAAAAGAAATGAATTTAAGGAAAAGTTGTTGAAGTAAGTGAATTTTTTAGAATAATCTTTGTGAATATTAGTAAATTATAAGGTAAAAATAGCTTAACCAATGATTTTAATGGTGTCGATTTCATATCATTTCACTTTTTCGACTGCTGAACCTTAAATTCCAGTTTTCGAAACTCTTTTCAATTTACGTTACAAGTGTGCATTAATTGGCGAAATTTGCCGATTATTTAAATTTTCGAAAAAGTCAGTGATTTTTACATTAAGAATAACTTCACCAATGATTTTAGCAGTGCCGATTTACTATTTTGTGATACTTTTAGCCGTTAAAAACACAAAATTCAAATATTGGGAACATTTTTTCTCTTACATACCGTGTGTACATTAATTGGCCGAAAAGTATCGATTTTTTCAGGTGGGGAATCTATATTTTCCAACCCTTTTGACTGCTCAAAACTCAAAATTCGAATTTTCGGAATACTTTTTCATTTATATACGGTGTGTATATTAATCAGGCGTAAATTATTGACTTTTCAGATTTTCGGAAAAATGTGTAGTTTATACCCGAAAAATAATTTCATCAATGGATTCAGCGATGCCGAATTCATATATATTGATAGTTTTGACAGCTAAAAAGTCAAAATTCGAATTTCCATAACATTTTTTGTTTTACATACCCTGTGTACATTTATGGGCCGTTAACTATCGATTTTTTGATTTTAGGAAAAATCGATAATTTTTACACTGAAAATAATTCACCAATGGATTCAGGGATGCCAATTCATATTTTTAGATGCTTTTGATGGCTTGAAATTCAAAATTCGAATTTTCAGACTACTTTTTCTTTTGCATACTGTGTCTGTATTGATCAGGCGTAAATTACTGATTTTCTGGATTTTCGACAAAATCTGTAATTCATACCCGAAAAATAACTTTACCAATAGATTCACTAATGCTGAATTCATTTTTTTTGATACTTTTGACGGCTGAAAAGTCAAAATTCGAATTTTTGGAATACTTTTTCTTTTGCATACTGTGTGTGTATTGATCGTGTGTAAATTATGGATATTTTAGATTTTCAAAAAGATCAGTAATTTATACCAAAAAATAGCTTCACCAATAGCTTCAGTTGGAAAGTTTTTCATTCTGCATACTGTGTGTGCATTTTATATATGCTGAATTCATATTTTTCGACTTTCATCACTGTTGAAAACTCAAAATTTGAATAATCGATTAATTTTTCTCATATACATGCAACATGTGCATTAGCTTGCCCAGTATAAAGAATTGTTCAAAAACAGAGATCATAAAGAATGTCGCAAAAATTCGTCCTATGATTCGATTTCATCGTTGGGAAGTCTTATTTCATCCTCTTCCCCGGAGTCAGAATCGGACATGACGGATAAAGAAACTAAACGGGTGGACATTTTTAAAAAAGTGGTTTTAACAAAAAAGAGGACATATCAGCATCAATTTCGTCCTTGCCCGCTGTGTGAAAAAGATTCAAATTGCCATTTTAAACTGCACTTTGACAGATTTCACTAGGATGCGGATTACAAAACATATTGAAATGATATTTGTCTTCCAAAAAAATTTCTATATGAAGATGACATTGAAATGTTCGACTGGACCATCATTGATGATATAGGAAAAAATGAAACCATACCGATTAAAAAAAATTGGAGCAAATCGGATTTTATGACGATATAAAAAAGGAATGGCTGCTGCCAGACTCGCCTCTTATGAACTTTTCACGATATTTAGAACATCTCTTCCATGTTGAGTTGGGAAATATTGTGAAGTATCGTTGGTACCTCAGCCACATTTTCAAATTTTGTTGCCTGAACGTAGAAGTACTTTCGATGAAGATAATAGCTGAAGGTGAAAAAGCTGATTTTGCATTTCACATTTTACACTCCCATTTTTACAGGCCTGGCCTTAAATGTCATGAGTTTTTTCCCCATTCTAATGAAGGTTGGATCCTTTTCATTAGCAAATGGCTATACCAGTAAATTGATTCATTTTCTACATTATGTGATTGATAATTCATACTGGTCCAGGGACCCCAACAGGCAACGAAGGACACAAAAGTTTATGGACATGCTAACGAATGCTTTAAGCATGCAAAAAATTTTTTCAAAGAAGAGTCGAATCCAAAAACGTGAGTTTCAGATTGAAAATTGAACATATTATTCAAATATCTTATGTTGTTGACCAATGTTAATTCTGAATATTTCTATTCAGTTTTTATGCTCCCCTTAAAAGTTGCTCCTTTCCATTTCTTTGATTTCAGTAAATTTAAAACTTGATTTTTTCTCAGTTTTGGTTGAAATATTCATTTATCACTCATTTTTTGGATATTAACCATGGAAAGATGGAATCCAACTCCATTCAGATATGTGTTGTTTAATTTTAAAAATGTTGGAAAACAATTTTTTTTGTTTTCTAGGTTGGAAGCAGCTTCTATAGATACAGTAGCCGCCATGAGTTACAAGGAATGCTTGTCTTTCATTCGAGATGAGAGGGTTTTGGCAAAATTTCGAGATATTTGCATTAGAAATGGCCATAGTTCGAGGAGCAATTACAGCTTGGCTTTATATTTTATTTCAGCCATGGTTTTGTATGTGAACAGCCCTTTTCCGGAGGTCATCTACAAGAGCAAATTGAAATATATTAACAAATTTACAGATGAGGGTGGGATGGAATATGAACTGATCAAATTACCAGACTCCAAATGTGGCCTATCCATGACTGTTATGAGTGCGGATGTACAAACATATTTTGACTATCAAAGTTTACGGAAAAAATACACCGAGCAAAAAAATGTGGATAACAGCGGCTTCACGTTTGTCAACCCAAATTTCAAAAATTGGACCATCATATTTCGGACTGAATGATTGATATGATACGCGCCCACAATGCCCAAAATGATACTAATTTCGCCTTAGTCGGCGCTTATCAAGTTGGAAGGGCATCTGTAACATCAGCCGTTGTGAAAGTGACACAAGATTTTGAAGATACAATTGCTGAAAGTCAAATTGACATCAGTCAGAATGTATGTGCCCATAGCAGCAGAACGTCTTTTCTAATTTACCATGAGTCAGTTGATCTACATTCATACAAGCATTTTTATCTCCAGTGCTAGGCAAATCAGAGATATTTGCCTGCACAAATGCATATAAATCGAGAGACACTCAAAGAAAACAAACGAATGTGTAAAAGGTGCAATCATAGCTCAGTCGGTAGTCTGTGGTGTGCTGGGGGAACTTAAAACTTCAAAAATAATTTTGTTAAGAACGAGGTTTGAAGAACTCACTATCGAATGGTACAGAATATTGGGACAGGTCAAGAACAGCAATGAACCCAGTTTGGCAGAAAATTTTGAAAGACCCAAAAATCAGGGCGAAGCGTTAGATATTGTTAACGCTCTATCGGAAGACCTTAACATCAATTCCAGTATTTTGTCTGAGAATGACAATGAGAGCCCGCTCTCAGCTTAATCAAAGTTTTTGATAACTGGCTCAAAACACCCATCATTGATAAAAATTGAGTGAGCCATTGAAATCTGCATTCCATTTCAAAATTTTTTGAAAGTTCAAACGAGAACAAAAGAAAAGTGGAACAAAAGTCTTCCCTGGAAAACTGTTCTTAAATCCAGACAACCATCACGGTAATATATTTATATAGATGTATTTCCAATAATTCAGAATGAGGTAGTGAACTTTACATTTTTCAGTTACTTCACAGATGGTTGGCGGAGAGCAGCCGAAAAATTCCTTTAACGTAACACAAAATTAGCGGCAGTTCCCAACAGTTTGTCCGTTTGTGATGAGTTAATTCCCGTAAGCGAATTTTAATTACACTCATCACCCTACTTATTTATTCATTTTCCAGGATGTTGAAATTGCAAAGGCCTCAACAGGTGAAAGATCGTCGAAAAAGAGGTTATCTCAAGTGATACAGGAATCTGGTGGAAAGTCAGAAAAGGGCCAGAAAAATGAAGAGAAAAGACCGACACTCAATGTATTGTGAAAATTGGTGTATGCAAATTTAAAGCATTATTTAGCGAGAATTCAATCAGTGGCCTTATTCATATTTTTGTGTTACAAATTCAACTTTGCAAAATTGGTGGACGATGAATGTTTGGAATTTTTACAAATAGCAGCTAGACGATTGGACTTGGAATTCAGCGAACCCGATCAAAAGCTGATCTCTACCTTTAAAATTGTGGCATTAAGCATGGTAAACTGAATATCACTTGTTTGAAATTTTCATTGAATCTTTTTCTCTTGTTTAGGCTGATCCATTGTTTGATCAAACAAGCAAATCGAATGATTCACATCGCTCGCAGTGTGTTAACCGCAGAACGTGACACCCACACCCATAGTGAGTTTCATTGACTAGTGTATCTGTTGGACTTTGAAAATTTCGATTTTTTTGTTGTGAGATTTAATTACCAAAAAATTCTTCCTGTGTCACTTTTCACATTGAGTTTAATGCCAAAACTAGGATCTTGATTTTTCAGAACCAAGTAAGTAAAGCTAGAGCTCTTGATGCTGTCTGAATTGATATTTATTTCACAAGCTAAATTCTAGTTTACATTGAATGTTCAACTTGATACCTTAATTTATAGAAAGTTTTGCTGAGTTCGCCTCAAACAAACACCCCGAGACTGAATAAAACACACAGTGTAATCAATTTTGATGAATCTGATAAATAAAATGTTGTGATTTTCTATTTGCAATAGTTTCTGTTTCAAATCGTGCTTACAAGTATTTTTTGTTGATGATAACATCATGTCATAAAATTTTATAAAGCTTGGCATAAGATCATTATAACAAATTATACGGTATTGAATGGTCATGGCAAAATTCTATATGGTAGTTAATATGGTCTATTACAAATATTCATAAGATCTTGGACAATCCTACACATTTTTATACTTGACATTATATTATACCTTACGCTTTTTATAAGAATCCAAAACCCTGGGACTATTGTAAGCTATCTAGAAAAAAGAAAAAGACCTGAGAAGGTAATGTATAAAAGACAAAAATCAATCTAAAGGGAACATGTAGTGGACAAAGAAAAAAGAGCATATCTAGTGGACAAAATAAAAAGACGCCCATAAAATTATTGTCATTTCATAGAGAACATATACTGGCCAGTATCAAAAATAATGAGTAATGGGACAAAGGGAAAAGAGCATGCCTAGTGGAAATAAAGAGAAGACCAACAGGAAAAGTGTTATTGATCTAAAAAGAAAACATTTTGCCAGCAGTGAAAAAAAGCACCTGTACTTGACAAAGGAGAAACACTACTGAATGACTTTTCAAAAATCTAATGTGTTGTTTGCTTAAATTACAAAATAGTCTTATCTAACCGATGACTGTAGGCTACTGTAAGCTGGCTAGAAAAAAGGAAAAGACCTGAGAAGGTAATGTATGAAAAACAAAAATGGATCTAAAGAGAACATGTGGACAAAGAAAAAAGAGCGTGTGTAGTGGAAAAAAGGAAAAAGATGCATCTTTAATTTTTTATGGAAGTTAGCTTCACTGTATTTTGTTCTGTCCAACTATTCATGTTTTACTGTATTGAAATTTTGGTAATTATAAATAGCATCTCAATGAAATAAAATCATTTTGAAAAAGTGTCCTAATAAAAAAGTGGTTGGTTGTTCTTGGAATGTCAGACCTTGATGAGTTTCATATATGGAAATATCCATTTAACTGCATAGTTTCTGCTTTAACAAAATCAGGAAAAACACAATTTGTTAAAAAACTTGTTATTTTTGCTAAAGAAATGATTCACCCTGCTCCTGTGAAAATTTATTGGTGTTATTCTGAATGGCAAGAAGGTTTTGATGAATTAGTTCAAAAATGTTCTTATGTAGAATTCATTGAAGGTTCACCTGACTTGGACGAACTTCAAAAAAGTAAGGATACACCTAAACTATCAATTATGGATTATATGATGCAAAAGATGAAGAATGATCAACATTTAACTCAACTTTTTACTAAAGGATCGCATCACTGGAATCTATCAATTACATATATAGTTCAAAATGCGTTTTTTGATGGAATGCATACAAGTAGAATAAATGCTCAATATTTGATTCTTTTAAAAAACCCTAGGGATAGATTACAAGTTTACACACTGGCTCGACAGATTTTCCCAACTACTTCAAATTATTTTATAGAAGCATGTGAGCATGCTACCAGTATATCATATGGCTATTTATTCTTAGATCTTACACAGACATGTCCTGAAAAATATCAACTTATTATTTATCGATATGTTATACAGTAAATACACTTCTCTTAATAGTCGTACCGTAATTCTTTTTATATCTGTATTTATTGTATGGTTACAATATCCTTTTCAAATTTATGAAAATGGAGAAACTGTAAATGTTACTGATTTTATGATACCAAATACAAATAATGGTATAGATGGGGAATTATTATGGGAAAATCATAAATTGCATATAACACCCTTACTACATTTTGTAGAAAAAATATTTACAATGTCCTCTATTTCCCAGAATGAAGACATAAAATGTTCAATAGTAGAATGGTTTAATAGAACCTTAAAAACTAAATTGTTTAAATATTTTACAGAGTTTATTACTTATAAATGGATCGATATTTTGTCAACAGTAGTTTTGAACTATAATTATTCTATTCATGGATCAATTGGTGAAAAACCAGTTTATGTGAATTCTTCCAATGAAAACCTTATATGGCAGAGACTTTACCCCAAGAACGCATACACTAGAAAACTCAAGATTACGTGCGAATTAGCAAGCGTAGAGGTGTGTTTGACAAAGCTTATTTACCTCAATGGAGTGAGGAAGTTTTTACGGTAAAACAAACTGTAAAGACTAGAAACCAAATACTTTATAGAATTCAGGATTTGGAAGGCGAGGATATAGAAGGACGTTTTTATGAAAAAGAGCTACAGAAAATTGATTTTAACCCTGATATCAAAGGATATAGAATTGAAAAGATTTTAAAAATGTCGTGGGGTTATCCTGAAAAATTCAACAGCTGGATTTTAGAAAATGAAATAAAGAACAACAATTAGGATGAACAACTTTGAATTGACATACTATGTTCAACAAGATACAATTTTATCAAGAATTTTTCTCGGAGTTTTTGCTTGTGATACATTACCAAAGATAGTTAAAAGACCTGCTACTCTAATTGCAAACATAGATTCATCTTTTCAAAAAGGAAGTCATTAGATTGCTATGTATTTCGATAATGACAACTCTGTATATTATTTTGATTCATATGGTTTACCACCAATTATTCCTGCTTTTATAGACTATATTAACAAGAATGCTACAGTAAGACACATAAATGTGAAAGGCCTACAAAATTTTTATAGCAGAGTTTGTGGTGTATATACTTTGTATTTTTTGTATTGTGTTCCTATGTATAAAATGTTTTAAAGTTTTAGTAATACAAATTTTGCTTATAATGATTAGTTAGTTTGTAAGATCTTTCATTGTAAGTTTTCTGTAAAAGGTCGATTGTGAAATAAATTATGTACACATTTGTAAAAGTTAACTCCACCTTCTTCATGTATTTTTGTATAATTTTATTACTTTACTAGCTCCGCCTCCTCTATGTATTTTTGTATAATTTTATTGGTTACTTTACTAGCTCCGCCTATTTATAAATCTATGATTGATTAGTTAATTGTTAAATAAAAAGATTTTTATCTTGAAATGGACAGTAGTAATAGTACGCATTTGGAAACATCTTGCATCAGTGTTTGGGAGTTTTTTGGAAAACATCTACCTCGAAACAAAGTGGTGTTCTTCAGTCAGGTCATACTAATATACATTGTAGTCATTAGGGCTATAATAAATTTATCTCTCTACAATACTAATACACAATTGTGGGTTGGCTTATTGTGCCATTGTATAGGATATTTATTACTTAGTCCTGTACCAACACTGTTACCTTCTCCAAACTCATTAAAGACAATAGCCACAACAGCTAACACTATAAATAATAATGACAACCTTTGATGACCAATGTTATATTACTCTACCTAGTAATAGCCAATATGGAAACACGCCCTGTGATTTTTCAGCTCATTTACCCTACCGTTTAAAACTAGATGGAAACTGAGAGGTAGGCTTAAGTGAAATAATATATCCATACAGCTGGGCTACAATTTCCAACCATGGTGGAGATAATGTTTTAACATTAATTACAGATGGTATTAGAAATAAAGTCAAAGAAATTAAAGTAATAGTTTTTGAAAAACATTACTTTAATGTAGCTGATTTAATTGACAAATTGAATGCAAAAATTGGAGCAGCTATTGCAGGAACAGATATTGAAATTGTATTTTCACATGATGAACATGCATGAGGATTGGTTAATTTAAAAATAAAAAGTGGTACAAGTTTGCGTTGAATTGATCTAAGCAATCATTCAATGGAAATTCTTGGTTTTAGAGCTACTAACACTGCTTCTGATGCAACTGCTGAAGATTTTTTAAATAGAAGTGTCAATATTAACCTATATACTGTTGGAGAGAAACCATCAAAAAATTCAAGACTCATATTCGACCATCCAAATCTATTTTTCTTGCCAATCCAGGAAATAAACATTCATATATGTTGGGGATTCAGCCACAAAATTTAAACGATTTACAGAGTTTTTACGTTTACTGTAATATTATCAAAAATGAAATTGTTAGAAATACTTTAGCACCACTTTTACGTATAGTGAATGTGCAGGGAAAATACAAGGATATAGTAAGCTGATTATAGGAAACACCTCACTATATACCCATTCAATTGAAAGAAATTACGGTACTTAAAATAAATATAAAAAACATTCCAATTTGGGAATGTTATAGTTAAATTACATTTCAGGCAATGTACTCCTTCATTCTTTCATTTGCTTTTGAACACGTTGTGGTCAGGTTGAGTTTTTGCAAGCACTCTTAATTTATCTATTTATTTATTTAATTTTTATCTACAAAGCAAAATATGCATACAGTATATATTCCCAAAACTGTTGATTACTGGGTCAAGATTTATCAACAGAGCATACAAGATAGTCAATTTCAATTAGGTGGTGGTACATTGGAAGGTTTTAGAGCAGTATACCCATTTTATTATAGACACCAAGGAGCTGGATTGGGTAGTTTTTTCAAGAGTTTATGGCGACTAGCTATGCCCTTGTTGAAGTCTGCAGGAAAACATGCACTTGCTGCAGGTTCTAAAATTGCAGGTGATATGGTAGAAGCAAGTTCTTTTAAAGAACGGGTTACAGATCATGGGCGAAATGCAGCAAGCAATTTATTACACGACAGGTTATTGTATTTAGAAAGGAAAAGGTCTAGGAAAGCGCAAACATGTAACTTCTACGATACATTTGAAGAGCAATAAAATGTTGAATAATGGTCATATAAAGCAACATAAACATAAGGAGCTATTTGATCTCAGGATTTATGGTTTTTAGAGTTTTATAAATTTGTATTGCTCATTTTTGCAATGGGATTTCACCAGAAAACGGGTGCCTCATTTTTTTACTGTGCCATTTGTTCCTGCCTACATATATTTGGTAAAAAATATTTTGTGAAAATCTCTGGTGGTTAAGATTAACTGTTTGATTCAAATATTTGTTTCTTATTTAGCATTAAAAACTGCATCAGAAAGTGAGAAACTTTGTTTTGTTTCGAATCTAAGCATTTAGTTATTAATGCAGCTAACATCATGATCCTTTGCTAAAAATCAATGATTTCTCCAATTTTCTAAAAGTTTGGTTCATCTGAGCATAGAATTAACACTTTCAGTGGAGTCAACAGTGCCGACTCCATATGTTTTGACTTTTTGACTTCAGGAAGATTGTAGTCTTGAATTGAAATATTTTTTTATTCATGTATTCGGATTGGCTTTTAGCCAAAAGTCGTGAATTTTCTGAAAATTATGTTCGTCTGAGCCTAGAAACAGCACTTCCAGTGAAATTAGCATGGTCGATTTCACATATTTCAACCTTTTTGGGGTGAGAAAGGTCATAGTATCGAATCACACGGTTTTTTATTCATGCATTTAAAATGGCCTTTGACCGAAAGTCACCGATTTTTCGGATTTTCCAGAACATCAATTCATTCAAGCACAGAAATAACACTTACAGTGAAATCAGCAGCATCAGTTTCATATTGTTTAACCATTTTAGAGTCAGAAAAATCGTTGTTCCGATATACTCGATTTTTTATTCCCACATTTGATATGACATTTTCCCGAAAATCGCCGATTTTCCTAGTTATCCGAAATTTCTGTCCATCTGAGTGTAGAAAAAACACTTACAGTGAAATCAGCAACGCCGGTTTCTTATTTTTCGATCCTTTGGACGTCATGAAAATTGAAATTTCGGATTTGGTGGTCGATTTTTTAATTCAAGCATTCAAAATGGTTTTTGGTCGAAAATCGCCAGTTTTCCTGATTTTTTTAAAATTCTGTTCACTTGAGCTTAGAAATAACACTTTCAGCTGAATTAGCGGCACTGATTTCATATTTTTCGACCTTTTTGGGGTCAGAAAGATCCTAGTTTCGAATTACACGAATTTTTATTCATGCTTTTAATATGACTTTTGGCCGAAAATCGGCGATTTTCCTAACTTTCCGAAAATTTTGTTCGTCTGAGCCTGAAAATAATACTTCCAGTGAAATCAGTAGGGCTGATTTTGTTATATTTGACCTTTTTGGAGTCAGAAAGATCGTAGTTTTGCATGAGACGATTTTTTATTCATACATTCAATTCAATTTCTAGTCAAAAAGCGCCGATTTTTTAGATTTTTAAGAAAATCAGTCCATTCCAGCACAGAAATTGTACTTCCAGTGAATTCAGCAGTGCCGATTTCATATTTTTAAACTATTTTAGAGTCAGAAAAGTCCTACTTTCGAATTACATGGTTTTTCATATATTTAACATGATTTTTGGGCGAAAATTGCATGATCATGTTTTTTGGGTTATAAATTCGTCTGAGCACCACAACGACACCTCTAGTGGAATCAGTAATGCCGATTTCATATTTTTCCATCCTTTCGACGTCATTAAATTCGAAATTTCGAATTACTCAATAACTCAAGCTTTAAAAATGGTTTTTGGTCAAAAATCGCCGATTTTCTTGATTTTTTGGCAGGAGTCATAGTCGTCTGATCACACAAATAACACTTTCAGCGGAATCATCGGCAATGCCTGCTTCATAATTTTTACTTTTTTGACGTTATTATTTCCGTTTTTATTGATAGCATCTTGCATTTAATTCAAGATGTTAAAAACTGTTTCAAAAAAATCGATTTTTGGATTTGTGTTTGGCGACATATATAATATACTAGTTTATTAGAAAATGCCCCTATGGGGCAGAAAAAAAGAGAATATACTTGCTTCGACAGTTGCCATGGTAGAAAAAGAAGTGGACTAGATTTTTGAGAACTTGGGTTAAAGTTGGAAAAAATTCACTTCCTTTATATTGGATTTTCATTCTTTCTCAAAAAAATTGTCTATGTCTAAGAAAAAGTATATTCTGCAGCATCGTGCATTTTGTCCTCCAACTGGCATCAACTACAGTAAAATTTTTCTATATGAAAATTATATACACCTGACTTCAAGTGTAAAGAAATGGTAGACCGATAGGATTCTAACTCCCGACCAATTCAAAACTCCTGCCTTTCACACTAGCTGAAAAATAGTGAGAGGGCATATTATAGTCATTTTCAGAACTATAAAGGAACCTGAGGTTCGTTGCACTAACCCAACATGAGGATAATCTCAACATCGGGATTAAATTGATGATCCTGAGTTTAAGCTATTCACAATGTCCAAATTATTTTCTTCCAATGCACAAATCATACTCACTTCAGGATTAACTAAAACTGAAGTTTAAGTTCGGGTTTGGGAATTGCAGAAATTTTTATATTTATTTGCTTTAGAGATAAGAAAATTATGCGAAAATTTTAGTGCAACCCGACTGCTCGAGCTGGGGATAATCTCGACGTTGAGCTCGTTATGATCCAGATGAGATTCAAATTATACCGAATTTAAGATCAAACCGAGTGGCCTTTTTGTTCGAGATTACCTTCAGCTTGAGCTCAGACCCCTTTAGCACAACTGGGATTTGGTTACAGTCATTGGGCACTGATCTGTAAATGGGATTCAGCCATGCATATATTAGGGGTGTGCGCCAAATCCCGTATCCCGTTCTCCCCGGCTCTAATCGGTGCAACAAAGATGGGTGAAATTGCTTCCCATTTGGAATCCCCCAACAAGCGCTCTTTCTGCGAATTTCAGTTTAAATCCAAAAACTAAATGATGCTATTTTGTTCAATAGTTAAATAGAAGAGAATAAATTTGTTTGTAGCTTGTAATCAGTAGAACTTAGAGAGTGAATTCTATATGATATGTTATATAAAATGAGTGAATGAAACGTATCTTGCACAATCGATTTAGTTCTTAGAAGACTTTGTGCTGTATATCTTTTTTCTAAAAAAGCCGAATGGGATTTTATGTGCCACTTTCCCTCAGTTGATTCCTTTTGTTGACACCAAATTCAGTAAAAATGTTTAACACAGTTGGAAGCAAACATGTGTGAGAGGGAACAAGGGGGTATAAACTTCCACAGGGGTTTTGAAACTGGAAAATATGTTATGCAAAAAAATTTTTGGTCAACTTTTTTTGAATTTTTTGTCTCACAAAATGCTAAAATACCAAGGTCCACGCCTGTACCCTCCTAAAAATTTCAGAGATGCACATTGGTTGGAAAGTGTGTTGGTGCACTCAGCTGCAGAATATACTTTTTCACAGACAGACAATTTTTTTGAGAAAGAATGAAAATCCAATATAAAGGAAGTGAATTTTTTCCAACTTTGACCCAAGTTCTCAAAAATCTAGTCCACTTCTTTTTCTACCATGGCAACTGTCGAAGCAAGTATATTCTCTTTTTTTTCTGCCCCATAGGGGCATTTTCTAATAAACTAGTTCACCTCTTTTTAGTGGGCCTCAACCATGCATGAAAACTTTCATAGAAGCACATTGAAGTTTTAAATTTGGTCATCTGCACTTCAAAAAAACAATAAAAAAAACTTCAAGCAACGAATTCTCACCTCCGGCAAAAGTAAAGGATGTGTAAACCGCATAGTACTTAAAAAACGTTGTAAAGATACTGAAAGGTGACCATATCTATTGAATTCCTCATGGTTTAGAATCCTTCAACCCAAAAAATCGCAGAAATACCTTTGTTTACACAAATGTCTTTTTTCGTGTAAACTGACTTCGTTCATTGAATTTCTCATGGTCAGAAACATCTTCCCTCAAAAATCGCAGAAATACATTTGTTTACACTCAATATGAATTGGTGTGTAAAGTGATCACTTTCATTAAATTCCCAGTGGTCGAAAACCCCTCCCACAAAAAACTCACGAAAACAGGCTTGGTTAAATCCTGAATAATTTTTTGTGTAAAGTGACACATCCATTGAATTCCCCGTAGTCGAAAACCCATTCCATAAAAATCACGAAAATACGTTTGTTTACAACCGGGATAAGTTTTTGTGTTAAGTGATCACATTCATCAAATTCCCCGTGGTCGAAAACCCCTTCCAGCAAAAAATCATGAAAATTCGTTTGTTTACAACCGGGATAACTTTTTGTGTAAAGTGATCGCATTCATCAAATTCTCCGTGATCGAAAACCCCTTCCAGCAAAAAATCACGAAAATACGTTTGTTTACACACGGGATAATTTTTGGTGTAAAGTGATCACATTCATTGAATTCCTCATGGTCGAAAATCCCCTCCACAAGAAAATTACGGTAGTCCGCTTGTTTACACTGTGGATAATTTTTTTGTGTAAAGTGAGGACGTCTATTGAATTCCCCGTGGTCGAAAACTCCCTCCACTGAAAAATCGCGGAAATACGCTTGTTTACACCCGGGATAATTTTTCGTGTAAAGTGACCATGTCTATCAAATTCCCAATAGTCGAAAACTCTTGCAGCCCAAAAATTCCAATAAGGCTACAGGTATATTTGAAACTGCAAAAAAATTGGTTGTGCATTATGCTGCAAAAAATTTTTTTTTTGAACCCATAAGTATTATATAACAAAATTGGGGAATTTGGCGTTTTCCGGGACTTTGGACAACCATATAATTGAATTGAGGCCATATTTCAAGGAAAAAAAATTCGCATTTGAGATTACACCCCAAGATGCTTAGGGCGAAGTATGGAGGTTGGATATGTCACACCGATTGCTGGGCATGGTGGAACTGGGGGGCCTTAAAAAGTGCGTTTTTTACCTGTTTTTGGGGCCCCACCGAGCACCACTTTCAGATGGAGGCGAAATGACAAAAGGCACCCCATAGTTTGCCCCTATGCCCGATATTATGCAAAAAACCCGAAGGTTCTAGCTCTTACCGTTTTGGCTCTAGAGGGGGGGACATGAAATTTGGGGGCCAAGTATATTATAGGTTGACGCTGTCGCGCCACCTATGATAAAAGCTTGGAATTTTTTTAGCATCAAGCTTTGGTCGTAAAATGACGTCATGGAGTCTGTCAGATAAGTCAATTCTTTTGTCTGTGTAGCTTAAATTTGCTTTGTGTAAACTTTTTCAGGACTGTGTTGACCTGGAGACCAATTTTTTTCATTTTATGTATTGCTTATGTTTTTTACACATAATAAAATGAACATCAAGTGTAAACATGCAAAATAAATTTACACATTGTGTAAGAGGGATATTCTTAGACACTTGCATTAGTTTGTTGAAGTTTTATATCCACTTTAGAGTTTGCGAATGGAGACAATAGGATGGGTGGTTTGTCAATTGTCTTGATAAGCCTGCAGGAGGCCGCGGTTGTTGAAATAATCTTACTGCAATATCCCTCCAAGAGTCTACTGTAGTATTCATTCTTCGAGTATTCTTGTTCAGATTTTGCGTTCTTGGTGACTATGTCACAAGAATACGATTTTCCCCTACTAAAACACGGCGTTTTCACTATGTGCTTTATCTGACCATTCATGTGTTTGATGTCGTCCAATAGAAAACATATAACGTTTTTCTATTAGAATTTCCTCGATATCTGTCTGTACCATTTCGATAAAAATATAGCTATCGAAAGCTCTTGTGATGCTCTACAATCGTGTCAGAACAGATTTTGATGAAATTTTGTTTGGAAAAAGTGTCTCCCTCATCAAACTTCAAACAGGGTACTAGCTGTTGGGCCCCGCGCCAGAGCGATGGTTACTGTAGTTCAACATGTTTTTTTCGGCCGGCCGCACTGTTTTTCCACAAGAATCGTGCTTTTTATCGAAGAAAAATTCGAAAGAAGGAAAAAAATTTTGGGCTGTTTCTCTATTAGGGGAACAAAGTCTTATGGATCAAATACATATGCATTTCAGAAGGTCCTAATCTCAAAATTTGTATAGGATCCCCATTTAACTTTAATTATCAATATTTATCTATTACCTAGCTCCGGCCTCTCCTTAGCAGGGGTTTTTTTGCACAGGTCAGGTTGCAATGTGCAACTTGGGGAAAAATTTTGGTTGCACAGATAAGTTTTTAGTTGCTCACTCCAAAATCGATAAATTTGCTTAATTTATCGGAGAAACCATCGCAAATTATTATTTCATTTGATCCGCGTCGGTCGGTTTTAGGCATTGAAAACCCAGTTTTCTGAATGGGGAAAATGAAAAGATTAATAAGATAACACTAGAGTAATTTTTTGGGCGCATAGCGCCGAAAGTTTTTTCTGAATTCCAATTATTCTAGAATGCTAGAAAATGAATTTTTCCACCTTTTATTTTCCAGACAGAAGGTTTGATTTTTCAGTGAATTCAATGAATTTTCAGTCAGGCAAACTAAAATTCAAAAACTAGGCAAGCAACTAAGAATTTGGATCTTTCAACCGGCAAGAATTTCTAGCATTGTCTTACTCACAAACTGTTTAAATCACATGAAAATCAAAATTTGTTTGAAGATCACACAAAATTTAGGGAAAATGACCGAAAAATGTTAGTTTTCAATCAAGTTCGTCAAAAAACAATTACGGGATAAACGTTTTGGATAATTAGAACCTATTAGCACTAACTAGAATGACATTTTCTAACCGCGCACTAGAATAATACAAAAAATTACAAATAAATTGAAACCGGGCGCGAAGCGCCCAAAAATTTTCACTTTTTTTCCGTTTTAAAACGTTTAAAAATGCATCTCCGGACAGAAAACCCTATAACCTAATCAAAAGAGCAGTCAGGCCTCAAGTTGCACTGTGCAACCTTGCAGAAAAAATTTGGTTGCACAGCCCAAAATTTGGTTGCTGTGTGCAAAAAAAATCCTGCTCCTCAGACCCGGCTTTTAGCCTTTTAGCATTTAACCCTTAATAGTTTTCATCAATTTAAACTTATTATCTCGTGTTTTTATTGGTAATCTTCAATATTTGGTCTTGATGAAGATGAAGATTCACATTTTTTCCTTGACACATTTTTTAAGAATGATCAACACATCAACTCTAAACTTTTCGAAGCGATTATTCCTCTCTTAGTTTAAAATGAATTCAAAAGCTTCATGGAAGTAGTTTTTGAAAATTTTGTACTCTTACATCTTTTCGGCTAAATTCACGAAAGTTCAAGAATAAATTATACTGGTGTTGAAATTTTCGAATAAATTCTAAAAATTACGACTTTTAAACAGAAAATTCGAATCCTTCGAAAAATTGACTTTCAAGCACTGCAGAATGTTAAAACCCTAAAAAAATTTCCAACGCTTAGCGCCAAAAAGATCAACATCTTTTTTAGGCTCTCACTTGTCATCATAGAGGACTTAACTGTCGATTTTTCATGTAATTCAAAGTCATTTTGCTCTTGGATAGTTTGATGGAAAAATTGTACCACAATACTTGTAAATTAGACTTCAAACTCGGAAATTTCAATTACTCAATTTTAATGAATTAACAGCTTAATTAATACCACAAAGTTTGAAAAGGCTCAAAAACACATGACTTGAGTATGAGTGACCTATTTACGCATTTGGAGATATGCGTTTATGTACAATTTTTTGTTTCTTTGTTAAACTGCTTTTCAATTGAAAATGTGTAAGATCTGTGCGAGTTCTTGTTGGTGTCATATGAATCAAATCAAACAAAGTCTTCTAAAATTCCCATCACCGTCTTCTTGCTAAATCAGTGTTTCAATGAGAACAACTTCAAGTGTGAAAAATGTTGTTGCACTCTTTTGCTAAATCGCGAGAAAATGTTGTAAGTTAGATCTTACAAAGATGCATCTTGGTGCATTTCAGAAGGCCAAAAGTCCTTCGCTTTTCACTGCTTCTAATTGATATAATAATTGCTCTTTTTGCTATAAACCAGCTGAGGCGCGACTGGTAGCACATTCATTCCGCTCACTACTTAACATTTCAGTTGTCACCATCTAGAATTTTAAAAAATCCTTCTGCGGTCCTTCATAATTTTTAAATTTTGTGGACATAAACTCTGCATTTGGAAAATGATCATTGTCTTATGGCACAGTGAGTGAATTTTTGCCGGTTGGAAGCGTACCTGTAATTAGGGTTATTTGGGGGACCCCCAACTTTTTTTGAATCGTATACCCAAATGTCGGGACCGCCCAACTGGAGAAAACTCGGAAGAAGTTGCTTTTTTTTGTTTTTTTGGGGAACATATTTGAAATTTCCGACTTTTTTGGGAATTTTGGAACCACCATCTCAAAATTTTGGGTTTATCCCCCCCCCCACTACAGGTATTCCCAGCTCTCGATTACAGGTATGTTGAAGAATACGAAAAATTGATTGCTTCTCTGATTTTCCAATTTTTAGTCCTATGCTGTAGATATAATTTTTGCATTTTGCATGAATATGGAAAATAATTGAATTGTCAGAAAAATTAAGCCATCCAGAAAATAAATGTTAAAAGGATTCATTTTATTAGCATTCCGAAGTATTAAAATAAAGAGAATTGCACTCCACGCCAGAATCATTATTATAATTTTTGCTATTTGGCCCGAATTTATGAAACAGCATTGACTTAAGTTGATTTTCTAGCTGGTTAACTGACTAAAAATATCATCAGTACTATAAGTTCTAGTTCTAGTTATCTGGGCTTTTTTCTGCTTCATCTTTTTGTTATTTTTTGCTATTGCCAATTTGCATATATTCTCATACCTGTAATTGGGGGGTTGGGTGGCACCCCAACTTGGCCAACCCTGTACCCACTCTCCCCCCCCCCCCCCCAGACTTGAAAAAATAAGAAAAAATCGCAAAAAATGACCTTTTTTGGCCTTTTTTGAGAAAAATTTCGACTTTTTCAGACCCCCCTCAAATTTCGGGTTTAACCCGCCACCCAACTGGTCGGATTTCTTACAGGTGTGTATATTCGCATCATAGTCTGACATGACTTGAAAATTTTGACTTTTTAATTTGTTGTAAATTGCTGACAGTAACAGCATAAAAATGTATAAACAAGCTCTGAAAAGCATAAATCGAGCATACATAGATATTTTTAAGCAAAAAAATACTTGGAAAAAATGGCTGAAAGAAAGAAAAAAATGGCTGAAAAAACTATATATTTGAAAAATTCGTATTTCCAATGAGTCTTATTTTTTGATGTTATTATTTATCATATCTGAATTGAATTCCGACTTTTGAAACATGCAAGTTCTGGAACTTGATTTTTTTCTGACGTCAAAAACTATAGACTGGCCGCATTTGGCGTCTGGTGAACTTTTTTGCAGGATAAAATTGATGAAATCGATAGGGTCTGAATGAAAATACATATAATTTCACGATTTTGAAAAATTGATATTTTTTCAAACTTTCTGATGTTGAAAAGTATTGACTCGACTTGTTTCGACATGAAAATCGGCCTCTGTGACTTTGTCTAAGAAATCCAGGTTCAAAAAGTTTCATAGTTTCGAAAATCCGTTTTTTCGACCACCATGCAGAGTGCCTGCATGTTATAAATTATATTAATTATAATTATCTTATAATTTACTAATATTCACGAAGATTATTGCTGAACCTCAAATTCCAGTTTTCGAAACTTTTTTTCATTTATGTTGCAAGTGTGCATTAATCGGCGAAAATTGGTGATTATTGAAATTTTCGAAAAAATCGGTGATTTTTACACTAAGAATAATTTCACCAATGGATTCAGCAGTGCCCATTTACTATTTTTTGATACTTTTAACCAGTAAAAACTCAAAATTCAAATATTAGGAACATTTTTTCTCTTACATACCGTGTGTACAATAATGGGCCGAAAAGTATCGATTTTTTCATTTTTCCGGGAATACGATAATTTTAAATGTCAAAACAACTTCACCAATGGATTCAGCGGTGCGGAATCTATATTTTCCAACCTTTTTGACTGCTCAAAACTCAAAATTCGAATTTTCGGAATACTTTTTCATTTATATACCATGTGTATATTAATCGGGTGTAAATTATCGACTTTTCAGATTTTCGGAAAAATGTGTAGTTTATAACCGAAAAATAACTTTACCAATGGATTCAGCCATGCCGAATTCATATATTTTGACAGTTTTTACCGCTAGAAAGTCAAAATTCGAATTTCCAGAACATTTTTTGTTTCATGTACCCTGTGTACATTTATGGGCCGTTAACTATCGATTTTTTCGATTTTCGGAAAAATCAGTAATTTTTACACTGAAAATAACTTCACCATAAGATTCAGCGACGCCGAATTCATATTTTTTGATGCTTTTGATGGCTCAAAAGTCAAAATTCGAATTTTCCCAATACTTCTTCCTTTGCATACGGAATGTGCATTGATTGGGCGTGAATTATCGATTATATAGATTTACGAAAAAATCTGTAATTAATACCCAAAAAATAACTTCACCAATGGATTCAGCGGTGCCGATATTACATTTTCTGATGCTCTTGATGGCTTGAAATTGAAAATTCGGATTTTCAGAATACTTTTTCTTCTGCATACTGTGTGTATATTGATCATGCATAAATTATTGATATTTTATATTTTCGAAAAGATCAGTAATTTATACCAAAAAATAGCTTCACCAATAGCTTCAGTTGGAAAATTTTTCATTCTGCATTAGAGCTTCACACTGGGTACCCGAATTACCCGGGTATACCTGGGTACAAAATGAAAATCATTACCCGGGTACCCGGGTATACCCGGGTACACGGGTAATTCGGGTACCCGTTTTGTATCACATATAATATGTAGACTTGAGAGTAGAGGTGTATGCATAGTTTTTTTAGCCTTTTACAAGCCATGGCTTGTTGGACTGACAAAATGGCTTGTAGAATTTTAGTCCAACAAGCAAAAATGGCTTGTCAGAATTTTTTGAGTCATGTGTTTGATCATATCAGATACAGAAAAGATGCATTTTGGTGCATTTTAGAAGGTCATAACCTCAAAATTTTCCTGCACTTTGCGCCGGTTATAACCTAAATATGCATTATTATACATTTCCAAGCTCAGGCATTGCTTCTAACATGTCTACCTTCATTTATCATTTAATCTTTAATAGTTTTAATCATCTTAAACGTATTATCTCATGTTTTAATTGGTAATCTTCAATATTTCATCTTGATATTTAATGAAGATTCACATTTTTTGAGCAAGATGCATACGTCAAGTCTGTAAACTTTTTTAAACGATTATTCCTTTCTTAACGTAAAATCAATCCAAAAGCTTCATGGAAGTAGTTTTAGGAAATTTCTACTCTTCTTACTCATATCTTTTCGGCCAAGTTCATGAGAGTTTGTGGATAAATTAATGGTTTTAAAATTTTTCAAACAGGAAATTCCAGAAATTAGGACCTTTGAACAGAAAATTCGAAACTAATTCTTCAAACAAGTGGTTGGAATATTGATTTTCCAGTATCGCAGAATGTCAATACCCAAAAAAGTTTTCTGGTGTTTCAGGCAGGAAAGATTAATAGCTTTTTTGGGCTCTCACTTGTGATCATAGACGACTTAACCGTCGATTTCTCACGTAATTCAAAGTCATTATGTTCTTGGATAGTTTGCTGGAAAATTTTTTCCACAATGCTTGTAGATTAGACTTCGATCAAACTCAAAAATTTCAAATGTTTCCTAAATTTTAATGAATTAGTGGCTCTAAAATTTTATTGAATAAATGTCGAATGACATCTCTTTTTTGATCGATTGCCGTGATGCTCAATATATACATTTCTTTAAAAAATAACCTAGCATTGGAATTTATTCACGTATACTGATATTATAAAATTGGCTTGCAAAAATTTGGAATGGCTTGTAAAATTTAAGGTCAACAAGCCTCTTGGCTTGTGACTCGTAGGTCAAAAAAAACCCTGGAGGTGTGCAAATTTTGCTTTATCTTGTCAATAATATTGAGCTATCGTGATGTGATGTGTAGTATTTTGCAGCATAGGTGCGTCAATGATGTGTATCAATCATCATCTCTAACATTATATTCGCACTATAGCTACCTATGCAGCCTATTGTATACAACAATACAACCAGTGTTTCAACACAAGTGTTGAAAAATATTATGTAGTAGGGACTACGGAGTGTGTGTAATGCATCATTCTATTTTCACAGTGTATCTGTCTAATATTATATATGTACATTAACATTACAACTCATTTTAACATGTACCCGGGTATACCCAGGTAATTCGGGTACCCGGGTACCCAGGTAATGGATAAACGGGTACCCGGGTATGAAATTTTTGTAGTGTGAAGCTCTATTCTCCATACCGTGTGTGCATTTTGGCTATGCTGAATTCGTATTTTTTGACTTCATTCACTGTTGAAAACTGAAAACTTGAATAATTGATTAATTTTTCTCATATACATGCAACATGTGCATTAACTTGCCCAGTATAAAAAATTTTTCAAAAACTGAGATCATAAAGAATGTCACAAAAATTTGTCTGACGATATGATTTCATCGTCAGAAAGTCCGTTTTCATCCTCTTCCCCCAAGTCAGAATCGGACATGACGGATAAAGAAACCAAATGGGTGGACATTTTAAGAAAAGTGGTTTTAACAAAAACGAGGACATATCAGCATCGATTTCATCCTTGCCCGCTGTGTGAAAAAGATTTAAATAGCGATTTTGAACTGCACTTTGATAAATTTCACAAGGATGTGAATTACAAAAAATATGTAATGATATTCTTCTTCCAAAAAAATTTCAATATGAAGATGACATTGAAATGTTCGACTGGACCATCATTGATGATATAGAAAAAAATGAAACCATACCGATTAAAAAAAATTGGAGCAAATCGGATTTTATGACAATATAAAAAAGGAATGGCTGCTGCCAGACTCGCCTCTTATGAACTTTTCACCATATTTAGAACATCTTGTTCATGTTGAGTTGGGAAATATTGTGAAGTATTGTCGGTACCCCCGGCTGCATTTTCAAATTTTGTTGCCTGAATGTAGAAGTACTTTCGATGGAGATAGTCGCTGAAAGTGAAAAAGCTGATTTTGCATTTCACATTTTAAACTCCCATTTTTACAGGCCTGGCCTTAAATGTCACAAGTTTTTTCGCCATTCTAATGAAGGTTGGATCCTTTTCATTAGCAAATGGCTATACCAGTAAATTGATTCATTTTCTACATTATGCGATTGATAATTCATACCAGTCCAAGGAACCCGACTGGCAACGAACGAAACAAAAATTTATGGACGTGCTAATGAATGCTTTAAGCATTCAAAAGATTTTTTCAAAGAAGAGTCGAATCCAAAAAGCATGAGTTTCAGATTGAAAATTGAACATCTTATTCATATATCTTATGTTTTTGACCAATGTTAATTCTGAACAGTGTTTTTTTTGCACAGTGCAAAAAAAATTGGCTGTGCAGACACTTTTTTCGAACTTTTTTGCATGGTGCAAAAAATTTTTTTACTGTTGTTATCTTTTGACTGTACGACCGTTCTACTTGATCATCTGATTTCTGATGCATTTCTCAAAAAAACTAAAAGTACGCCGACCATGAGTTTTACTTTGCTGGATAGAGCATTGAAAACTGCACTAGTGATAAAAAATCGGAATCGGAATCGCTCGAATTGATTATTTAAACAATGTTTCTTGTACTAATGCAACTTGAGTGCAAAAGTATAAACATGAAAAAGACGTCGCAAACTTTGCTCTCTAATAACTTTTCAACTAATCATTGCAGAACAAATTTGTTTACATCGCCGAATAGAGCTCAAAAAACTGCACATGTTTAAAAAAAAGAGAACCGGAATCGGTTCGACGGGCATTTTAAAACATGCTTTCTGCTATTGGTCACTAGCCTACTGTAAAAAACAAAGAGCGCGCACTTCGACGCTCAATAACTAAAAAACTAAAAGTACGCCGACCATGAGCTTTACTTTGCTGGATAGAGCATTGAAAACTGCACTAGTGATAAAAAATCGGAATCGGAATCGCTCGAATTGATTAGTTAAAACAGCATTTCTTTTACTAATACAACTTGAGTGCAAAAGTGAAAACATGAAAAAGACGTCGCAAACTTTGCTCTCTAATAACTTTTGAACTAATCATTGTAGAACAAATTTGTTTACATCGCCGAATAGAGCTCAAAAAACTGCACATGTTTAAAAAAAAGAGAACCGGAATCGGTTCGACGGGCATTTTAAAACATGCTTTCTGCTATTGGTCACTAGCCTACTGTAAAAAACAAAGAGCGCGCACTTCGACGCTCAATAACTAAAAAACTAAAAGTACGCCGACCATGAGTTTTACTTTGCTGGATAGAGCATTGAAAACTGCACTAGTGATAAAAAATCGGAATCGGAATCGCTCGAATTGATTAGTTGAAACAGCATTTCTTTTACTAATACAACTTGAGTGCAAAAGTGAAAACATGAAAAAGACGTCGCAAACTTTGCTCTCGAATAACTTTTGAACTAATCATTGTAGAGCAACTTTGTTTACATCGCCGAATAGAGCTCAAAAAACTGCACATGTTTAAAAAAAAGAGAACCGGAATCGGTTCGACGGGCATTTTAAAACATGCTTTCTGCTATTGGTCACTAGCCTACTGTAAAAAACAAAGAGCGCGCACTTCGACGCTCAATAACTAAAAAACTAAAAGTACACCGACCATGAGCTTTACTTTGCTGGATAGAGCATTGAAAACTGCACTAGTGATAAAAAATCGGAATCGGAATCGCTCGAATTGATTATTTAAACAATGTTTGTTGTACTAATGCAACTTGAGTGCAAAAGTATAAACATGAAAAAGACGTCGCAAACTTTGCTCTCTAATAACTTTTCAACTAATCATTGCAGAACAAATTTGTTTACATCGCCGAATAGAGCTCAAAAAACTGCACATGTTTAAAAAAAAGAGAACCGGAATCGGTTCGACGGGCATTTTAAAACATGCTTTCTGCTATTGGTCACTAGCCTACTGTAAAAAACAAAGAGCGCGCACTTCGACGCTCAATAACTAAAAAACTAAAAGTACGCCGACCATGAGCTTTACTTTGCTGGATAGAGCATTGAAAACTGCACTAGTGATAAAAAATCGGAATCGGAATCGCTCGAATTGATTAGTTAAAACAGCATTTCTTGTACTAATGCAACTTGAGTGCAAAAGTAAAAACATGAAAAAGACGTCGCAAACTTTGCTCTCTAATAACTTTTGAACTAATCATCGTAGAACAAATATGTTTACATCGCCGAATAGAGCTCAAAAAACTGCACATGTTTAAAAAAAAGAGAACCGGAATCGGTTCGACGGGCATTTTAAAACATGCTTTCTGCTATTGGTCACTAGCCTACTGTAAAAAACAAAGAGCGCGCACTTCGACGCTCAATAACTAAAAAACTAAAAGTACGCCGACCATGAGCTTTACTTTGCTGGATAGAGCATTGAAAACTGCACTAGTGATAAAAAATCGGAATCGGAATCGCTCGAATTGATTAGTTAAAACAGCATTTCTTGTACTAATGCAACTTGAGTGCAAAAGTAAAAACATGAAAAAGACGTCGCAAACTTTGCTCTCTAATAACTTTTGAACTAATCATCGTAGAACAAATTTGTTTACATCGCCGAATAGAGCTCAAAAAACTGCACATGTTTAAAAAAAAGAGAACCGGAATCGGTTCGACGGGCATTTTAAAACATGCTTTCTGCTATTGGTCACTAGCCTACTGTAAAAAACAAAGAGCGCGCACTTCGACGCTCAATAACTAAAAAACTAAAAGTACGCCGACCATGAGCTTTACTTTGCTGGATAGAGCATTGAAAACTGCACTAGTGATAAAAAATCGGAATCGGAATCGCTCGAATTGATTAGTTAAAACAGCATTTCTTGTACTAATGCAACTTGAGTGCAAAAGTATAAACATGAAAAAGACGTCGCAAACTTTGCTCTCTAATAACTTTTCAACTAATCATCGCAGAACAAATTTGTTTACATCGCCGAATAGAGCTCAAAAAACTGCACATGTTTAAAAAAAAGAGAACCGGAATCGGTTCGACGGGCATTTTAAAACATGCTTTCTGCTATTGGTCACTAGCCTACTGTAAAAAACAAAGAGCGCGCACTTCGACGCTCAATAACTAAAAAACTAAAAGTACACCGACCATGAGCTTTACTTTGCTGGATAGAGCATTGAAAACTGCACTAGTGATAAAAAATCGGAATCGGAATCGCTCGAATTGATTAGTTAAAACAGCATTTCTTGTACTAATGCAACTTGAGTGCAAAAGTAAAAACATGAAAAAGACGTCGCAAACTTTGCTCTCTAATAACTTTTGGACTAATCATCGTAGAACAAATTTGTTTACATCGCCGAATAGAGCTCAAAAAACTGCACATGTTTAAAAAAAAGAGAACCGGAATCGGTTCGACGGGCATTTTAAAACATGCTTTCTGCTATTGGTCACTAGCCTACTGTAAAAAACAAAGAGCGCGCACTTCGACGCTCAATAACTAAAAAACTAAAAGTACACCGACCATGAGCTTTACTTTGCTGGATAGAGCATTGAAAACTGCACTAGTGATAAAAAATCGGAATCGGAATCGCTCGAATTGATTAGTTAAAACAGCATTTCTTGTACTAATGCAACTTGAGTGCAAAAGTAAAAACATGAAAAAGACGTCGCAAACTTTGCTCTCTAATAACTTTTGGACTAATCATCGTAGAACAAATTTGTTTACATCGCCGAATAGAGCTCAAAAAACTGCACATGTTTAAAAAAAAGAGAACCGGAATCGGTTCGACGGGCATTTTAAAACATGCTTTCTGCTATTGGTCACTAGCCTACTGTAAAAAACAAAGAGCGCGCACTTCGACGCTCAATAACTAAAAAACTAAAAGTACGCCGACCATGAGCTTTACTTTGCTGGATAGAGCATTGAAAACTGCACTAGTGATAAAAAATCGGAATCGGAATCGCTCGAATTGATTAGTTAAAACAGCATTTCTTGTACTAATGCAACTTGAGTGCAAAAGTATAAACATGAAAAAGACGTCGCAAACTTTGCTCTCTAATAACTTTTGGACTAATCATCGTAGAACAAATTTGTTTACATCGCCGAATAGAGCTCAAAAAACTGCACATGTTTAAAAAAAAGAGAACCGGAATCGGTTCGACGGGCATTTTAAAACATGCTTTCTGCTATTGGTCACTAGCCTACTGTAAAAAACAAAGAGCGCGCACTTCGACGCTCAATAACTAAAAAACTAAAAGTACACCGACCATGAGCTTTACTTTGCTGGATAGAGCATTGAAAACTGCACTAGTGATAAAAAATCGGAATCGGAATCGCTCGAATTGATTAGTTAAAACAGCATTTCTTGTACTAATGCAACTTGAGTGCAAAAGTAAAAACATGAAAAAGACGTCGCAAACTTTGCTCTCTAATAACTTTTGGACTAATCATCGTAGAACAAATTTGTTTACATCGCCGAATAGAGCTCAAAAAACTGCACATGTTTAAAAAAAAGAGAACCGGAATCGGTTCGACGGGCATTTTAAAACATGCTTTCTGCTATTGGTCACTAGCCTACTGTAAAAAACAAAGAGCGCGCACTTCGACGCTCAATAACTAAAAAACTAAAAGTACACCGACCATGAGCTTTACTTTGCTGGATAGAGCATTGAAAACTGCACTAGTGATAAAAAATCGGAATCGGAATCGCTCGAATTGATTAGTTAAAACAGCATTTCTTGTACTAATGCAACTTGAGTGCAAAAGTAAAAACATGAAAAAGACGTCGCAAACTTTGCTCTCTAATAACTTTTGGACTAATCATCGTAGAACAAATTTGTTTACATCGCCGAATAGAGCTCAAAAAACTGCACATGTTTAAAAAAAAGAGAACCGGAATCGGTTCGACGGGCATTTTAAAACATGCTTTCTGCTATTGGTCACTAGCCTACTGTAAAAAACAAAGAGCGCGCACTTCGACGCTCAATAACTAAAAAACTAAAAGTACACCGACCATGAGCTTTACTTTGCTGGATAGAGCATTGAAAACTGCACTAGTGATAAAAAATCGGAATCGGAATCGCTCGAATTGATTAGTTAAAACAGCATTTCTTGTACTAATGCAACTTGAGTGCAAAAGTAAAAACATGAAAAAGACGTCGCAAACTTTGCTCTCTAATAACTTTTGGACTAATCATCGTAGAACAAATTTGTTTACATCGCCGAATAGAGCTCAAAAAACTGCACATGTTTAAAAAAAAGAGAACCGGAATCGGTTCGACGGGCATTTTAAAACATGCTTTCTGCTATTGGTCACTAGCCTACTGTAAAAAACAAAGAGCGCGCACTTCGACGCTCAATAACTAAAAAACTAAAAGTACACCGACCATGAGCTTTACTTTGCTGGATAGAGCATTGAAAACTGCACTAGTGATAAAAAATCGGAATCGGAATCGCTCGAATTGATTAGTTAAAACAGCATTTCTTGTACTAATGCAACTTGAGTGCAAAAGTAAAAACATGAAAAAGACGTCGCAAACTTTGCTCTCTAATAACTTTTGAACTAATCATCGTAGAACAAATTTGTTTACATCGCCGAATAGAGCTCAAAAAACTGCACATGTTTAAAAAAAAGAGAACCGGAATCGGTTCGACGGGCATTTTAAAACATGCTTTCTGCTATTGGTCACTAGCCTACTGTAAAAAACAAAGAGCGCGCACTTCGACGCTCAATAACTAAAAAACTAAAAGTACGCCGACCATGAGCTTTACTTTGCTGGATAGAGCATTGAAAACTGCACTAGTGATAAAAAATCGGAATCGGAATCGCTCGAATTGATTAGTTAAAACAGCATTTCTTGTACTAATGCAACTTGAGTGCAAAAGTAAAAACATGAAAAAGACGTCGCAAACTTTGCTCTCTAATAACTTTTGAACTAATCATCGTAGAACAAATTTGTTTACATCGCCGAATAGAGCTCAAAAAACTGCACATGTTTAAAAAAAAGAGAACCGGAATCGGTTCGACGGGCATTTTAAAACATGCTTTCTGCTATTGGTCACTAGCCTACTGTAAAAAACAAAGAGCGCGCACTTCGACGCTCAATAACTAAAAAACTAAAAGTACGCCGACCATGAGCTTTACTTTGCTGGATAGAGCATTGAAAACTGCACTAGTGATAAAAAATCGGAATCGGAATCGCTCGAATTGATTAGTTAAAACAGCATTTCTTGTACTAATGCAACTTGAGTGCAAAAGTAAAAACATGAAAAAGACGTCGCAAACTTTGCTCTCTAATAACTTTTGGACTAATCATCGTAGAACAAATTTGTTTACATCGCCGAATAGAGCTCAAAAAACTGCACATGTTTAAAAAAAAGAGAACCGGAATCGGTTCGACGGGCATTTTAAAACATGCTTTCTGCTATTGGTCACTAGCCTACTGTAAAAAACAAAGAGCGCGCACTTCGACGCTCAATAACTAAAAAACTAAAAGTACACCGACCATGAGCTTTACTTTGCTGGATAGAGCATTGAAAACTGCACTAGTGATAAAAAATCGGAATCGGAATCGCTCGAATTGATTAGTTAAAACAGCATTTCTTGTACTAATGCAACTTGAGTGCAAAAGTAAAAACATGAAAAAGACGTCGCAAACTTTGCTCTCTAATAACTTTTCAACTAATCATCGTAGAACAAATTTGTTTACATCGCCGAATAGAGCTCAAAAAACTGCACATGTTTAAAAAAAAGAGAACCGGAATCGGTTCGACGGGCATTTTAAAACATGCTTTCTGCTATTGGTCACTAGCCTACTGTAAAAAACAAAGAGCGCGCACTTCGACGCTCAATAACTAAAAAACTAAAAGTACACCGACCATGAGCTTTACTTTGCTGGATAGAGCATTGAAAACTGCACTAGTGATAAAAAATCGGAATCGGAATCGCTCGAATTGATTAGTTAAAACAGCATTTCTTGTACTAATGCAACTTGAGTGCAAAAGTAAAAACATGAAAAAGACGTCGCAAACTTTGCTCTCTAATAACTTTTCAACTAATCATCGCAGAACAAATATGTTTACATCGCCGAATAGAGCTCAAAAAACTGCACATGTTTAAAAAAAAGAGAACCGGAATCGGTTCGACGGGCATTTTAAAACATGCTTTCTGCTATTGGTCACTAGCCTACTGTAAAAAACAAAGAGCGCGCACTTCGACGCTCAATAACTGAAAAACTAAAAGTACGCCGACCATCAGCTTTACTTTGCTGGATAGAGCATTGAAAACTGCACTAGTGATAAAAAATCGGAATCGGAATCGCTCGAATTGATTATTTAAACAATGTTTCTTGTACTAATGCAACTTGAGTGCAAAAGTATAAACATGAAAAAGACGTCGCAAACTTTGCTCTCTAATAACTTTTCAACTAATCATTGCAGAACAAATTTGTTTACATCGCCGAATAGAGCTCAAAAAACTGCACATGTTTAAAAAAAAGAGAACCGGAATCGGTTCGACGGGCATTTTAAAACATGCTTTCTGCTATTGGTCACTAGCCTACTGTAAAAAACAAAGAGCGCGCACTTCGACGCTCAATAACTAAAAAACTAAAAGTACGCCGACCATGAGCTTTACTTTGCTGGATAGAGCATTGAAAACTGCACTAGTGATAAAAAATCGGAATCGGAATCGCTCGAATTGATTAGTTAAAACAGCATTTCTTGTACTAATGCAACTTGAGTGCAAAAGTAAAAACATGAAAAAGACGTCGCAAACTTTGCTCTCTAATAACTTTTGAACTAATCATCGTAGAACAAATTTGTTTACATCGCCGAATAGAGCTCAAAAAACTGCACATGTTTAAAAAAAAGAGAACCGGAATCGGTTCGACGGGCATTTTAAAACATGCTTTCTGCTATTGGTCACTAGCCTACTGTAAAAAACAAAGAGCGCGCACTTCGACGCTCAATAACTAAAAAACTAAAAGTACGCCGACCATGAGCTTTACTTTGCTGGATAGAGCATTGAAAACTGCACTAGTGATAAAAAATCGGAATCGGAATCGCTCGAATTGATTATTTAAACAATGTTTGTTGTACTAATGCAACTTGAGTGCAAAAGTATAAACATGAAAAAGACGTCGCAAACTTTGCTCTCTAATAACTTTTCAACTAATCATCGTAGAACAAATTTGTTTACATCGCCGAATAGAGCTCAAAAAACTGCACATGTTTAAAAAAAAGAGAACCGGAATCGGTTCGACGGGCATTTTAAAACATGCTTTCTGCTATTGGTCACTAGCCTACTGTAAAAAACAAAGAGCGCGCACTTCGACGCTCAATAACTGAAAAACTAAAAGTACGCCGACCATCAGCTTTACTTTGCTGGATAGAGCATTGAAAACTGCACTAGTGATAAAAAATCGGAATCGGAATCGCTCGAATTGATTAGTTAAAACAGCATTTCTTGTACTAATGCAACTTGAGTGCAAAAGTATAAACATGAAAAAGACGTCGCAAACTTTGCTCTCTAATAACTTTTGGACTAATCATCGCAGAACAAATTTGTTTACATCGCCGAATAGAGCTCAAAAAACTGCACATGTTTAAAAAAAAGAGAACCGGAATCGGTTCGACGGGCATTTTAAAACATGCTTTCTGCTATTGGTCACTAGCCTACTGTAAAAAACAAAGAGCGCGCACTTCGACGCTCAATAACTAAAAAACTAAAAGTACGCCGACCATGAGCTTTACTTTGCTGGATAGAGCATTGAAAACTGCACTAGTGATAAAAAATCGGAATCGGAATCGCTCGAATTGATTAGTTAAAACAGCATTTCTTGTACTAATGCAACTTGAGTGCAAAAGTAAAAACATGAAAAAGACGTCGCAAACTTTGCTCTCTAATAACTTTTGAACTAATCATCGTAGAACAAATTTGTTTACATCGCCGAATAGAGCTCAAAAAACTGCACATGTTTAAAAAAAAGAGAACCGGAATCGGTTCGACGGGCATTTTAAAACATGCTTTCTGCTATTGGTCACTAGCCTACTGTAAAAAACAAAGAGCGCGCACTTCGACGCTCAATAACTAAAAAACTAAAAGTACGCCGACCATGAGCTTTACTTTGCTGGATAGAGCATTGAAAACTGCACTAGTGATAAAAAATCGGAATCGGAATCGCTCGAATTGATTAGTTAAAACAGCATTTCTTGTACTAATGCAACTTGAGTGCAAAAGTAAAAACATGAAAAAGACGTCGCAAACTTTGCTCTCTAATAACTTTTGGACTAATCATCGTAGAACAAATTTGTTTACATCGCCGAATAGAGCTCAAAAAACTGCACATGTTTAAAAAAAAGAGAACCGGAATCGGTTCGACGGGCATTTTAAAACATGCTTTCTGCTATTGGTCACTAGCCTACTGTAAAAAACAAAGAGCGCGCACTTCGACGCTCAATAACTAAAAAACTAAAAGTACGCCGACCATGAGCTTTACTTTGCTGGATAGAGCATTGAAAACTGCACTAGTGATAAAAAATCGGAATCGGAATCGCTCGAATTGATTAGTTAAAACAGCATTTCTTGTACTAATGCAACTTGAGTGCAAAAGTAAAAACATGAAAAAGACGTCGCAAACTTTGCTCTCTAATAACTTTTGGACTAATCATCGTAGAACAAATTTGTTTACATCGCCGAATAGAGCTCAAAAAACTGCACATGTTTAAAAAAAAGAGAACCGGAATCGGTTCGACGGGCATTTTAAAACATGCTTTCTGCTATTGGTCACTAGCCTACTGTAAAAAACAAAGAGCGCGCACTTCGACGCTCAATAACTAAAAAACTAAAAGTACGCCGACCATGAGCTTTACTTTGCTGGATAGAGCATTGAAAACTGCACTAGTGATAAAAAATCGGAATCGGAATCGCTCGAATTGATTAGTTAAAACAGCATTTCTTGTACTAATGCAACTTGAGTGCAAAAGTAAAAACATGAAAAAGACGTCGCAAACTTTGCTCTCTAATAACTTTTCAACTAATCATCGTAGAACAAATTTGTTTACATCGCCGAATAGAGCTCAAAAAACTGCACATGTTTAAAAAAAAGAGAACCGGAATCGGTTCGACGGGCATTTTAAAACATGCTTTCTGCTATTGGTCACTAGCCTACTGTAAAAAACAAAGAGCGCGCACTTCGACGCTCAATAACTAAAAAACTAAAAGTACGCCGACCATGAGCTTTACTTTGCTGGATAGAGCATTGAAAACTGCACTAGTGATAAAAAATCGGAATCGGAATCGCTCGAATTGATTAGTTAAAACAGCATTTCTTGTACTAATGCAACTTGAGTGCAAAAGTATAAACATGAAAAAGACGTCGCAAACTTTGCTCTCTAATAACTTTTCAACTAATCATCGCAGAACAAATATGTTTACATCGCCGAATAGAGCTCAAAAAACTGCACATGTTTAAAAAAAAGAGAACCGGAATCGGTTCGACGGGCATTTTAAAACATGCTTTCTGCTATTGGTCACTAGCCTACTGTAAAAAACAAAGAGCGCGCACTTCGACGCTCAATAACTAAAAAACTAAAAGTACACCGACCATGAGCTTTACTTTGCTGGATAGAGCATTGAAAACTGCACTAGTGATAAAAAATCGGAATCGGAATCGCTCGAATTGATTAGTTAAAACAGCATTTCTTGTACTAATGCAACTTGAGTGCAAAAGTAAAAACATGAAAAAGACGTCGCAAACTTTGCTCTCTAATAACTTTTGAACTAATCATCGTAGAACAAATTTGTTTACATCGCCGAATAGAGCTCAAAAAACTGCACATGTTTAAAAAAAAGAGAACCGGAATCGGTTCGACGGGCATTTTAAAACATGCTTTCTGCTATTGGTCACTAGCCTACTGTAAAAAACAAAGAGCGCGCACTTCGACGCTCAATAACTAAAAAACTAAAAGTACGCCGACCATGAGCTTTACTTTGCTGGATAGAGCATTGAAAACTGCACTAGTGATAAAAAATCGGAATCGGAATCGCTCGAATTGATTATTTAAACAATGTTTCTTGTACTAATGCAACTTGAGTGCAAAAGTAAAAACATGAAAAAGACGTCGCAAACTTTGCTCTCTAATAACTTTTCAACTAATCATCGCAGAACAAATTTGTTTACATCGCCGAATAGAGCTCAAAAAACTGCACATGTTTAAAAAAAAGAGAACCGGAATCGGTTCGACGGGCATTTTAAAACATGCTTTCTGCTATTGGTCACTAGCCTACTGTAAAAAACAAAGAGCGCGCACTTCGACGCTCAATAACTAAAAAACTAAAAGTACGCCGACCATGAGCTTTACTTTGCTGGATAGAGCATTGAAAACTGCACTAGTGATAAAAAATCGGAATCGGAATCGCTCGAATTGATTATTTAAACAATGTTTCTTGTACTAATGCAACTTGAGTGCAAAAGTATAAACATGAAAAAGACGTCGCAAACTTTGCTCTCTAATAACTTTTGAACTAATCATCGTAGAACAAATTTGTTTACATCGCCGAATAGAGCTCAAAAAACTGCACATGTTTAAAAAAAAGAGAACCGGAATCGGTTCGACGGGCATTTTAAAACATGCTTTCTGCTATTGGTCACTAGCCTACTGTAAAAAACAAAGAGCGCGCACTTCGACGCTCAATAACTAAAAAACTAAAAGTACGCCGACCATGAGCTTTACTTTGCTGGATAGAGCATTGAAAACTGCACTAGTGATAAAAAATCGGAATCGGAATCGCTCGAATTGATTATTTAAACAATGTTTGTTGTACTAATGCAACTTGAGTGCAAAAGTATAAACATGAAAAAGACGTCGCAAACTTTGCTCTCTAATAACTTTTGAACTAATCATCGCAGAACAAATTTGTTTACATCGCCGAATAGAGCTCAAAAAACTGCACATGTTTAAAAAAAAGAGAACCGGAATCGGTTCGACGGGCATTTTAAAACATGCTTTCTGCTATTGGTCACTAGCCTACTGTAAAAAACAAAGAGCGCGCACTTCGACGCTCAATAACTAAAAAACTAAAAGTACGCCGACCATGAGCTTTACTTTGCTGGATAGAGCATTGAAAACTGCACTAGTGATAAAAAATCGGAATCGGAATCGCTCGAATTGATTAGTTAAAACAGCATTTCTTGTACTAATGCAACTTGAGTGCAAAAGTAAAAACATGAAAAAGACGTCGCAAACTTTGCTCTCTAATAACTTTTGAACTAATCATCGTAGAACAAATTTGTTTACATCGCCGAATAGAGCTCAAAAAACTGCACATGTTTAAAAAAAAGAGAACCGGAATCGGTTCGACGGGCATTTTAAAACATGCTTTCTGCTATTGGTCACTAGCCTACTGTAAAAAACAAAGAGCGCGCACTTCGACGCTCAATAACTAAAAAACTAAAAGTACGCCGACCATGAGCTTTACTTTGCTGGATAGAGCATTGAAAACTGCACTAGTGATAAAAAATCGGAATCGGAATCGCTCGAATTGATTAGTTAAAACAGCATTTCTTGTACTAATGCAACTTGAGTGCAAAAGTAAAAACATGAAAAAGACGTCGCAAACTTTGCTCTCTAATAACTTTTGAACTAATCATCGTAGAACAAATTTGTTTACATCGCCGAATAGAGCTCAAAAAACTGCACATGTTTAAAAAAAAGAGAACCGGAATCGGTTCGACGGGCATTTTAAAACATGCTTTCTGCTATTGGTCACTAGCCTACTGTAAAAAACAAAGAGCGCGCACTTCGACGCTCAATAACTAAAAAACTAAAAGTACGCCGACCATGAGCTTTACTTTGCTGGATAGAGCATTGAAAACTGCACTAGTGATAAAAAATCGGAATCGGAATCGCTCGAATTGATTAGTTAAAACAGCATTTCTTGTACTAATGCAACTTGAGTGCAAAAGTAAAAACATGAAAAAGACGTCGCAAACTTTGCTCTCTAATAACTTTTGAACTAATCATCGTAGAACAAATTTGTTTACATCGCCGAATAGAGCTCAAAAAACTGCACATGTTTAAAAAAAAGAGAACCGGAATCGGTTCGACGGGCATTTTAAAACATGCTTTCTGCTATTGGTCACTAGCCTACTGTAAAAAACAAAGAGCGCGCACTTCGACGCTCAATAACTAAAAAACTAAAAGTACACCGACCATGAGCTTTACTTTGCTGGATAGAGCATTGAAAACTGCACTAGTGATAAAAAATCGGAATCGGAATCGCTCGAATTGATTAGTTAAAACAGCATTTCTTGTACTAATGCAACTTGAGTGCAAAAGTAAAAACATGAAAAAGACGTCGCAAACTTTGCTCTCTAATAACTTTTGAACTAATCATCGTAGAACAAATTTGTTTACATCGCCGAATAGAGCTCAAAAAACTGCACATGTTTAAAAAAAAGAGAACCGGAATCGGTTCGACGGGCATTTTAAAACATGCTTTCTGCTATTGGTCACTAGCCTACTGTAAAAAACAAAGAGCGCGCACTTCGACGCTCAATAACTAAAAAACTAAAAGTACGCCGACCATGAGCTTTACTTTGCTGGATAGAGCATTGAAAACTGCACTAGTGATAAAAAATCGGAATCGGAATCGCTCGAATTGATTAGTTAAAACAGCATTTCTTGTACTAATGCAACTTGAGTGCAAAAGTAAAAACATGAAAAAGACGTCGCAAACTTTGCTCTCTAATAACTTTTGAACTAATCATCGTAGAACAAATTTGTTTACATCGCCGAATAGAGCTCAAAAAACTGCACATGTTTAAAAAAAAGAGAACCGGAATCGGTTCGACGGGCATTTTAAAACATGCTTTCTGCTATTGGTCACTAGCCTACTGTAAAAAACAAAGAGCGCGCACTTCGACGCTCAATAACTAAAAAACTAAAAGTACGCCGACCATGAGCTTTACTTTGCTGGATAGAGCATTGAAAACTGCACTAGTGATAAAAAATCGGAATCGGAATCGCTCGAATTGATTAGTTAAAACAGCATTTCTTGTACTAATGCAACTTGAGTGCAAAAGTAAAAACATGAAAAAGACGTCGCAAACTTTGCTCTCTAATAACTTTTGGACTAATCATCGTAGAACAAATTTGTTTACATCGCCGAATAGAGCTCAAAAAACTGCACATGTTTAAAAAAAAGAGAACCGGAATCGGTTCGACGGGCATTTTAAAACATGCTTTCTGCTATTGGTCACTAGCCTACTGTAAAAAACAAAGAGCGCGCACTTCGACGCTCAATAACTAAAAAACTAAAAGTACGCCGACCATGAGCTTTACTTTGCTGGATAGAGCATTGAAAACTGCACTAGTGATAAAAAATCGGAATCGGAATCGCTCGAATTGATTAGTTAAAACAGCATTTCTTGTACTAATGCAACTTGAGTGCAAAAGTAAAAACATGAAAAAGACGTCGCAAACTTTGCTCTCTAATAACTTTTGAACTAATCATCGTAGAACAAATTTGTTTACATCGCCGAATAGAGCTCAAAAAACTGCACATGTTTAAAAAAAAGAGAACCGGAATCGGTTCGACGGGCATTTTAAAACATGCTTTCTGCTATTGGTCACTAGCCTACTGTAAAAAACAAAGAGCGCGCACTTCGACGCTCAATAACTAAAAAACTAAAAGTACGCCGACCATGAGCTTTACTTTGCTGGATAGAGCATTGAAAACTGCACTAGTGATAAAAAATCGGAATCGGAATCGCTCGAATTGATTAGTTAAAACAGCATTTCTTGTACTAATGCAACTTGAGTGCAAAAGTAAAAACATGAAAAAGACGTCGCAAACTTTGCTCTCTAATAACTTTTGAACTAATCATTGTAGAACAAATTTGTTTACATCGCCGAATAGAGCTCAAAAAACTGCACATGTTTAAAAAAAAGAGAACCGGAATCGGTTCGACGGGCATTTTAAAACATGCTTTCTGCTATTGGTCACTAGCCTACTGTAAAAAACAAAGAGCGCGCACTTCGACGCTCAATAACTAAAAAACTAAAAGTACGCCGACCATGAGCTTTACTTTGCTGGATAGAGCATTGAAAACTGCACTAGTGATAAAAAATCGGAATCGGAATCGCTCGAATTGATTAGTTAAAACAGCATTTCTTGTACTAATGCAACTTGAGTGCAAAAGTAAAAACATGAAAAAGACGTCGCAAACTTTGCTCTCTAATAACTTTTGAACTAATCATCGTAGAACAAATTTGTTTACATCGCCGAATAGAGCTCAAAAAACTGCACATGTTTAAAAAAAAGAGAACCGGAATCGGTTCGACGGGCATTTTAAAACATGCTTTCTGCTATTGGTCACTAGCCTACTGTAAAAAACAAAGAGCGCGCACTTCGACGCTCAATAACTAAAAAACTAAAAGTACACCGACCATGAGCTTTACTTTGCTGGATAGAGCATTGAAAACTGCACTAGTGATAAAAAATCGGAATCGGAATCGCTCGAATTGATTAGTTAAAACAGCATTTCTTGTACTAATGCAACTTGAGTGCAAAAGTAAAAACATGAAAAAGACGTCGCAAACTTTGCTCTCTAATAACTTTTGAACTAATCATCGTAGAACAAATTTGTTTACATCGCCGAATAGAGCTCAAAAAACTGCACATGTTTAAAAAAAAGAGAACCGGAATCGGTTCGACGGGCATTTTAAAACATGCTTTCTGCTATTGGTCACTAGCCTACTGTAAAAAACAAAGAGCGCGCACTTCGACGCTCAATAACTAAAAAACTAAAAGTACGCCGACCATGAGCTTTACTTTGCTGGATAGAGCATTGAAAACTGCACTAGTGATAAAAAATCGGAATCGGAATCGCTCGAATTGATTAGTTAAAACAGCATTTCTTGTACTAATGCAACTTGAGTGCAAAAGTAAAAACATGAAAAAGACGTCGCAAACTTTGCTCTCTAATAACTTTCGGACTAATCATTGTAGAACAAATTTGTTTACATCGCCGAATAGAGCTCAAAAAACTGCACATGTTTAAAAAAAAGAGAACCGGAATCGGTTCGACGGGCATTTTAAAACATGCTTTCTGCTATTGGTCACTAGCCTACTGTAAAAAACAAAGAGCGCGCACTTCGACGCTCAATAACTAAAAAACTAAAAGTACGCCGACCATGAGCTTTACTTTGCTGGATAGAGCATTGAAAACTGCACTAGTGATAAAAAATCGGAATCGGAATCGCTCGAATTGATTAGTTAAAACAGCATTTCTTGTACTAATGCAACTTGAGTGCAAAAGTAAAAACATGAAAAAGACGTCGCAAACTTTGCTCTCTAATAACTTTTGAACTAATCATCGTAGAACAAATTTGTTTACATCGCCGAATAGAGCTCAAAAAACTGCACATGTTTAAAAAAAAGAGAACCGGAATCGGTTCGACGGGCATTTTAAAACATGCTTTCTGCTATTGGTCACTAGCCTACTGTAAAAAACAAAGAGCGCGCACTTCGACGCTCAATAACTAAAAAACTAAAAGTACACCGACCATGAGCTTTACTTTGCTGGATAGAGCATTGAAAACTGCACTAGTGATAAAAAATCGGAATCGGAATCGCTCGAATTGATTAGTTAAAACAGCATTTCTTGTACTAATGCAACTTGAGTGCAAAAGTAAAAACATGAAAAAGACGTCGCAAACTTTGCTCTCTAATAACTTTTGAACTAATCATCGTAGAACAAATTTGTTTACATCGCCGAATAGAGCTCAAAAAACTGCACATGTTTAAAAAAAAGAGAACCGGAATCGGTTCGACGGGCATTTTAAAACATGCTTTCTGCTATTGGTCACTAGCCTACTGTAAAAAACAAAGAGCGCGCACTTCGACGCTCAATAACTAAAAAACTAAAAGTACACCGACCATGAGCTTTACTTTGCTGGATAGAGCATTGAAAACTGCACTAGTGATAAAAAATCGGAATCGGAATCGCTCGAATTGATTATTTAAACAATGTTTCTTGTACTAATGCAACTTGAGTGCAAAAGTATAAACATGAAAAAGACGTCGCAAACTTTGCTCTCTAATAACTTTTCAACTAATCATCGCAGAACAAATTTGTTTACATCGCCGAATAGAGCTCAAAAAACTGCACATGTTTAAAAAAAAGAGAACCGGAATCGGTTCGACGGGCATTTTAAAACATGCTTTCTGCTATTGGTCACTAGCCTACTGTAAAAAACAAAGAGCGCGCACTTCGACGCTCAATAACTAAAAAACTAAAAGTACGCCGACCATGAGCTTTACTTTGCTGGATAGAGCATTGAAAACTGCACTAGTGATAAAAAATCGGAATCGGAATCGCTCGAATTGATTAGTTAAAACAGCATTTCTTGTACTAATGCAACTTGAGTGCAAAAGTAAAAACATGAAAAAGACGTCGCAAACTTTGCTCTCTAATAACTTTTGAACTAATCATCGTAGAACAAATTTGTTTACATCGCCGAATAGAGCTCAAAAAACTGCACATGTTTAAAAAAAAGAGAACCGGAATCGGTTCGACGGGCATTTTAAAACATGCTTTCTGCTATTGGTCACTAGCCTACTGTAAAAAACAAAGAGCGCGCACTTCGACGCTCAATAACTAAAAAACTAAAAGTACGCCGACCATGAGCTTTACTTTGCTGGATAGAGCATTGAAAACTGCACTAGTGATAAAAAATCGGAATCGGAATCGCTCGAATTGATTAGTTAAAACAGCATTTCTTGTACTAATGCAACTTGAGTGCAAAAGTAAAAACATGAAAAAGACGTCGCAAACTTTGCTCTCTAATAACTTTTGAACTAATCATTGTAGAACAAATTTGTTTACATCGCCGAATAGAGCTCAAAAAACTGCACATGTTTAAAAAAAAGAGAACCGGAATCGGTTCGACGGGCATTTTAAAACATGCTTTCTGCTATTGGTCACTAGCCTACTGTAAAAAACAAAGAGCGCGCACTTCGACGCTCAATAACTAAAAAACTAAAAGTACGCCGACCATGAGCTTTACTTTGCTGGATAGAGCATTGAAAACTGCACTAGTGATAAAAAATCGGAATCGGAATCGCTCGAATTGATTAGTTAAAACAGCATTTCTTGTACTAATGCAACAGTACTCTGCGTTGATACCACTGCTTAATCTGATAGAGTGTGT
>CAWUHX010000127.1:596188-977226 GCA_963922205.1 Romanomermis culicivorax | reverse complement strand
AGCAGTGGTATCAACGCAGAGTACTTGTTTAAAAAATGTTTTGCCGATCAAATTAATTGGCGCCACAACGTTACCACTGATATTGTTGTTGGCGTCTGCTGTTAAAGTGCAAGCAGCGCCATTAGCTTTCGTAATTTGAATAGTAAAATATATAAAATTTTTTGATAAGTCCAACATATATGAATCAGGTGAAATAACAAACTCGTAAGGTCCTTCATTAGTACAAGGATTTTGTAACTGAATTTCAGACCAAAAACTTCTACGAATAGCAACTTGTGTTGGAGGTACGGTAAATAAATCTAACTCCGTTTTACTACTAGGAGACGACGCAGCATCAATAAATTTACTCATTTTGAATAGATATCCTTGAAACCGACTACTCTACGTGGAGTCTTTTTTAAGAATGAGGAACGTCGTTTCAGGTGTTTACGTTTATGTTGTTTTTGATGTTGATGTTGTTGACGCTGACCATCATTTAACTTTTTATTGCTTTTTATATGTATCGTAGAATTTATATGTTTACGCTTCCCTAAACCTTTTCCTTTATGAATGCGCTCGCCCGTTTCGTGTAATAAGCTACCAGCTGCATTTCGTCCATGCTCAGCAACACTTTCTTTAAAAGAACGACCTTCTACAACATCACCTGCAATTTTGGAACCTGCAGCAAGTGCATGCTTTCCTGCAGATTTTAACAAAGGCATAGCTAGACGCCACAAACTCTTAAAAAAATTACCAACTCCAGCTCCTTGATGTCTATAATAATATGGGTATGCTGCTCGAAAAAATTCTAAACTACCACCTAACTGAAATTGATTATCTTGAATACTATGTTGATAAATTTTGATCCAGTAATCAACGGTTTCAGGAATAAATACGGTATGCATATTTTGCTTTGAAAATTAAAAGGAACAACAACTAAATGAATTAATTAATTAAGAGCGTTTGCGAAAATTCAACCTGACGACAACGTGTCCAAATGCAAATGAATGAATGAGTAAATAAAAATTTGATACTATGCTTATAGGAATAAAGGAGTACGTCGCCGAAAATGTAATTTAACTATAACATTCCCAAACTGAAAGGGTATAAGCTCATTCATACTGTTTTTTATATTAATCTCGAGTACTGTAATTTCTTTCAATTGAATTGGTATATAGTGAGGTGTTTCATATAAACGACTCACATTATCTTTGTATTTTCCCTGAACATTTACTATACATAAAAGCAGCGCTAAAGTATTTCCAACAATCTGATTTTCAATAATATTACAGTAAACATAAAAATTCTGTAAATCATTCAAATTTGGTGGTTGAATACCTAACATGTATAAATGATTAGTTCCAGGCTCGGCAAGAAAAACAGCTTTGGATGGTGGAATATGTGTGTTAGAATTTTTTGGAGGTTTCTCTCCAACAGTATATAAGTTGATATTCACAGCTCTATTTAAAAAATCATCAGCAGTTGCATAGGCCTCAGTATTGGTAGCGCCAAATCCGAGAAGCTCCATTAATCGTTTGCTTATTTCGATTTTACGTAAGATTGTACCACTTTTTATTTTCAAATTAACTAATCCTCTACTATGTTCATCGTATGAAAACATGATTTCCATGTTAGTTCCGGCAATAGCTGCTCCAACTTTTGCATTCAACTCTTCAATTAATTCAGATATGGTAAAGTAATGTTTTTCAAAAACTATTACTTTAATTTTTTTGACCTTATTTCCGACACCATCCATAGTTAACGTTATTACATTATCTCCACCATGATTGATAAATGTAGCCCAACTATAGGGGTATATTATTTCACTTAGTCCTACCTCCCAGCTTCCATCTAGTTTTAAATGGTAAGGTAGATGAGCTGAAAAATCAGAGGGTTTGTTTCCATTTTTGCTATTACTAGGTAATGTGATATAAAATTGATCTTCAAAGGTTGTCATTATTTATAATGTTGTTTGCTGTTGCTATAGGTACGGTCTTCAATGAATTAGATGACTGTAATACGGTCGGTACGGGGCTAGGTAATAAATATCCTATACAAGCGCACAAAAGACCAACCCACAATTGTGTATTATTATTGTAGAGAGATAAATTTATTATAGCTGTAATGACTACAATGTATATTAGTATGACCTGACTGAAGAAAACCACTTCGTTTCGAGGTAGACGTTTTCCAAAAAACTCCCAAACGCTAATGCGAGACGTTTCTAATTGCGTACTATTACTACTATCCATTTCATAATAAAAAATTTTTATTTAACAACTAAACACTCAGTTATAAATTTATAAAAAGGCGGAGCTACTAAAATAACCAATAAAATTATACAAAAATATGAAGGAGGCGGAGCTATCAAAGTGAAGTAAAATTTATATATATAAATACATATAGAAGGAGTTAACTTTTTACAAACATGTACATAATTTATTTCGCAAGTGACCTTTTACAGAAAATTTACAATGAAAAAACTTACAAATCAATCTATCATTATAAACAAAATTTGTGTTACTGAAACTTTTAAACATTTTATACATAGGAACATGTCGCACTTTATAATACAAAAAATATAAAGTATATATACCACAAACCCTACTATTAAAATTTTGTAAATGTTTCTTATTTGTATATATTATTAAAGCATTTTTGTTAATATAATTTATAAAAGCAGGAATAACTGGTGGTAAGCCATAAGAATCAAAATAATATACAGAGTTAGCATTATCAAAATACATAGCTATCCAATGACTTCCTTTTTGAAAAGATGTATCGGTGTTTGCAATTAAAGCTGCGGGTCTTTTAACTATCTTTGGTAGAGTATCGCAAGCAAAAACTCCTAAAAAATTTTGTGATAATAGCTCATCTTGTTGAGCATAATATGTCAATTCAAAGTTGTTCATCGTAATCGTCGTCGTCGTCGTTTTGTATATCCTTTTCTAAAATCCAACCGTTGAATTTTTCAGGATAACCCCACCACTTCACAAGTACTCTATTCTGACCATCTGGTAATCGTTTAGTCTTCAAAACCTTTTCAATTTTGTATTCTTTGATATTAGGATTAAAATCGATTTTCTGTAGTTCTTTTTCATAAAAACGTCCTTCTATATCTTCGCCTTCCAGATCTTGAATTGTATAAAGTATATGATTTCGGGTCTTCACAACATGTTTTACTTTGAAAACTTCTTCACTCCATTGAGGTAAATAACCTTTGTCAAATACACCTCTATGTTTACTAATTCACACGTAATCTCCTATATCAATCTTAGACTTTCTAGTGTATAATCTTTCAGGGTAGAGTCTTTGCCATATAATTTTTTGGTTAGAATAATCTACATTAATAGGTTTTTCCTTAATAGATCTATGAACAGAGTGATTGTAGTTGGAAACAACTGCGGGTAAAATATCAATCCATTTATAAGTGGTAAACTCTGTAAAATATTTAAATAATTTAGTTTTTAAAGTTCTATTAAACCGTTCCACTATTGAACATTTAATGTCTCCGTTTTGAGAAGTAAAAAAATGTATATCGTTAGTTTTCAATAACTTTTGGAAATCTTTGTTGACAAATTCTTTTCCTTTATCGCTGCGCACTCTCCAAGGGATTCGACCTCTTTTTAAAATATTTTGAAAAGCATCGCAAACATTCTTTGAGTGTTTTGATTTTAAGGGTTCAACCCATGCGTATTTACTTAATACATCTATACATGTAAGCATAAATTTGTATCCATCGTTAAAATCTGCTAAAGAAGACATATCTGCCAAATCAATTTCCCATTGTTGATCCATAGCTGTAACATAAATACGATTACGTGAAAATTTTTTGTTGACTTGTTTATGTAGAGTATAACTATCTTGTTTTGAAAGCCAATCTTTAACATTTTTACGTGTAATTGTTTTATGGTGCTTTCTAGCTTCAGCATATAATTTTTCAATACTAGAAAAAGCTGAGGGATTTCCGTGTAAATTTTTGTATAATTTCGAAAGTAAGGTGTTCATCGCTCTAGTACAAAGGAGTATACCGTCTAAGTGCTCTAGCTTTGCGCCGTATCTTCTTTTCTGTCGAGTTTCCTTTATTAAAGAATGAATCGTCTTTGATATCTTCCTCGGCACCACTTGAAAATAAATCAACACCTTTCACAAGTGGTTTATTCAACCGCTTGACACTACTAACTGCATGATCATCTGATTCTTCCGGTGGTGTATGGTAGGAGAGTTTCCGAGGTAAAGTGAATAATATTTTACGTAATGGGTTTCCTATAGCCTCTAACGGTACATTATATTTTTTCAAAGCATTAACAAACTCATCTACTCCAAGCGTTTGCGTAATTTTTGAACGTTTATGAGACAAATCATGTAATAAATCAATAATATGTGATCCTTCAATTAATTTTCCATCAATTAATACTTCACCTTGCTTATTAACATTTATACTAGGGTTACGTCGCACATGCTCCAATAATAAGGATGCCGAGCATTTAAACTGTTTAGGAATACCACTAAGTAACTTTTCATCGTTCAACCAATTTTTTTCTTTTTGTTTCAAATCGTCACTATCCTTCTCATCTTCTTCTTCGTTATCAATAACTTTTTGTTTTAAAATCACTGTAGTAGGTTGAGCCTTTTCATGTTCAAAAGTTAAATATTGTGAAAATAGTTGCGAGTACATTTTGTATTGTTCTTCAGGTGTTAACGTATTATCTTTCAAAATGCGCTCTAGCTCGTCACGATACATGTCAACTTGCTTAGCTATACCTGTCTTTTCATTTGAACTCGTCGTCGTCGAAGAAGAAGAAACCTGAGAGTTATTCAGTTTATTCAGAACCTCCTGAGGTATAAGAGCAAATTTATTAGCAAATTTCATTCTATAATAATTTCTCTGTAACAAAACTTGCTAATGTAGATAATAAAACGGGTAGTACTAGAGGTAAAAATGCTCCACCACTTTGAACAATTCTTACAGGTTTATTATGTAAATCTTTTTTCTTGTTTTTTTCGTGTCTAGTAGCTAAACCTCTGAGCAATAATTTATGTTTGGCCAATTTCTTTTTTAAGTTTGAATTAATAGGAATATTACCGTTCAAAATGTTCAAACAAATTTCACATATACAACAGATCAAATCGGGGGAAGAATGTTGAAGAAGAGCACGTCTTTGAACACGGTTTGAATTTTTCAACACATTGAGCTCGTGAATATATTTCTTTAATCTAGAAGCCATACAAAACAGACCGTACAGTACAAAAAAATTTTACAATAATGACCAAATGATGAGTAAGCATTGAAATATTTATTGTATTACATTAAGATAGTAATGAAGCTTCATTTTGTATGACGATATTTAACTCTTCGCGTCTAGAAAAAGCACACAAGTTATTCATATTCATAAAAAATAGTTTATGAGCTGTATCTAGTTTTAAAAAAAGATCTTCTACAAAAATAGCGCGAGTTTCGACCATATACAACTCCGTCAGTAATAGTCTAGCAAAACACCAAAATTGTGTAACTTTTTTACGTCCCATAGGTAAACCAACTTCACGCCGTAAATGGTTGCACGCCTTAGCTATGTCTTTGTAAAAAATCTTGGCTTCGGGTGAGAAACGAGTCCAAAACAAATCAGCTATTTCGCATTTCTGTTTGTTGTTTAGTATTTTACCTTAAATAAAAATACTATAGTTTAATAAATAGTTAAAGAAGAGATATAAATTTTTACCTTTTACTTTATTTTGCACCATTCTGACAAAAACTTCAAATGCGGCTGACATCGTAATTGTCACAAAACAAATGAATTATAGAAAAACGACCAACCTCTTCAAAATTCTCGACTAGACTGATGAAGGGTATAATATTTTTTTCTGATTATGTAATAAAGCTATCGTATCAATATATCGTAATCTACTTCCATTGATGTACAAGTTTTGAAATTTACTGCTTCGACTACAACAAGAAAATAGGACAGGATTTAAAATATATATTTTGAAACACGCTCGTAATTGCATAAATTGTCCGTCATTCTGAGGACAATGTAAAATTTTTTCTACATAATGTAGTAAGGGTATTATATGTAATTTATAATTTTCCCGTAATAATAATTTCTGATCTGTAACATTTTTTGTGTTTGGTATCGTAAAATCTGTAACATTTTTTGTGTTTGGTATCGTAAAATCTGTAACATTTACAGGTTCTTCTTCATTTTCATAAAATTGAAAAGGGTATTGTACCCATACAATAAAAACAGCTATGAAAAGGATCACAGCGAGAGTGTTTAAAAAAATGTGTTTACTGTATATCATATCGCTAAAATAATAGGATCCGACTAACCTGTATAAAGTTTTTTGTAAAAATGATGAATCATTTAGGTGTATACAAAATCATATGATCATTGTCGGGGAATATATTAGATCTAAGTCAATATTTTTCAGGACATGTCTGTGTAAGATCTATTAATAAATAACCGTATGGTTTACTAGTAGCATCCTCATACGATTCTATGAAATAATTTGAGGTAGTTGGAAAAATCTGTCGAGCCAGTGTGCAGACTTGTAATCTATCGCTTGAGTTTTTTAAAAGAATTAAATATTGAGCGTTTATCCTACTCGTACGCATTCCATCAAAAAAGGCATTCTGAACTATATGTATAATTGATATATTCCAATGATGCGATCCTTTAGTAAAAAGTTGAGTTAAACTTTGATCATTCTTCATCTCTTGCATCATATCATCCATAATTAATAATTTAGGTGTATCTTTACTTTTCTGAAGTTCATTCAAATCAGGCGAACCTTGAATAAATTCTACATAAGAACATTTCTGAACTAATTCATCGTAAGCTTCTTGCCATTCCGAATAACACCAATAAATTTTCACAGGAGCAGGGTGAAGCATTTCTTTAGCAAAAATTACAAGTTTTTTAACAAATTGTGTTTTTCCTGATTTTGTTGGAGCAGAAACTATACAGTTAAATGGATGTTTCCATATATAAAACTTTTCATCATCATCATTTGACATCTCTTTTTTGACAACAACAAAAACCAACCACCTTTTTACTTGAACAATTTTTAAAATGATTTTTATTATTATTTAAAACAAAATGTTACATAATTATCAAAATTACAATATAAAACAGTGCACATGTAAAACATAAAGATAGATAGATGATTATATGAAATAGAATAGCATTACTGTATGCAAAATATACGCGCAATGTATGTATGTATGAAATTATATATAACAAGCAAATACGTAAACAATTACATAAGCAATCAAAATATAGCTAATTAAAACATACAAGCTGTAATGAATGAATGAATGAATGTAAGCAAAACTTTTACAATTTACTGTTAATAAAATCGCATAGTGTTTTGATAACAACAGCATCATCAAAATCATAATGATAACCTTCATCAATAAAACAAGCTACAGTATCCTTAAGAATTTTACGGCCAGTACTTGTAAGTGGTATACATCTAAATATGTCAATCATCTGTTTAAAAGCGCGAAGACTGTAATAACCTTGAACTTCACCTATAACATATTCAAAACAGTCAATGATAAGTCCCATCTTTTCATATAAACGATTAACTGTTGGTGTAATTGCGATATTATATATGGAATTACGAGCTGGACACTGATGATCCTCAACAATTCCTACCTCTTTCACGCAATAACAATCAAAAATACACCCATTAAAGATGTCTTGTATAACTAACTCAGCACATATAATTATAAATAATTTTTCACCTTTTACTACTTGCTCATCAAAAAACCATGGAATATCTAAACCCGGAACACGTAACTCACAAATATGTCTGGTTTCGGCATCCAACGAATTGGTATCCGACGTTGAATCGTAGTCTGGATCATTGAAACAATTGATGAAGAGATCATTAATAAACGATGTTTGAACGCTAGCTTCCTTTTGATCTTCACGAGCATTGCTTTGTTCTCCGGCGAATTTTGTAGCATGAATCCCTTCTTCTTCTTCTTTTATAATTTTCTTATCTGCACCGACTTCTTCTTCTTCTTTAACGATTTTCGGGGTAGAACCATTTTTTCCAGCTACGTCATCATTTTCGTTTGTTTTGCGTTTTATCGCTAGCTGGAAATTTGCTGCTAAAGCGTTGTACTCGTTTGAAATAGCTGGAGCTATCTCATGTATCATATTGGTCCAGCGCCAAAATTGCTAAAGAATAAAACATTATATTTTAAAAGAAAGAAAGAAAGAAAGAAAGAAAGAATCCATATATCAACTCACTTCTTTAGATAAACACCATGTCATTCCATTAAACAAATTGTTAAATCGTACTGTAACCCCGTCGCTCTCGACCAGCATTTTATAACCAAGGTTGATGCCGCATCGACCTCCATGTGAAAATGTCTTTTCAATAATATTGACATTGTGACCTAGTATACCGTATTGTGGTAAAATGAGCTTGAATCCGCGACCGTACGCCTCTTTTGTTTTAGGGTCGACGTTACGAAAATAGATTGACACGTATCTACCTTCAACGACTACAAATAATGCCATGTTTTCGTCTAACATAAACTGGTGTTCCATTTTTGAAAATTCTTGAAGAAATATTAAAGAGAGAGAGAGAGAGAGAGAGAGAGAAGCGAGTAGTTTTTGTAGCAACAAAACAGATAAATGTATAAAGTGTTCAAAATTTTTGAGTAAAAGGAGGTTATAGTTATAATAAAATAACCAAGATATATAGCTTATAGCTGTAAGAGGAGGAGTTATAAGCATAATAAATATTCAAGACATATATCCTACAGTATTCTACTATTCTGAGGAGTATATGAGAGGAGGAGCTATGTTCTACAAAAATAAAATAAAATGTGTTTATGTGGTACGGTAACCTTTGAGATCAAAGCTAGAAAAATATATGTGTTTTATGTGTTATAGTAATTATCAAGGTCAAAGCTATAGAAGCAATATAGCCACGTGCGCATGAGTTATAAGGGTCTTTAAAGCTTTTTCACATAAAAAGAAAAGATGGTGCAACAGGGTTATAAGCAGCTATTACAGTTATTTTATAGCTTCAAGAATCAAAACAAAAATACTAGGGTTGTACAGTAAAACAGGTTTTCAACTGGTTTTAACTGGTTATATGCTAATAAAATAAGCTAAAGAAATGATATGGGCACGTGTTCATGAGTTATGGAGGTCTTTGAAGCTTTCCCATCATAAAAAAGAAAAGTACTACATTAACCTCGTAAACAATAATTAAATCTCTACCATAAAATTAGTAGTTTTTGCTGATTTATAAAAATTTTCTATTATTATTATTACTGTATAAGTTTTTGATGAATAGGTTGTTTTCTATTTTTCTAGTTTATAGTTTTTATATTTTCTAGTTTAGATAATTTTTTGTAATGAAACCTATTTATGAGGATATTACTTCGGACGAAGACGACATGCCTATGGAAATTTTAGAAGATATTACTTCTGATGAAGACGACGATGAAACAATAGTGAACGAGTCTTCAGAGAATATTACTTCTGAGAAAGAAGAAGAAGAAACACTCGATAATAATAATATTTTGGAAGAAGAAGAAGAAGAAGGAACTGTTTTAGATTATGATGATGAAGATGATCAATACAAAAGTTATACGCCTTACAGTTCTGATGAGGAAGAAATTTACGAAACAGTTCAAATTGGTGGTGGCGGGGGTAGTGGAGGTGTAACGAATGCATCTTTTGTTGCGGATGATTTTTTCGAACTAGGTCAACCCAGTACTGTAAATATTAGGCGTTTTAATACCGAAGGTCGCGAGTACTCTGTGAACTTTCGTAATACTGAACATATGGATGATTTAAATGCTCAAATAGTGCCAACATTTCAACGTATAGTAGAGCGAATTTCTGAGAATGTCACTGATAATGCGTTTATAGGGTTTTCCTTTGACCATCCAGATTTGACAAAAGGTCGTGTTTTGATACCTTTTAGACCGAAACATGCTTTAACTGGAGATTTGATTGTAAGCACTCTTAATGCTGTTCTTCAATCAAATGAGCAAATACAAATTGATAGTCGTCAGTCTACAATTCGTACCATTGTTGTAACACCGCCTGCGGGTAGCGGTAAGCTGATTAAAATTACTTATGTAAGATTTTTTATTTATTTATTTATTTATTTAAGGTATTCACAATGCTCATCAATATTTAAAACATAATGATTTTCTAAAAGATAAACGCTGTATTATTCAAATCAGCAACACAGATGATTTATGTTTTGCTAGAGCTCTAGTTGTTGCTAGAGCTTACATTCATAAAAAAGATAAGAATGCTGAGCACAAATGGGAAAGTATTCGAAAGTCTGACAAGTCACATCTGCTGCAAACAAAGGTTGCTAAAGAACTGATGACCTTAGCAGGCTTAGCTAATCATCAAGGAGCTTGCGGTTTTCATCAGTGGGAACAATTGCAAACTGTTTTATTACCCTATTATCAAATCAAAGTTTTTAGCAGAGAACGCTTTAAAGATTTAATATTTAGAGGTTAGAGTTTTTTATTTTTCAGTTATTGTGTACGTATTTAGAGTTTTTAAGGACATGAAGCAACGCATGTTTTAAATATTTACCACCATGATAACCATTACTCCGTCATTACAAAGATGCCTGGATTTTTTGACCGCAGCTACTTTTGTCCTCATTGTGATCTGGCCTACAACAACAAAATGGAACACAGATGCAGAAACGTTTGTCCTCTGTGTTACAATACACCCCCATGTAATCAATTTAATGCTCGAAAATGCAAAGATTGTCTGCGATATTTTAAAAACGATAAGTGTTTTGCTCGACACAAGCTTGTTTTTACTCAAAGAGGTCAATCCAAACGTCAAAAAACAGGTTTATCTATTTGCGATCGTTTCAAAGTGTGCGAACAATGTGATACACTAGTTCGACGAGCACATTCTAATCCTCATAATTGCGGTTATTTTGAATGTAAAACATGCAAGAAAAGCGTACCTAAAAAAGGTATTAGATATGGTGTAATTATTTTATTTTATTTTATTTTATATGAAAATTTTTATTTTAGATCATTTATGTTTTATGCAACCTGTTGGTAGCGAGCAAATTGAAGAGGAAGAAGATATATTTGAAACAAATGTTGATGAGGATGAGTGTCTAGATGATAATGAAACAGGAATTACCGATAAATGTCCTGTTAATCAAAAATTTGTTTTTTATGATTTTGAGACTACACAGGAAAAAATTCTACGACAAAGCGAATTAGGGGATGTGTTCGAACATGAACCAAATTTATGTGTTGTCCATACTGTATGCGATCAGTGTCGTCAAAAAGAGGGAAATTTTTACTGCAATACATGCGGTCAACGCGAACGTATTTTCAAAGGATCTACATGTCTAAAAGATTTCTGCGAATACCTTTTTGCAAAAGGTATGAAAAACATTACTGCAATAGCGCATAATTCTCGAGGATTCGATGGACAATTTATAATGCAGTTTTTGTATCATAATGGACATCATAAACTACATATCATTAATAAGGGTAAATTAGTAAATTGTTTATAGTTTTTCATTTTCATCTATTTATTTATTTATTTTTAGGTTTAGAGTTGATGTGTATCAAAGTAGGGTCGATAAAAATTATTGATTCTCTGAACTTTCTTCCGATGCCTTTGGCGGCTTTACCGAAAACATTTGGAATAAGTGAAATATGTAAAGGATATTTCCCTCATTTCTTTAACAGAAAAGAAAATTACGGATATATTGGCTCATATCTATCACCCAATATGTACGGTTACAATGCTATGAAACCTGCGGCTCGTGCCACGTTTCTGGAGTGGTATAATCAAAAGCTTGAAGCAGTAAGTTTGCAAAAGTATAAAGTTTTGCATTTAAATGCATCATTGTTTAGGGTTGTCAATTTAATTTTGATAATGAGTTAATTGACTACTGTCGTAGCGATGTGCAAGTTTTACGACAATGTTGTATGAAATTTCGCGATATTTTTATGGAAGAAACAAATGTCGATCCTTTTGAAAATTCAATAACCATTGCTAGTGCTTGCAACTTAGTTTTCCGACGTTTATTTTTGAAGCCAGATACTATTGATGTAATACCATACAAAGGTTATGGTAAAGAAGAAAGACAATCTGTTATAGCCTTAAAATGGTTGAAGTGGTTAGTCCATAAAAATGAAAACCTGTATATTCGACATAAACTTAATGGTGGCGAAGTTCAAATTGGAAGATACAAAGTTGATGGTTTATCAGGTAATTTTGTTCAAATTTTTGAAATTTTGATATCTATATGTTTGCTCATTAAGACACCACAATTTATGAATTTCACGGTTGTTATTGGCATGGTTGCCCTAAATGTATGAAAAATAGATATCAATTAACAGCCGATAATAATACAAAAGCAGTCGATGCATATGAGCGCACTTTTAACCGTGTTATGGAACTTCAATCACTCGGTTATAGCATAGTGGAAATGTGGGAGTGCGAACTTTTACAACAACTTCACTCAGATCCCGAAATGAAAACATTTTTTGATACAGTCAAAATACCGGAACCTATAAATCCTCGAGAAGGTAAAATCTTGAATTGTTCTTTTTTATTTTGTCAAAAGTTTTCTTGTTTTAGCTTTCTTTGGTGGTCGCACTAATGCTGTAAAACTGTATCATAAAATTAAGTACAATCAAGATGGTACACCTGCAGAAAAGATCAATTATGTAGATGTATGCAGTTTATACCCGTTTGTTAACAAATATGGGAAATACCCTACAGGTCATCCAAAAATCTTTACTGAAGATTTTGAAGAGGTCAGTTCAACGTCACAACCTTATGAGGGGTTAATCAAGTGTAAGGTTTTACCACCTCCCAAACTCTTACATCCTGTTTTACCGTATCGACATGGCGGTAAATTATTGTTTCCTTTATGCAAAACTTGCACGCATGATTCACAAAAGACCGCATGCGTGCATAACGACCAAGACAGAGCATTAGACGGTACATGGGTTACGATAGAATTATATAAAGCCTTAGAGAAGGGATATAAGGTATATTGTTACGGTAATGGTTCTTTTTCTATGTATATTATTTTTGTTTCAGATCCTCAAGATTTTCGAGGTTTGGCATTATGATAACATTGACCAATATCATCCAACCAAAAACCCCACTGGTGGTTTATTTACTCAATACGTCAATACCTTTATGAAAATGAAACTAGTAAATTTTATATTATGTAAATGTGACAGAATTTGATTGTAATTTTTATAGGAGAGTGAAGGCTATCCTGCTAAAGCTCAGACAGATGAGCAAAAACGTGAATATGAGATGGAGGTCTACAATCGTGAGAATATTTCATTGGATTCTTCAAAAATTTTAAAAAATCCTGGAAAGAGGGCTTTGGCTAAATTAATGCTAAATTCTTTCTGGGGAAAAGTAACTATGCATAGTTTTTTTGTATTTCATTTAATTATTTTTATGTTTTTTAGTTTGGTCAACGAAACAATATGGATAAGACTGTTATCCACAATGCACCCAAAGAATATTTTGAACTTGTAATGAATGTTGCCAATATTATTAAGAATGTTAGACTAATCAATGAACATTTGGTGTCAACAACATATTGTCAACATGATGATTTTGCGGAAGTCATGGGAAATACTAACGCTGTTATTGCAGCTTATACGACGGCACAAGCTCGATTAAAGTTATATTCTTACATTGAGCGATTAAAAAGTCGAGTATTGTATTTTGACACGGATAGTATTATTTACCTGTCAACAACTGACAAACAACAATATCAAGTACCCACTAGTTGGTGTCTTGGTGAAATGACTGACGAGTTACGTGAATATGGTTCTGGATCTTACATTACCGAATTTGTTAGTGGAGGTCCTAAAAATTACGCCTACAGATTGTACAGTCCCTCTACAGACCAATACCGTCACGTAATCAAAGTCCGCGGTATCACTTTGTCATCAGATACTATGAAAAAAGTTAATTTTTATTCGCTTCGTCGAATGGTTTTTGCTTTTGTAAAAAACAATGGAAAAGAAGAAGTAGATGTACATAGTCTCCGTATAGAGCGTCAGCAAGATCGTAAAGTTGTTACTCGTAAAACTTTGAAAAAATTTCGTATAGTATATGATAAACGTATTTTGAAACGTAATTTTTGTACATTTCCTTATGGTTGGACTAAATAATTTTACAATAAAGTAGAATGTTGCATCGAATTAAAAATTTTTCTTTTTGATATGCAAAGATTTTTTCTTTTTTCTACATGTCTTTTACGACTATTTTTGATCATTTTTATAAAAGACCTTCTTGGTCATTTTTGGCAGAACATCAAAATTTATACGCATGCACCCGTAAGGATAATGTTTCATCTCGTAATGACTCTCCCAAGAATTTACTCATTAAACAGACCATTACTGACCAATTTGACCGTTTGAGATTTACTTGAACGATCGTTCAGGAATGGGGCCTCCGAGCATATTTACGCCTGCAGGTGGTGCCCTTTTGTCAAAGGGGGTCCGGGGCGCAAATTTTTGAAAGGCTTCTCCTGCCCACGGGAGAAGCCGTTTTTACACACAATTGCTTTTTACTTCTTTTCCATTTTTTGTTCATTTTATGTTTTCCTTTTTCACCTACAGTAACACATCTATTACCCTAATTCCTCCATTACCATAATAGAAAAATTTACCGTAATTCTACTATTACGGTAATTCCCGAATATGTATCCTTTACCGTACGTCAACTCTCCAAATTTTCTACACGCCTTTTAGGACCAGCTCGTTTGGTCATCTTTCTATAAAAGACCTTTTTTGGCTACATGCTTTTTACGGCCAGCTCGCTCTGGTCATTTTTATAAAAGACCTTCTTGGTCATTTTTGGCAGAACATCAAAATTTTTACGCATGCACCCGTAAGGATAATGTTTCATCGCGTAATGACTCTCTCGAGATTTTACTCATTAAACAGACCATTACTGACCAGATTGACCGTTCTGACATTTGTTGACTTGAACGATCGTTCAGAAAATGGGACCTCCGAAATATATTTACACCTGCAGGTGGCACCCTTTTGACAAAGGGGGTCCGGGGTGCAAATTTTTGTGGGCTTCCTCTTCCCAGAGGGGAAGCCGTTTTTACACACAATCGCTTTTTATTTCTTTTCCATTTTTTTGTTCATTTTAGTTTTCCTTTTTGCGTTCATCATTGATTTTCCTTTTCCACGCACAATAACACATTTATTACCATAATCGAAAAATTACCGTAATTCTACTATTACGGTAACTCTAGAACATACATTTTTAACTGTACGACCTATAAATCGACCTATATGTTTACTGTACGACCTATAAATCGACGAAGAAATTAACCGTATATGTTTACTGTACGACCTGTAAATCCGACAAAAGCAAAACGTGTATGTTTACTGTACGACCTATAAATCGGAAAAAAGTGACAAATTATAGGTCGTACACAAAAGATAGGAGTATCCTTAAGCGTACGACCTATACGGGCCGGCCTTACTACTTACACCGATAATAGGAAGTACAGGTGAGCTCAAATTTCTATGTCAATTCGTATAACATATGTCACTTTGTATAACATAGAAAGTATGGTTGCATTTTTAATGCGCAGATTTCCACACAGCTGTAGAAAATATAGTAAAGGCGTCCTAACATCAAAATGACAACTCGCCCAAATTTCAACTTGAATGCTAAAAATATGGGAAAGTTGACGCCGACCAAGTAGGTTAGCCGGCAAACCTAATAAACGTAAGAATCCATAATTTGGCTAGACACTAAAAAAGTGATAGACCATTCAACTAGTACATTGATCATATACTAGAAAATCATTTGGATGATGAAAATGGTAACGGTTATAAATATGAAACGCTGCAGTAGGGTTTGACTGCAATCAAAATTTTCAATCACTCAGAATCCATTAAGAATGTGAATTTCATGACTCTCCATAAATCAAAATTTCTTCTGAATTTACGCTGCTCATGTTAATCTTAATGGTAAGTTTTAAGTTCACTTTCAAGTAAAATAAAATTTCATATTTTTTATATTCAATGAACATTGAATATCAAATCTGTATGTTTGTGGAGAATCGACAATTTACAACAGAAGTTTTGTTGTTTTAGAGATTATTTATTTTCCTCAAAACTTATATGGATATTTTGGAGTGAAAATAAATTTGACAAATAGGGTGTAGCCAGGAGTTCATGACCACCAAGCATTGGAGTTGTATGCTAAAAATCGTAGCCAAGGTGTGTATCTGAAATGTGGAAGTGCTGGTTAACATGAAACAGAGTGAATGTGAAGTATATTGATTGAGACGTGAAGCAGACTGCAAAAGTGGATGAAAAAAACAGTTACCTCTATTTGTCATTCAGCATTATGTGAAAACCAGATAGAAGAAAATCTTATAAGTAAAATGGAATCAATTTTTAAATAACTGACTGCTAAAATCAACGAATACACTATGAGAGATGTTGGTGTATAAATTAACAGTTACCAGCATTTGTCATTTAGCATCATATGAAAACCAGACAGAAGGAAATCCGATAAGTGAAATTTAATCATTTTTTAAATAATTGAAATTTTTACTCATTCTTTTTACTAAGCTTTTTTTGAAATATTGGAATATTTAGTAGAGTGTAAACGTTGTCATAAAGTGTGGATATATTCTGAAGAGCAAATATAAAAAAAGAATATGAAATTGAGAAAGTACACAATGTGTTTTTGCTGATTAAAGTATCAAAGGGAAAAAATGTAAATGAATAAAATCTAAGTAATGTAGCTTTTAAATTCTTTTGCATAATAGCAAAAGTATGCTTTCAGATATTTATGAATGCATTATTTTGACAACAAGTACTGACCAAAACAAGGTTTTCACAAAAGTTTGTGAAGTTTCATTAGATAGTATTTTCAAATAACTGGAAATCCTTTACTGCAAATAATACTTTGTGTATTACAAGACAGTTACAAAAGGTGTATGTGCTACAGGAGATTTAAGAGCATCTATACACATGAAATTGCAAAATTTTTTGAAGTAATTACCATTTTATTAATTAAGAAAAAGGTGGCCCCTACAGGAGAAATTATGCAATGAAAATTGATTGCTGTGTGATCATTGAAGCAAAAATTGTTGTTGTTTGGCTGCACTATCCTTTTCTACCTCTAAAAACTCGGTGGTATCATTCCTTTTCACCTCTGAATTCTTTTGGGGGCGGTTTTTTGTCCATGAAAATGGTAATGATGTGAAATTTAAAACTTTTTTTCTGCCAAATGTGATCATTAAGAAATGTAGAAATGTTGTGGATATTTACATTTTTGTGGGTTAAACTCATTCTTTGTATATGTTATATTCACAAATATACTAGTTCATTATAAAAAACTCTTCACGTTAAGAAAGTATGTTAATAATGTTTTTTGATAAAAATTTCAAGAAATTCAAGCTATTTTAAAAAAGTGGAAATAACAGGCATGTAATATAGAGTACGCACAAGTTCGAATTTACATGTAAAGTATCCCAGAGTGTGCAAAAGTTCAAATTTACTGGTATAGTATACATACAGTAAGAACAAGTTAGAATTTACATGTTAACTACCGTAAGATAAGTTCGAATTTACATGCAAAGTTTGCCTATAGTAGGAAAAGTTCAAATTTACGTGCACAGTATGTCTACAGTATGAACAAGTACGAATTTACATGTTAAATATGTCTACCTACAGTAAGAAAAAATAGAATTCACATGTACAGTATGCCTACAGTATAAAGGAGTTCTAGCTTACATGCAAAGTTTTCTAAAGTAATAAAAGTTTAGATTTACATACAAAGTATGTATACAGTACAAAAAAGTTCGAATTTACATGCAAAGTATGCTTACAGTAATAAAAGTTTGAATATACATGTACAATATGGTTACAGTACAAACAAGTTCGAATTTACATGCGAAGCATGCCTATAGTAAGAAAAGTTCGAATTTTCATGTATACAGTATGCCTACAATGCCTGCAGTAGGAAAATACGAAGTTAGAACATCTGCTAAAGCTGAATCTGCAAGTCGTGATAACAATGAATCAGCCATAACAGTTGTTGATGTAGAAGCTTATGCTTTACAGAATTCTGCAATTGAATCAGATGCCAAACAAACTGACCACAATGATGAGGAAGAAATGCTGCTGGATGATGCACAAAAAGACTCTGCAACACAGAAGAAAAAACAGTTGTTTGAAATCCATTCGCAATCTGACCTCACTCAGCTAGAAAAGTTATCAAATGATGAAGTCGAATGTGCAACCTGCGAACAAAACAAATGAACCATTCTCCTGCTTGATTGTTCTTATGATCTCACTCAAATATTTATTTATAAGAAGGTCATAGCTCGAAACTTTTTGTAAAAATATGTTAGTTTTTTGGTGGAATGAGATGCAAGTTAATGAGAAACGTTCAAAAAGCACATCATAAATAACTTTGAACGATTTTCAAGGAAAGAAACTAAAAAAATTTTGAGTAAAGAATTTTTTCCTCCTAAGGAAACAATTTTTGGTGTTTTTACTCATATGTGGCAAAAATTTTTTGGGGAAAAGACACATATTCGTTCAAGGAGAGATACATGAATTTAGAAGCACAACTGAAGAAAATTTCTTGATATACAGTGAGTGTCTTTATCCTTATTTGTTGATACAATGTTGTCCACTTGTTGATCATCCATAGCAGTTAACAAAGTGAAATGATGTATTGGCCTCTGGCATTGCAATGTAAAGTACATTTGATGTAACATTCAGAATATTTCCAACACAAGTTCACTGCACAAATCGTCAACTGATAGAGAACATCATGTTATGATCCACTTATAGTTTGTCGAGTGTAAATAGAAGCTTGCTGTAGCAATTACTGCAAGCTTTTTTTGAGGGATTCACTTTTTGGCACCCCAGAGATTCCTCCAGTGAGTAATTATATAATTAGGTAATTGGTGGAGGTTTTGAATTCAAGAAGTCTAACTTACACGCTAACGCAGTACTGTAAATATATAGTGTACACTATGTGATATTTCTTTATTGAATATTATTTCATTTTGTAATCTATCGTCTCAAGGGTGTCTGGGATTAACATCCAAACATCCCTGTAAATTCATGTGAAGTACTTTATTTTGATCATTCCACACCCCAGTAGCCGCTATTGACCCAATTAAGACGCCCCAATTAATTTGCACATCGGCAGCTGGTCCCCTAGAATCTACACTAAAGTACACATTCCACGGCTACATTAATTTCTCATAAAAATCGTAAACAACATCTGCACACAGTAAAAAGTAAAAGCCCCACCAGACACTAGTCTCAAGTTGAACCGTAGCAATGGTCCCATAAAACATGTATACACAGAGGAAATAGATACAGAAGCATGCACAGAAGCACAGAGGTGTGGCTAAGCCCACCGTAGGAAGCAAGCATAAGGAAAGCACAAAAAGCATACGGTACTAGGAAAGCGTTGGAAGGTGTGACCAAACTAGCGAGAAGAACAAAGCAAGAAGCAGCGATTGGTGGAAGAAGATTGATGGAAAGGAGACCTCCCGCAAGGCCAAGGGAGTAGCTACGGAAGCTGTATTTAAAGAGAAGCAAAGCATGATTTTGTCAGATTGGTGATTCTTCCATGTTTTATTTGCAAGCGTCCTTTTTATTGAAAAGCAAGAATTTCGAAGCAGGAAAGCGAGTAATTTGCAAGCGTTTGTTTTGTGTATTGTTGACGAGCAAAGTGATCATCAATTTCGTATTTATATTACCATTGTTGTGTCTATTATTCGCCCCTGTTTATCCACTGTCGCCCTGTTCTTTGGATCAAGTAAAGTGTCACTAAGAACTGGTCGTTACAGAAGAAGACTCATGAAACAGTAGTAGTTATATGGGCCTGTACAGGGGGTACACAAAAAATACATCTGTTGCACCCAGTGTTTTTTTGTACAGGACTCTTTGTATGTGTACAAAGATTGCCTAGAAAATCTTTGTAGAATGCAATTTTTTTTGTACAAGCAAAATTCAGAATTGGATTTCTCTAGCCACTTAGAAATTACATTCTGAAAGAAAAATGGTTGTTAAACCTTGAGACAATTATCCAAAATAAAACCATTCATTTTAAAAGATTTATTTCAATTAGAGAAACTAGAAATCTTCGAAATGATAAGCATCATCATCAGTTTCATTTTTATTTTGAACCATTTTTCTTTGTTGACCAATATTATATGGACCTTGCTGGCTATTACCAAACCATTTTTGATAGGCTCCATCCAAATTAATTGTTTTGTAGTCATCCATATTGAGTTGTAAATGTATTAGTGCGTCTGATGTTCGAACATTGATTCTTGCTTGCACTTTAGTTTTGATCTGATGAGCAACACTGAAAAACAGTCATTTGATATAATTATGCATACATGACAAATCATTTACTAAAAAATTACCTGAAGCCTCTCTCAACCACAGCATTCTGACAATTGGTGGTTAGGAGGATTTGAGCAATTTGATTGAGATTCCTATAAATATCGGGCTGGATAGCACAAATTGGTCTGCTATCAATCCAATCATCTTCACAAAAAATTTTATTGGCAGTTGGAAAAAGCATATAGTGCTGACTTATTACATTGAAATGTTCCCACTTAGTTATTACCAAATTCTTGTCAATTTCCAAATGACAATATCTTTCGGCTAAACAAAGAATTTGATACTTGCCAAAATTGACACACTCTGTGGCATTAAAATTGACGAACTTCTTTTGTGGAATAAAAACTTTCAAGTCATTCAGCAAGTCATCACATTGACCAGCAAGTTGTTTGTTCATTTTATCGATGAGTAGCAAAACAAAATCTAAAAAACATGAAAGTTTTAGATAAGCTTAAATTTGGATTTTATTCAAATTATTCAAAAATCTGTACTTTCGGTTTTAATTTTTATCTTTTTATTTGCTGTCATTCCATCTATGTTGATCAAATCTTTCCAGTTTCTGTTATATGTGTTTGACTCGACTCCATTCAAGAATCTTAAGAAAATTCTTTTGATAGAGACATTGTAATTGATCTCATGAAAATTTTACTATTCAGACGCTGGTCCATTGTTGAACATTCCACCTGTGTAACAACCTTTGAGAATGAACGAGGCTATTTCAACCATGCCCTATATTTTTAAATTCTGGATGAAGTGATATTCATGAAATTTTTCATGTTCTTCTTACTGGAACATCAAATGGATGGATTAAACATGCTTGAAATTTCAAGGACAGTTGATGATGCAGTGGTTCCAAAAAGTCGTATGGTGCCTGTGGTGCAAAAAAATGTGATATAGTGCAAAGTCAATATGAATGAACAATTGCAGATTCGTTTTTGAAGACCTTGATTTACTAATACATGGCACAATAAATTATATTTCTTCTTACCAGACTGTTCTGATCTTTAGCATCAGGAAATCTGTAGAATCTTTTGTTTTCAGAAGCATTATTATTCGATAAATCATTTCCGTCAAATTGTGGACAACCTGGAACCTAGAGAGCCACCTGAATTGAAATATATAAGTCGATATAAAAAATTGATATAGATGCTGAAAAAGAGTACCTTATGTCCAATGTTCGTTTTGGGCTGATATAAGTTTCTTAAAAAATTGAACATAATTCTTCCAATTCGTTTCAGGTACTTCACAGTGAGAGGAAATTGAGCAACTCCTTGATTTTTAGTTCAGTTTTCCAAAAATATTCAGATTCTTTCTCCTTAAATGGAAAGTAGACTTTAAATCAGTGTTTAATCATTTTAGTAGTTTAGAGTATCTTATTCTTAGCACATCTTTCAATGCCAATGCTTCTCGATGCACCATGCAATGGTTGGTGATTAAGTGAGCCATTCCTTCAATTTTACGCAGATGCTGTGCAACATCTTCATGAATGCATAGCATCACAGGTGCACCATTGCTGGTGGAAGCCGTTATTTTTTGTAAATCAATTTTAGAATTTTCAAAAAACATCTTGATAACTTTGAAAATCGATTTCAAATCGATTTCGGTGACTCGCAGAACAGTTAAAAACTGAGATTGAGCAGCCTTCAGATTTTTGTCCAATTACAAAACATACAACATCAGATGTTTCCGTTCAGAAATATCAGTGGATTCATCCACATGCAATGTGAATCCATAAACATTGTTTAGTTGCTGAATTTGTCATTCAAAGAATTCTTCATTGAGAGCTCTCATCATTTCGTACATTGAGAAGTTTGAGCTATGACTATATGAAATAATTGTTGACTGGTTGTTCATCTCTCCATAAAACTGGATGAATTCATGTAGCTTCGTGGAAAACGAAATTGGCAGCATATTTTGAATGACAAATAAAACTTAGCACATATCTTTTATGATCAATTCACTATCTTTTACTAGACTCACATTTATAGCTTTCTCCAACAAACTTTTTTGGACAATTTCGTTGTTTTTCCTCCACTATTCGATGTTCTTTATCTTTTTCTTTGTGAAACTTAAAAGCATCTATATGCCAAGTTGGCAATAATCTTCCAGTACTGCATACAGATTTGACTTTCTGGTTTTTGCAGATCATGCATATAACTTTTTTGCTTCCGGAATCAGTGACAGATATGGATGGGAATTGTTTCAACCATTTTGTTTTAAATTCATACTGTCACTGGGGCAAGTTCAATTTTTTTCGTTTAGTCCAAATCGCAGCTTCTTCATTCTCTGATCCACTTGAATCCAATTCGACCTCGGATTGTAAATTTTTGTCAGTATCACCTATTGGCGGAATTTCTTTAGATTCTAAATATTGGACTGCAGGTTTTGGTTTTGCATTCTTCTTGTGGCTAGATTTTGCGAAAAACTTCAACAGAAAAATTTCTGACATTATTTGGCGCTTCTAAAAAAATGTTGTAAAACGTAATGAGGAAAAATAGAGCACAGATTCATCATTCATATCAAAAAAGCAACTTTTCTGTGGAAAAGGCTTCACATACAAATTTTTTATTCATAAATTCATCATATACACGCTGTATGGCAGTTGGTGTGCTCATAACATGGCTAGTAAAAGTCTCAGTTGCATGCTGAAAATTTTTTTCCCAAAAAATCTCTTTGTATGCTGTACAAAAATACCGAAAAAATTTTTGTACAGAGCCAAGAATGTTTATCTTGTATGAAAAAACCACTGTTTGTACCTGTTCCTTTAACTGTGTGGGGCACTACAGGGAGTTTGGGAAGTATAGCTGACAATCTAAATTTGTATTGTCAATGTGTGGAGCGATACAAGGGGTGTAGAAAGTATAGTCAATGATGTAATGTGATAAAAATTCTATTAAGCGAACAGGGTCATATGGGGAGGGGGTGTAGAAAGTACGCCAAGAGCTTCAATATGTAAAATTTGACTTCCATGTAGAAAATACATTCGAGGGTTCAACATCTAAAATTCAACTTCCATGTAGAAAGTACGCCCAAAGCTTCAACCAGTAAAATTTTTTTCCCAAATTTTTGTGGGTACACCTACCCATTTTCCTATAGCCCGAAAGGCAGGCTTTACAGGACTATACGGTCATATAAGTGCCCACCTTATATGAGAGGCACTCTTTGGGTGCTTTTTGCCACCTAGTGGAGGCCACATTCCACAGGCTGGCGTCGGCCTGACAAGCAGGACTTTTTCAGCTACCTACCTCATAATGGAATAGGCCCACCTCCTTATTTGCCGCACTATCGCCAACATGCTAACTGGGCTGAGTGGACCCCAGCAAGCAGCTTTCCAAGCTCGTCTACACAACTTATCTGCCCCGATAGGATGAAATGTTGTGTCTGCATGGGCCAGCTACCAGAAATTCAATTTCAATTTATGCAATGTCTCCGATAAAAATTTTTCAAAAAACAGCTGAGGGTCATAGAACCTAATGATCTAACAGTTTTACTCTTCTTTGTGTATTCCGCACACGTTTTTCGATGATCCCCAATGCTTAAACATTGTTTTCAGGACACATTTTTTACTGTGTCAGGACACAATTTTCCATGTTTTTTTTCAAAAATGTGTCCCAAAACAGTGAAAAACGAGCCCGGAAAACAATGCTCAAGCATGGGGAATCATCAAAACACGTTCCCGAAAACATATAAAATGTGTCACCAGCGAAATTTTGTACGAAAATTTTTTAACAAAATGTGTAAGACTGTTAGATCATTCGATTTTATGTTCCTTCAGTGTTTTTTAAATTTTTGCCATGAATGCAGGACAAGCTATAATATTGAATTTTTTTTGAAAAATTCTACATTTATAGTAAAATCTAATAGTTCTACGAAATGTTTGTACAATTTTAGAGAGTAAAACAGTTAGATCATTAGATCCTAAATCTAGCGGTCTTAAAGAGCTATTTATTTTAAAATAAAAAAAACATCATTTCTTCAGTTCTGTGTGGGAAAATGCAAGCCGATGCAAATATTGTACGTCCATGCGCCCAAAAGAGCTCCGATGTGTGGGCCAACAATAGGCACCCAGAACCAATTGAAGTTTCGGTAGCTGAAAAAAATAATGTCAGTCACTTAAACTTCTGTGCTCACAGTACAGCTTTCTACTTAGAAACAGGAAGGCAAGTAGTACTACAGTTTTCTACTGCCACCTCGGATTTTTTCATCAAACCCAACTGATCTTTCACAAATAAAAAATTCTAGAGTAACTGCTTTGCGTAAACAACATCGACAACAGTAAGACAATGTTCATCAATTTTCAATTCGCAGGTATGCTAGATTTATCTATGGAAAGTGAATAGTCCTGTGCAATGTGAGCAGGGGCCGGTTTCTCAAAGCTGACGAAAATTTCGTCAGGGAAATATGTATGTTCATCAGTGAAATTTTTCAACTTGTTGACGATATTTCACGGACTTCTTTTTTTAGGTTTCCCAAGGCTTTCGAACCATTTTTAATTCATTGACGAAATCTCGCCAAGGATTTTGTCAACAAACTTTGGTTCGCTGATGAATTGATAATTGTGATTTGCAGTAAAATAAAAGCTTTCAATTTTTCCGGTTTGTCAAAGTATAATCTGTTTTTTATAAAATGCTCCCAAATAGAAAAGTGACACAAATCAGTACTGCCGCCAAAATCATTTACATAAAGTTCTGTTTGTAAAATTTTTCACTCAAAAATTGCTAAGGTTAGGTCAGTACGCTCACAAATTTCCAGTCCTGCATGACGTTTTGTTTATCAGAAAATCGCAAAAATCTGAAATACTACTTGCTTTCCACTTTCATTATTTGGAAGCATTTTAAGAAAAACAGACTATAGTTACCATATTTCAAATTGTTCTAGTTTTTTTCGTTTCTTGGCCTATTTGCATGTTTGCATTTTTTCCATTGTGTTCAACGAGAAGTAGCATCATGAATCAGCACTATGCCAAAATGAAATGCAGATTTTTTGTGGGCTTTAAGAAACTAATTTAACGCCAACTGCACAGTTTATTCCAATCACTGGGCTACCAAGTTTTGATGATTTTGATCTTTATTGATTATTCCTTTTTTGCGTGACTATTAATGTTTTTTCCTCATCTCCCTTGACCGCCAATGAACCCCCACTTTGCATAAGCTTATAAAAAAAGACAAATGCTTCAAACATAATTATTTTCCAGGATAGATTGAAGCCTGAATTTTCGCTTACTGTTCTGCTTCAGAAATATGTCCCAAAAAAACTGATAAGAAATAAAAATTAAAAAATAGAGAAAAAATCGTTACAAAATTGATGAAGCGCTTTAAAACATCAGAGCATAGAATACGAAAAAATTACAAAATTGATGAACCAAACATTTGGATAACTAAAGCAGACTATTGACTTCTGTCCTATTCCTTGTACAATAAAAAACGGCTGTTATGAAAGGTTAGAGAGGTTCGAACCTGGCTACTTCATTTCCCATCAATGAGTTAGAAACTCCGACAGAAAAATATTCAGGGAGCTTCGAAAACTGAAAACCACATTTCGTCAAGAAAACTGAAAAATTTCGTCAACAAACTGAGCATTTCATCACCAAAATCTCATCAATGAAATTTTCTTCGGCAAACCTCAAAAAATATTTCATCAACGAAGTTTTGAAATCTCGTCAACAAACTGCCAATTTTGCTGACGAATTACGTTCGTGTGCTTTGAGAAACCGGCCCAGACAATAAACCTCACCATAGGGAGGTATCAGTTTTTCTCACTTGTTCTACTAGTTGCCGCGTCAACCCAAAAAAAGATGTCCGCATACGCAGCGTGTTTATTATTTACATGAATATGTGCGCCCCAAGGCTCATGGAGAATAAATAGACCATGGACAAACAGTCATATTGCCTATACAAAATCAACGCAATTTTTATGGATATGGCCCATTAGTGCGAATGAGCCTGTTTGGGCGGAAGGCCCAGAAGTGCGAAAACCTAGAAGGGTTCACGAGTGTGAAAGGCTCACAAGTGCAAAAACGTCATTTCTACGCTTCCACATTAAAACTGTCTGAGAGTTAAAAATAGAAACAAAAAATACAACTAAGAACTTCAACGAAACCACAATACTTTCAAAAAGTTGGCTCTCTCTTTGATTTTCGACATATTAGTGTAAGAAATCATGGATTTTGATGACTTTAATCTGTTTTCGAATAGAAATCTTCGTAATTCTTTATTGGAATGTGCTAGTCTAGGCAGATTACATTAACTGGGTTTTTCAGCCCAGTGCTGAAGCGAAAAGTTTTTCAAAAAGTTCCAGAAGAAAGTTGAGGATATCACAGAATTGTGGTGAAAAATCAAAAATCGTCATTTTGACAATTGACAACTTCGTCAATATCCTCAATCTCTTCATCACTTTTGCTTTATGGATGACTGTGGATCGAATCTGAATTATCTTCGGCACTAAGCTCTTGGACACTACTTGAATAATTCGAAAGCAGTAAAACATATGCTGAGTTTACGCAAATCAGTAATAGTGAGTAGCAAATATAATTGTACGCTTTCAGGAAAAATCAATCGAGAACCTATATTGAAGTTGAAGCGCAGCTCCAGATAGAATGAAAACATGTATACTTTTATGCAAACAGAACATGACTCACGATTCCTAAAAGTTTCACTGACAAACTAACCACTGAACTTGTCGGTTAACTAACCAAGTGCATAATGTAAGAATGGGCTAATTTGATTAGAATCAGATGAGTGCCTTATTGCCTCTGAAAGTACAAACATCAAGGATGATTTCATGAGTTGATTATACAATAAAAGCAAGTTATCAGAACTGAAAAACTCACACACTAGCTTGCCATCAACTAAGTTACATTTTTCAACCGTGCCAACTGTGCTAATAAAATATTTTTCATTAGCCCGAATGCCAATGGGACTCCTGCTAAGAAAATCCTATACATAAAGTTGCTTCAAATCACATAAGGCAAGCTAGCATAAAGATTATTAGCCTTTACATCAAGAGTTTTTCACGCTTATGAGCCTTTCACAGTAGAAAAGATAGGACCCACTTAAGTTTATACTGTTTTCGTGCTTATGAGCTGTTCATGCCATTGGGCTCATTCGCTGTTATGGGCCGTTCGCACTTATGAACCCCAACCAATTTTTATTTTCCGAATTATACAGAGCTTACACATGACTGTTTCAAGGTTACTGTTCAAAACCAAACAGGGATAAGGTGTCTGGCGCTCCAAAGTGATTTTTTCTCCATTCCCCATCTATTTACGTTCCATGATCATTTACGAAAAGTGAACAAGCTTATTCGAGGACAAACAAAATTTCAAAAAGGAACACATTGGCTCTGTGATAGGATAAATTCGAATGTCCGTATTTCTGACACAAAAAGAGTTATCAATTCTAGATCTTCCCTTCGTATGTGAATTTGGTTCACTGAGAACAGAGCCATTTTGTCGAGGGAACTTCTTGTACCGAAGTAAATGCATAATTCTACATCTCTTTTGCAGTCGTGCATATTCATAGGGAGTTTGGGGATAATGAATTCAAGCAAACTGCCTGATAACACCATGCTTAATTCTGGCCGATCCCCAGCAGATTTTCAAGTTATCAGACCTCAAAACGCTGCTTATTTTCACACATGGTATGGGATTTTCGATAAATATTGGCAGCCAACTGGAAACCCATCACAAACCCATCTGAATAGATGAGTGACTGCTGTGTAAGGCCAGTGTTACATGTGTATGACTTATGGTATAGCAGAACACGTCGACCATCCTCCATAGTCTTGAAAAAAATCAAAGTCTCATCTGTAAAAAAATCGATTCCATGTTGAAAAAAGTCAAGATATATGGCACATCAAGAATAAAAATTTTTGAACCTAGCCAATCAGAGGCGCCTCCTATTTTTATATACACGCGAACCCTCCAAAGTGAATTTCTGAGGCTACAGCTTGCTCGTGGAGCGCGCCCTTGATTTTCACAAGTGATATTGAGTTATTGTCAATTTTCGAGATTTTTTAGGAAACCGTCAAAAATACTTGTATTTCACCCAAAAGTGGACGAATTCCAGAAAATAATCAAAATTTTGCACTTTTTCAGCTGTTCTATGGCCATTTCTTTTCTGCTCATAAACTTGATGAAGAAACGAAAATTTTTCCTGAAATTACTGCATTTTGAGTAAAAAACAAATTTTTCGACTTTCCCTGAAAAATCTCAAAAAACGAAAATTTTCCTGGAAAACTAATATGTTTTCCGTGCCAAATAACATCCCGCTTCGGCAATAGATTTGGAGTGAAAATTTGTGAGCATACTGACCCAACTTTTAGCAATTTTCCGAATGAAAAATTTTACGGCTTATTTTTCTTACTATATGTTTCTCTTTTCTTTCGTTTCCTCTGTCTATTGCTTATGTTTTCGTTTATGATTGTTTTTACGTTATCATCTTTTGTATCTGCTTTCTTTCATTTGAGTCTTTCTTTTCATCTACTTTTTCTTTTTTCTCATGAAACAACAAACTACAAGTTGACATTTTTATAAGCATAGTCGCCTATATAATTCTTGTACAATTCGGTACGCTCTACTTCCTATATAATTTTGTCCTTCGTGATTTTCTCTTCGTTACCTTTCATTTAAGTTTTTTGCTTTTAATCTCTCTCTTTGATTCTGTCTTTTTTGTTTTTTCTCCACATTTTTTCTTCTTGCTGCTTTCCCTATGTTACATCATCCTTTTTTGTCACTTTTTCATGTTTTCTTTTTTTATGCTTTTCTACCTATTTTTACTTATTCTTACTATTTTCATTTTTGTTAATTTTGCTTTCTCTTGATATTTTGTTTCTTCCAGCATTCTTTGGTTTTTGTTTTTTATTATGATTTTCCCATTTAAATTATGAAAGACTCAAGCATGTCGAACTGGAAAGGAATGGCTATTTAAATGCTATTTAAATATTTAATTCAAATTTGAATTTAAATTTAAATTAATTTAAATTTAAATAGCTATAACTTTTTAAAATGACAACTTGTAATGTGTTTTTTCATGAGCAAAGAAGAAAAAAGTGAATGACATGAAAGACGAAAATGAACGAAAGAAGATACAAAAAATGCAAATCTCACGTAGATGAAAAATAAGCAACACACACACAGAAAACGAAAGAAACAAAAACTTCGTTCAAACAAAAATAGAGGATAAAGAAGGAAAGCATTAAGAAAGTGTTATTACATTATCGATCGCTCGTTTGGAATCGCTCAATTGGGAATTAGCCCGATGGGGAACCACCCATTTGGGAATTCGCTCCATTGGGAATAGCTCACATGGGAATACTCCAACGTAAATAGATATTGTTAATTTTGATGGATACTTATCTGGAACCTCATCTCGGACACAGATCTTATGCAAGATTGACCAAGGTCCTAAGACAGATCTCATATTGAACATACACTTTTTTTTTATCCTAGAGACACAAAAAGAAGAATGACCTAAAGACACCCGTTCCCCAACCGAACATAGCCGTGAAAAGTCGAGCAGAAAAATCCCTCGCCGGATTATTGGCTCCACCACAATTCGATTCGAAAGTTGTTCCCAACGCCATGACCAAGAATCCGATCAACAAAGGCATCGTCCCTTTCGGCACTTCCATGTTGGATTTATCGATAAGGGCCATGACGGCCAAGACCAAGACGCTCGTTGCAAATACCTTTTGAAAGAAGAAAAAATTCTAATGGGTCATAGGTACCGTAAACGGAGGTCACATCAGATGACGGGACCATGTGGCTAAAAAGTTGAGTATTGAGAAGAAGCGAACTTCATATGGAAACACAATTACCCACGTGTTTTAGAAGATTCTGAAAATCACAAAATTGTTCTCTGAGGCCAGAACTACAAAAAGACAGATGAAAGATACAAAAACTCGACGGACAAAAAATCAACCAGCATAACTGGCTTCTTACAATCTAATATCACTAATTTTCCGTACTTGGTCCACAAAGCATTGCCATGTTTTGACATCGTTACTTTTGGGATATGTCGCCCAAATTGCGGTCGTGGGTGCAGTGGCGTTCAACGTGTAAGGACCTTGCCTAATTCCTTTGTCAAAAGCATTGAGTTGGCCTTAATTTGACAGAATTGACTACAAATCGGAATAATAAAAGGGAATTTTTGAACTGGCAAGTTTTAGACGGAAATGGATACGATTCTTCGTAAAAGCGCTTCACACTTCGAAGGTGTGTGACCCGCCATGCATTATTCATGGATGGACGATTGCCGATCTTTTATACTACAAGTTTCTTCAAAAAAATTCGCTGGTATGTGCTCAGTTCTTGACGGCTGATAATTTTTTTTTCTTCTTACAATAATAAACTATAAAAATCGCCCATGAACCCAAAAACGCCCCGACATATTGTCCGGCCATGTAGGCGGGCACGTGGAGCCACTTGACTCGCCCCAGAACAGCAAAACAAAACGTTATCGCAGGGTTAATATGTCCGCCTGAAAAATAATGATCTGTGAAAGTTAGGTTTCCGTGCATTTTCCACATACCAGATACGCCACCACAAACGCAAAAGGCGATAGCAATACCACAACCCCAACCAAGATTCATCGCCACTACATTGAAACGTATATTTGAGTAGTTCAGGACGGCTTGGGCGACGCAGCCGACACCGAAGACCTGGAGTGAAGATAATGAAAGATATATTAGACAGGAAATAAACAAAACAGAATCAAAAATAAAAAACCCGGTAGAAAATCGGAGGAAAAGAAAATAAAGCAAAACAAAAGAAAAGAAAGAGCAAAAAAAAATTATGAGAAACGATAGAAAAAATGATTTATCGAACTAGGATATGTTATTACTTCGAAACTCACCACAAGCAAAAAAGTTCCCAGCATTTCGGACATGAAGAACCTGATATGATCATTTTTGAACCTCAATTTTTCCTTGATAGCACTTCGCCAGGTATAAACTACTTCGGTTGTATCGAGCTTCTTTTGTTTTTGCATTGCTAAATGAAAATGAGATGATCAAAAGTAAAGTCCTAATAAACAAATTACTCACTCGGGAACAACTAACACTTGTTGGACGAACTTGGTTTCGAAAATGTGACAATACAGTGTTTTTTGCACGGCACAATTTTCTTGCTACAAGTAAGGCAAAGAGGCCAAAAAGTCTTCACACGGCGAAATTTTATTCACATATTTGGAATATAAAGAGCAAATCACTAGTGAAATACAAAAAAACATGACTCCACAACAGGAACTTTTATTTCAATCCTCAGCTTTAATTTTCAAAAATTATAATACTGTATAATTTAAAAAATTATGAAAATTATAATACTATTTTAACCCTTAGCTTTAATCTTAGAAAACTATAATACTGGTATTTTGTGCAGCCATACGACTTTTGTTGAATTTTTGATCATTTTTAGTTAAGAAAACTGTTCCAGCTAACAACTTCGGGGGCCGGTTGCGTCAAAGCAGTTAAGCTCGTTTTTTTAAATCAGGGGCCGGTTGCATCAACTAAACCTGAGGCTAAACTCGAGCTCGGTTTTAACTGTTAGACCTGAGGTTTACCTGAACTCGACGTCAGGTTTAACCTTTAGCGTTTGCATCAAACATCTCGGGCTCGAGTTTAGCTAAACCTGAGGTTTAACTCGAGCTCGGTCACAACTAAGTAAACAATCTTTAGAAATAAAAATGGGGTGTATCCCCATTCCCCGAAGGTCCCTTTTCCCTGAACGTCCCCATTTGTCGAATCCCGTTTCCGCGAAAACAGAAGAAGGCTATTTTTAGATTGCACTTTGTAAATTGAAAATTTTTTTATAGAAAACATTGTAAATTGTAGGTATAAAAAATTAAAATTAAAAGTTGCTGACGTTAGATTACGTGCAACTTACAAATCTGGGTAATTTTTAAAGTAATATCATGTGTAAACAGCTTTACAAAACTTTCTTCACAATAAGACAACTTTTACTTTGATTTCACTACTTCTACTTTATTTCACAACTTTTACTTTTTGAAAAATGACCACTTTTACTGAATTTCTGTTTGTACAGTAATCATAAATGCTAGGGGTATAAAATTTGGCCCTTGTAAGGAAGACAAGCAGGGCATTCTAATGCAGTAATCCGCATTATAAAAGCTCCATCCGTTTAAAAGTTATGAAAGTCAGCACCGGTCGCCTTTTTTTGGCTCCCTGTACATGATCGGGATCTGGTCGGATCTGCTGTTCAGGATCTTGATATAGATCCGACGACTATCTAGATCTGGATCATGATTTGACGAAACAATTATTTAAGATCCGGATTCGATTTAGTCAAAAAAAGGGGATCCGTCCTATTCGGGGAATCGGGACGTTCGGGCAATAGGTACTAATGCATTGTTCGGGGAAAAGGGAATTTTATTCATCATTCGAGGAATCGAGATCTTCGGGGAATAGGGACGTTCGGGGAAAGAGGACGTTCGGGGAATAAGGACACAATCATAAAAATGTGCCACTGTGCATATTCTGCGTTGTATGCGTCATATAGTCATAAAGTCAGTTTGTTGTGTCCATTTTTTGCCGATGAACGGAACCCTTCGTTTTTTATTCCATTTTTTAAAACATGAGCGAAAAAAGCTCGTCAGCCAAATTGGACTGCAAAAGAAGATTTGCGGTTGCGTGAACTCTGTTAGGAGCATCGCAACATTCTTGATTCTGTGCTCCGCAATCCAGAAACCGCAAGGAAGAAGGAATTACAATGGAAAAGTATAGCAGACGAAGGGATTATTTCTGTCTTCCACATTTCGATTAAGTAATCGCAGCCACAAGAAGTCCATTCTTATTACTCATGAGGCATAAACAACGAAAAAGAAACCAACTATTGTATAACTCTTGCATAACAAATAGGAAAAACAACAACAACACGCAAATTTAAGTAACACTCTCAGACTTAAACCTGCTATCGACCAAGTTTAACTTTTCTATTCCGCTAAACCCGAGCTCGGACTTAAAAATGGGCAAAAATTTTCATGCAGAGTTTAACTCCACCTTCATGCAACCGCTAAACCTGAGCTCAGACTTAAAATGGTCGGGTTTAGCTCGACCTCGAGTTTAACTGCTTTGATGCAACCGGTCCCAGAGCTCGGGTTTGGCGCAAAAGAAAAATTTAACTTGGTGGGTAGGAGGTTTAAGTCTGAGAGTGTTACTTACATTTGTGTGTTGTTGTCGTCGTTTGTTATGCAAGAGTTGCATACAATAGTTAGTTTCTTTTTTGTTGTTTATGATTCATAAGTAATAAAAATGAATTTTCTGCGGCTGTAATTGCTTTATCAAAATAAGAAACGAGACAGGGTTTTTCGACATAGAAATAATGCCCTGGATTCGTTAAACGATATTGGATCTGTAGGAGCGCTGTCAATTTTATCGACAATCCATTTTGTATATTACTGATTTGGTCGAAAAATATTTTTAAAAAATGGAATAAAAAAACGTGGGGTTTTTTTCTGCGGCAAAAAATAGACACAAAAAACTGACATTATGGCTATATGATGCATACAATGCAGAGAGTATGCACAGTGGCACATTTTTATTTCTAAAGAAGAGTGTTATTGACTTAGTTGTGACCGAGCTCGAGTTAACCCTCAGGTTTAGCTAAACCCAAGCTCGAAATGTTCGATGCAACCACTAAATGTTAAACCTGACGTCGAGTTAAGCTAAACCTTAGGTCTAACAGTTGAAACCCAGCTCGAGTTTAACCTCAGGTTTAGTTGATGCAACCGGGCCCTGAACTAGAATTTTATGATTGTTTTACGATTGCACTGCGAACGTCGGCTGGTCATCACTTCTGTTTTCTTCTCAACTTAAAATTCTCCTCTTCAACTGAAAAATTAGTGCTGATCGTTCTTGAGATCATTCCTCTGTGGCGTTTGAACTGTAATGTAGGTGCTAACACATCGGTGTAAATACATAATGTACACTATGTGATATTCATTATTAGGTATATATTCATTTTAGAAATCTATCGTCTCAAGGGTGTCTGGATTTCACATCCAGATATTCCTATAAATTTATGTGAAGTACTCTGTTTTGATCGTCCCACACCCCAGTAGCTGTTATTGACCCAACTAAAGACCCTCTAATTAATTTGCACATCTGCACCCGGTCCCCTAGAATCCACATGAAAGTACACATTCCACAGCTATATTACTTCTCCCCTAAAACTGTAAACACACCTGCACGTAGTAAAAAGTAGAAGCCCAACTAGACACCAGTCTCAAGTGGAACAGTAGCCATGGTTCCTACAAAAACATGTATATGCGCGAGAAATAGATACAGAAGCACACGAAAGCACATAGGCCTGGTTAAGTAGAAGCATACACGGAAGCACATAGGCGTGGTTAAGTCCACTGTTAGTGAGGAAGCCAGTATAAGAGAAGCATGGAAAGCATACGGTACCAGGAAAGCATTGGAAGGTGTGGCTAAACATGGGTACAATAGACAGAAGCGGAAGATTTCGGAAACGAACCCCCCGCGAACCAAGGGAGTGGCTAAAAAGAAGCAGTATTTAAAGAAAAGCAAAGCGTGATTCCATCAGATTTATGAAAGTGTGTTTTATGGGAGACTTGTTTTTGTGAAGCAAAGCATATTCTTATATCGTCGACGAGGAAGCAATCATCGATTTATCATTCATCATTATTTTGTCCTATTACCATCGTAATTTGTATCACTGCGTCCCCGTGGACCGTGTAAAGTGCAGCATCAGGATCAAGTTAAAGTATAATTAGAATCTGGGCGTTACAGAACGTTTTTAGAAGAAACTCAATGAAAATATTGGACTTTTTTCACAATTTTACCACCGCGACATTTTATTGATTTTCCATCAAGCCTAAGCTAAAACGTAAGTCTAAGTGTAATCGCAAGCCTAAGACACAACCGATATGTGCATTAATTTTTTTAATATTGTGGTGGTAAAATCGTAGAAAAAGTCCATAATATCTTATATTCATATTACACGAAGAGATATACGAAAACACAGGACAAAAAAAACATGACCATAGTCTGTTTTTCTTGAGATGCTTCCAACTTATAAAAGTAGAAAGCAAGTGCTATTTTAGATTTTTACAATTTTCAGCTAAACCATTCATCAGGTGAGATTGAAAATTTGTGACCTTATACAATCAATTTTTAAAAATTTTTGGAGTGAAAAATCTTACTGTGAAGGCCTTGTATACGCGATTTTGACTGCATAGTTGATTTTTGTCCTTTTTCAATTTAGAAGCATTTATAAAAAACTAACTATAGATATGTACTTGAGTTGAATCAGGAAGCTCATCACAGGAAATAGCTTTGCGTCGTGCAAAAACAGGCACAAAAGTTTCTGCACCATGGTCAGAATTTTGGTACTGTGCAAAAAACATTGATATCGAAGAAGCAGCCAAAAATTGTCTGTTGCGGGGTTTTACTGCCACCCTTTTCAATTCCTGCAGAGCTGTGTCAGAAGTGTTAAAACCTATAGTCATTAAGACACGATCTCTAAGGCCCGTATTCACAATCGCGTGTTAGCAGCGTGTTAGGCTGACATGGTGTTAAATTTTGGCCAACAGTGGTAACACGGTGCTAAATTTTATCCCTGTATTCACAATCACATGTTAGGGTCGAAAAATGGAAAAGTTAACACGGTGTTCTAAACCTGCCTCTACCAGTTTTAGCAGCGTGTTAGCAGTAGTCCGTTTGTTAATTTTTTCAATTGTCATGGATATTATTGACCTATTGGATCATTTTGATGAATGTGAAGAAATAATCATATTCATCACTTTCGGGATAGGGTCAATCCATTTGAGGGCTATGATGATGTTACCTTTAAATCAAGATACAAATTGTCGAAAAATGGTTCCTGAGACCTGATTACGCTTCTCCAGGATCAATTAGAAACTTCTGGTCGAAATTATGCGATTCCTCCAGCACTTCAGGTTAATACAAAATCATAAGTTTTATTCATGAAAATTAACTGCTCATCAAATGACTGTTCAAACTCAAATATTACATACTGAAAAACGCTGGCATCATTGAAAAACCTAATTGACATTGACCACAATGTTATTTTTTTCCTGTTATATCCTTTTTCATATTAAAAAACATGCTTGAGCTTATTCTGCCACCCTGTTACACAAGTAACACGGTGATAACAAAAGTAACATGGTGTTGGCTAACACAGACTTAACACGCTATTGTGAATACGAGGTGATACTCGACACGGTGTTACATGATTGTGAATACGGGCCTAAGAGATTCGACTTTCTGTTCCATTGACCAAATGATGAGATGAAAATTAACCATATTGAAAATCAGACATTTACACACTGAGTATCGTGACAACATTGATTCCACATGAAAACGGGTGTAATATGCAAAAATAAAGTGCGTAATATGCCATAATTTACTGCAAATGGTAACCAAAAGGTGGCCTGTCTTCTCCTGTGTAAAATGAATATTCATTTATCACTCCTATTCTAAAATATCGCTTGGTAGTACGACCACGGAAACATGCAGACAATCATCACTTTTCAAACTTTGACTTATTGCAGCCACATAAATTTTAATTTTTAAGTAAACCAATGATACCGTGAAAGTAAGCACAAAAACTACCCGAAGTGGTTCATTTTGAGATATGATTAATTTTCATCTCATCATAGGGATAGTGATTGTAGGGGTCCCCAACCCTGAAAGAAAAATCGTGGATCCCTGACTTTTCAACCTCGACCCTGACCCAAACCCCGAAAAGAAAAACTGAGTCGGGGTTGAACTTTTTTCGGGGTTACACTTGCACTTTGAAATTTTTTGCTCCATAATGAGTCAATTTGGTTTGGACGAGAAGTGAATACTGTTAAACTTGGACAAGTCTGGGCGAGTAGATCATGTAATGCTGCTGAGTATGGGTGCTATGTGGAATAGTTTAAGTCTTTGGCAGTTTTTCTTATGCCGTTCTGTCGCCCATGAGTTGATTTATCTGGTGCAGATTAAGTGTCCGTATTTATTTCCAAGGCAAATTTTCCACAAAATGTGTTCTCAATCTTAAATGAAACTGCTGTCAAAAAATGTGAACTAACTTCTCTTCATTCTGTATCTGTTCTGTATTTATCTGTTCTTTGTGTGTGTTTATTGTTCTGTATCTGTTCTGCGTTCTATTAATTGAAATGGCACGACAAATATTGAGAAAGCATATGCATAAACTAACTGTTTTTTGTTAAGGCTAACGTTTAATTTCACTTTGCTATTATGCCAAAAAAATCTATTATTTGGCAACATTTTGATTCCGTGCCAGTTGACAAAGCATGGTGCAGTTATTGTCATAAACTACTGCTTACAAAATATAGCTCTACTAAAAGTTTATGGAATCACCTGAAGGCTGCGCATCTTACAAAGCACTCAGAAGCCAAAAATGAAGATACCATTGCAAAAAAGTCTAAAACCGAAAGTGATGCTCGCAAGAAAATAATTTACAAGCTATCAAATGACAATGAAGCAAGTATTGATAATGAAGGTCCAACGATTATTTTGCCAATTATTGATAATGAAGGCCTAACGATTATTTTCGCTCATTGCCTGAAAACACTGAAAAATTGATTTGGTTTTACTATAATCAGCGGGATATTGATTATAGGCTCGAAAGTGCTTTGGAAGAATACAAACAAAGCGATTGTTTTAAGGAATAATAATTTGCAACACTTTTTTTTGTGCAAAATTGCAAGGTATTCAACAGATTTTACTTTGATAAATAAAACTTGATTTGTTTTGTCTGTTATAGTTTCACTTGCCTGGCAATTTAGGGCATACAATATCCTAAACGACCATTATGATGTGTTATTGTTATACTAACTGTAACCCCGACTCCCATACCAACCCCGATCCCAACCCTGACCCCAAAAATTTTGACCCTGTATGTTCACTACATAGGGAAGTTCGAACCTCTCAGAAATCGTGTCAAAATGTGAACAGTAGGTGTTGCAGTTTATCTCAACATCGTTTTCCACCTACGTGCATTTAATGGGCAGCCTCTGAAAATCGTCTAGATAAGAATCGAATATCAGATATCAGAGCGAGCTAAATTCGTGTCTCCATCAACTACAGTAATCGTTAAAAAATTTTCGATCGTGATTCAGAAAAATTAGATTGCTGGATGAAGAATATGTTTACCCTTTTGATCATCCAGAATTGTACACTCGACGACTTTGCCCAATCTTTCGTCGTAGTATACGGTAGTATGCATAATCGTTATGTTGAAAGGGTTCGGCGTACTTCACCAATTTGAGAAAATTAACAAATTCTGTCACATCAACGACCGACTTTTATATCCAAAAACGGAAGAGAACAATACAACATTCTTTGACATGCCATTTAGCTTTGTTCCTGTCGCTGTCATTGTTGTCGGGTCAATTAAAAAAGGATTTTTCTCAACGCCTCTCGTTAAATTCTTGTCAGAAATTGTTATGCTCAGACGCGAGAGCAGGTTTTTATCCGTTTTTAACTTTTTTCTTAAAATGAACTAGAAATTTGAAAAATTTGAAGCTTAGTTCGACTTAAACGCTTGATTGGCATTATCAAATAGGTGTATCGCAAAAATTTTCTCGTTTACATTTAAGCATCACCTAAGCAAATTTGCCATTCGCACTTGCGGAAAACAGTTACGTCAAATAAAGCAGCTTATTACATCGCCAACATGTGGCAGCCATATTGGAAAATTTTTTGATTCCAAATTCATAGTGCATCGCATTTTGAGGGATGCAGCGCCAGAAATTCGGTTTATCATGTGTTGGATTTGTGTACAAACCAGAGTTATTCTGTGAAAGTGAGAGTATTTTTATGAATTTTCCTGAATTCTAAGGACATTGCACAATTAACTTTAGCACCGTGATTTTTATAACTGTTAATTTTTTATGTTTTGGCTGCAGGTTATAGGTTTAGTTAAGGCATTGGATATAAGATTAATACGTCGGATTACCGTAAAGATTTACAGATAGGAAGATTTACATATCTGCTAAATCAACACAGTCATTACTTCAAGTAAAACATAACATCATCCCTTCGCCTGGACTTCTGGAGCCGGCTTCATTGAGATCATTTCGAACTCGAGATTATTTCGACGTCGGGATCATTTCGAACTCGGGTTTAAGTCCGAGCTTGAGATTTTGGGTTTCACTATTATTTATCGTTTAATCCTGATCCTGACTTCGGTTTCAGTCACACACAAAAGTTAATCTTCCTATCGAGCAGGTTTGAGTTCGAACTTTTTTGTTTTTTTTTTCACCATCGATTGTTAAAAATGATTTTTTTTGCGTTATCGATTAATAAATCGACATATTAAACGTGAATGAAATTTTCAGGGTATGATGAATCAGTTAGATTTCAGGAATGATGCGGAACTATAAGATCGTCACTTTTTTCAACTTGATTCCACCGTACAAATGATGAAATAATCAATAAATGTAACGGGGAAGAAAATAAGGTATTCTGAATTTCTGGCCACATTTTTAACACATTTTATTGTGTCTTGTTCGATCGTTCCCTCTTCATGTAGTACGAGTATGCGTACACATGTTTTACATGTTTTTCATATTCTTTTCCAGAAAACAGCCCTTTTTGTTTTTCCTCAATTTTGCACTTTTTCTAAGATGTCTCACGTATAACATGAATGACGTGCCATATTTTACGTGTTTTTACTGTTATGGTCGAGATTATTATGGTCGAGCTCAGGCTGAAACCTCAGGTTCACATAGTCCCGAGGTCGAACTTTTTAGTGAAATCCAAAAAAATGAAACCAACGTTGCGCTCGGCTGAAACTCACTTTCAACCTATTGACGTCGGGATCATCCTCTGTTTCAGTTAGTGCAACCGACACCTGGACCATAAGAGCAAGACTGATAGATGTATTCAAAACCTTAATCCTACTAGTACTACGGTTCATGTTCTCCCAATTCTTAGTCTTAATAAGAAAAAAGGGTATTACTGCAGCTGGTGCACACTACCTTATAGCGTTATAATGCTAATTATGTATATACAGTAGCAGTATAGTTGTCAAAATTATTGATTAAGCACTGTTATAATCAAAGCCAAAGCCTAAGCCAAAGCATAGACATAGGCTCAACCTTAGGCTTAGGCTTAGGCCTGGGTTTAGGCTTAGGCCTGGGCTTAGGCTTATGCTTAGGCTTAGCCTTAGGCTTAGGCTCAGGCTTAGTCTTAGCCTTAGGCTTAGGCTTAGATTATTGCAGTAATCAATTTTGACAAATATACTGTGGACCCATACTTATTATTATAAAGGTATAAGGTAGTGTGCACGAGCTGCAGTAATACCAAAAAAGTGCTTGTGTTCTTTGTTCTCAGGTTTACTGTAGTTGCCCGGAAGGCAACTTGCTAAAAAAATGCGGCTTAAAATGCACGGTCTTCACTAGTCTCAAGACTACTTATCAGTTTTATCGAAGCTCAGTTTGTCCTTCCCGAAGCGTTGCAATTCCTACAGATAACATTTCTTTTATTTTCAAACCTTTAAGCTGACTGCATGATGTGTTATGAGTACACAAATATATGAATCAAAGAGTTATAAGTATCCGACTATTCATTGGAAATCCTGCATCAACTAATGGTGTAGAATACAGTAGTAAAACGCCACTTATGCTTCAACTGCTATTCCTTTTCGTCGGTCTTGATCATTGGTTATTTTTCATCAGAATCAGAATCCTTATTTTCAAAACAACGTTTGATTACTCAACAAAATTACCTGTGTACCGCAACAGACTTTCCGCAATGTGGGTGTGTGATGCTGGACATCACTGGAGTTGGGTTTTCATGAATTTGTTGGGTAACAGAGGAAGTGTTGCTGGAAAAATCTGGAAAAAGTTATCATTGAAAATTCGAAATACAGTATAAAACACTTATTATTCTACTAGGACAAGTTTGATCTTGATGATGCAGGGCAATTGGTTGGATGGGTAAAAAGTTTGAAAAAATTGCCAGGTGAATCTCGTGGTTTTTGTCTTTGTTTCTTGCATGGCACTGTTACTCCAAGGTATCCAGCATCTTTTGCAGGTTTTAGTTTCCCTCATATTCTTTGGAATTATGGATTTTGCAGTGATGTTAAGGCAGCTGTAACGTACATGCCAATGCATTACTGTAAATACATATTGTACACTATGTGATATCCCTTTATTAATTATAAATTCATTTCATAATCTATCGTCTCGAGGGTGTCTGGGATTCACACCCAAACATTCCTATGAAATTATGTGAAGTACTTTATTTTGATCGTCCCACACCCCAGTAGCCGTTATTGACCCAATTAAGATGCTCTAATTAATTTGTACATTGGCAGCTGGTCCCCTAGAATCTACACTAAAGTACACATTCCAGAGCTACATTAATTTCTCATGAAAATCGTAAACACACCTGCACACAGTGAAAAGTAAAAGCCCCACCAGACACCAGTCTCAAGTGGAACGGTAGTGATGGTTCCTACAAAAATTGTATACGCAGAGGAAATAGATACAGAAGCATACACGGAAGCACAGAGGCGTGGTTAAGTCCACTGTAGGAAGCAAGCATAAGAGAAGCATAAAAAGTGTATGGTACCAGGAAAGCATTGGAAGGCATGACTAAACCAGCGAAGCGAAAGAAGCAAGAAGCAGCGATTGGTGGAAGAAGATTTCCGTACCCGGAAAACAATGCTCAAGCATGGGGAATCATCAAAACACGTTGCTGAATACATATAAAATGTGTCACCAGCGAAATTTTGTACGAAAATTTTGCAATTAAATGTGTAAGACTATTAGATCATTAGATTCTATGTTCCTTCAGTGTTTTTAAAATTTTTCTATGAATGCAGAACAAGCTAAAATATTGATTTTTTTTTTAAATTCTACATTTATATTAAAATCTAATAGTTCTACGAAATGTTTGTACAATTTTAGAGAGTAAAACAGTTAGATCATTAGATCCTAAATCTGGCGGTCTTAAAGAGCTATTTATTTTAAAATTAAAAAAAAAACATCATTTCTTCAGTTCTGTGAAGGAAAATGCAAGCCGATGCAAATATTGTACGTCCATGCGCCCAAAAGAGCTCCGATGTGTGGGCCAACAATAGGTACCCAGAACCAATTGAAGTTTCGGTAGCTGAAAAAAATAATGTCAGTCACTTAAACTTTTGTGCTTACAGCACAGCTTTCTGCTTAGAAACAGGAAGACAAGTAGTACTACAGTTTTCTACTGCCACCTCGGACTTTTTCATCAAACCCAACTGATCTTTCACAAATAAAAAATTCTAGAGTAACTGCTTTGCGTAAACAACATCGACAACAGTAAGACAATGTTCATCAATTTTCAATTCGCAGGTATTTTAGATTTATCTATGGAAAGTGAATGGTCCTGTGCAATGTGAGCAGGGGCCGGTTTCTCAGAGCTGACGAAAATTTCGTCAGGGAAATATGTATGTTCATCGGTGAAATTTTTCAACTTGTTGACGACATTTCACGGACTTCTTTTTTTAGGTTTCCCAAGGCTTTCGAACCATTTTTAATTTATTGACGAAATCTCGTCAAGGATTTTGCCAACAAACTTTGGTTCGCTGATGAATTGATAATTTTGATTTGCAGTAAAATAAAAGCTTTCAATTTTTCCGGTTTGTCAAAGTATAATCTATTTTTTATAAAATGCTTCCAAATAGAAAAGTGACACAAATCAGTACTGCCGCCAAAATCATTAACATAAAGTTCTGTTTGTAAAATTTTTCACGCGAAAAATTGCTAAAGGTTAGGTCAGTACGCTCACAAATTTCCAGTCCTGCATGACGTTTTTTTTATCAGAAAATCGCAAAAGTCTGAAATACTACTTGCTTTCCACTTTCATTATTTGGAAGCATTTTAAGAAAAACAGACTATAGTTACCATATTTCAAATTGTTTTAGTTTTTTTTCGTTTCTTGGTCTATTTGCATGTTTGCCTTTTTTCCATTGTGTTCAATGCGAAGTAGCATCATGAATCAGCACTATGCCAAAATTAAATGTGGATTTTTTTGTGGGCTTTAAGAAACTAATTTGACGCCAACTGCACAGTTTATTCCAATCACTGGGCTACCAAGTTTTGATATTGATTATTCTTTTTTTGTGTGACTATTAATGTTTTTTCCTCATCTCCATTGACCGCCAATGAACCCCCACTTTGCATAAGTTTATAAATCTTCAAACATAATTATTTTTCAGGGTAGATTGAAGCCTTAATTTTCGCTTACCGTTCTGCTTCAGAAATATGTCCCAAAAAATACTGATAAGAAATAAAAATTGAAAAATAAAGAAAAAATAGTTACAAAATTGATGAAGCGCTTTAAAACATCAGAGCACAGAATACGAAAAAACTACAAAATTGATGAACCAAACATTTGGATAACTAAAGCGGACTACTGACTTTTGTCCTATTCCTTGTACAATAAAAAACGGCTGTTATGAAAAGTTAGAGAGGTTCGAACCTGCCTACTTTATTTTCCATCAATGAGTTAGAAACTTCGACAGAAAAATATTAAGGAAGATTTGAAAACTCAAAGCCACATTTGTCAAGGGAACTGAGAAATATCGTCAACAAACTGAACATTTCATCACCAAAATCTCATCAATGAAATTTTCTTCGGCAAACCCCAAAAAATATTTCATCAACGAAGTTTTGAAATCTCGTCAACAAACTGCCAATTTCGCTGACTAATTAAGTTCCTGTGCTTTGAGAAACCGGCCCAGACAATAAACCTCACCATAGGCAGGTATCATTTTTTCTCACTTGTTCAACTAGTTGCCGCGTCAACCCAAAAAAACGTGTCCGCATACGCAGCGTGTTTATTATTTACAGTAATATGTGCGCTCCAAGGCTCATGGAGAAAAAATAGACCATGGACAAACAGTCATATTGCCTGTACAAGATCAACGCAATTTTTATGGATATGGCCCACTAGTGCGAATCAACCTGTTTGGGCGGAAGGCCCAGAAGTGTGAAAACCTCGTAAGGTTCATGAGTGTGAAAGGCTCACAAGTGCAAAAACGTCATTTCTACGCTTCCACATTAAAACTGTCTGAGAGTTGAAAATAGAAACAAAAAATACAACTAAGAACTTCAATGAAACCACAATACATTTAGAAAGTTGGCTCTCTCTTTGATTTTCGACATATTAGTATAAGAAATCATGGATTTTGATGACTTTAATCTGTTTTCGAATAGAAATCTTCGTAATTCTTTATTGGAATGTGCTAGTCTAGGCAGATTACATTAACTGGGTTTTTCAGCCCAGTGCTGAAGCGAAAAGTTTTTCAAAAAGTTCCAGAAGAAAGTTGAGGATATCACAGAATTGTGGTGAAAAATCAAAAATCGTCATTTTGACAATTGACAACTTCGTCAATATCCTCAATCTCTTCATCACTTTTGCTTTATGGATGACTGTGGATCGAATCTGAATTATCTTCGGCACTAAGCTCTTGGACACTACTTGAATAATTCGAAAGCAGTAAAACATATGCTGAGTTTACGCAAATCAGTAATAGTGAGTAGCAAATATAATTGTACGCTTTCAGGAAAAATCAATCGAGAACCTATATTGAAGTTGAAGCGCAGCTCCAGATAGAATGAAAACATGTATTCCAAACAGAACATGACTCACGATTCCTAAAAGTTTTACTGACAAACTAACCACTGAACTTGTCGGTTAACTAACCAAGTGCATAATGTAAGAATGGGCTAATTTGATTAGAATCAGATGAGTGCCTTATTGCCTCACAAACATCAAGCATGATTTCATGAATTGATTATACAATAAAAGCAAGTTATCAGAATTGAAAAACTCACACACTAGTTTGCCATCAACTGTGAGTGACATTTTTCAACCGTGCCAACTGTGCTAATAAAATATTTTTCATTAGCACGAATGCTAATGGGATTCGTGCTAAGAAAATCCTATACATAAAGTTGCTTCAAATCACATAAGGCAAGCTAGCATAAAGATTATTGGCTTTTACATCAAGAGTTTTTCACGTTTATGAGCCTTTCACAGTTGAAAAGATAGGACACACTTAAGTTTATACTGTTTTCGTGCTTATGAGCTGTTCATGCCATTGGGCTCATTCGCTGTTATGGGCCGTTCGCGCTTATGAACCCCGACCAATTTTTATTTTCCGAATTATACAGAGCTTACACATGACTGTTTCAAGGTTACTGTTCAAAACCAAACAGGGATAAGGTGCCTAGCGCTCCAAAGTGATTTTTTCTCCATTCCACATCTATTTACGTTCCATGGTCATTTACGAAAAGCGAACTAGCTTATTCGAGGCCAAACAAAATTTCAAAAAGGAACACATTGGCTCTGTGATAGGATAAATTCGAATGTCCGTATTTCTGACACAAAAAGAGTTATCGATTCTAGATCTTCGTTTCGTAGGTGAATTTGGTTCACTGAGAACAGAGCCATTTTGTCGAGGAAACTTCTTGTACCGAAGTAAATGCATAATTCTAAATCTCTTTTGCAGTCGTGCATATTCATAGGAAGTTTGGGGATAATGACATCAAGCAAATTGCCTGTTAACACCATGCTTAATTCTGGCCGATCCCCAGCAGATTTTCAAGTTATCAGACCTCAAAACGCTGCTTATTTTCACACATGGTATGGGATTTTCGATAAATATTGGCAGCCAACTGGAAACCCATCACAAACCCATCTGAATAGATGAGTGACTGCTGTGTGAGGCCAGTGTTGCATGTGTATGGCTTATGGTATAGCAGAACACGTCCACCATCCTCCATAGAGTCTTGAAAAAAATCAAAATCTCATCTTTAAAAAAATTCGATTCCATGTTGAAAAAGGTCGAGATAGATGGCACATCAAGAATAAAAATTTTTGAATCTAGCCAATCAGCGGCGCCTCCCATTTTTATAAACACGAGAGCCCTCCAAAGAGAATTTCTGAGGCTATGGACAGCTTGCTCGTGCAGCGCGCCCTTGGTTTTCACAAGTGATAATGAGTTATGGTCAATTTTCGAGATGTTTTTCGAAAACGTCGAAAATACTTGCTTTTTTTGCCCAAAAATTGACGAAGTCTAGAAAATAATCAAAATTTTGCACTTTTTCAGCTGTTCTATGGACATTTCTTTTCTGCTCAGAAATTTGACAAAGAAACGAAAATCGTCGATCGTTTTCTTAAATTACTGCATTTTGAGTAAAAAACAAATTTTTTCGACCTTTCCTGAAAAACCAATATGTTTTCCGTGCCATATAACCTCCCACTTCCTGAAAATTCGTGAGCATACCGAGTCAACTTTTAGCAATTTTCCGAATTAAAAATTTTACATTTCTATGTAAACGATTTTGACGACAGTACTGACTCGCATCACTACTTGGAAGCCTTGTTAAAAAAATAGAACTATGCGCCACCCATCTTGATTTTTTTAAATGGCATGTTGATTTTTTCTCAAAATGTTATCTTGATTTTTTGACGATGGAATATTGATTTTTTTCAAGATCAGATTGAAAAAAATGCCATGCTCTTAAGAAAATTGTGATGCACTTGAGAAGAAAGTCGCGCATCGATTTTTTGCGATGCATTTTGAAATTCGTGCAGAGCATCTTGAAATTTTTGCAATGCGTCTTGTAAAAATGTTGTCTATCGTATTCTAAGGTAACGATTTTTTTCAAGTGTCAACAAATTTTTCCACTGGTACGATTTTCGAAGTGGCCCTTCTCGTATTCGGTAGTCACTAGCCATTATTTTCCTTTTTCAAGTTGTTGTCCTGACTATTGCTGTCAATCTGGGAAAAAACGGTCGCGTCCACGCACATGTGTTTATTATTCACTCGAACATATTTTTTCTTTCCCACGCTCAGTTAAAAAAAAATTATAAGTGATTGTAGGCTATTCTCATGTAAGCGATCCCCAAGGGAGCGATCCCCAAGGGAGCGATTCCCAATCGAGCTAATTTCCAAGTGAGCGATTCCCATGTGAGCGATTCCCGATTTTGCGGATTCACAAGTGTGCGATTCCCAATTGAGCGAATTCCCAAATGAGCGAATTCCCAAACGAGCGAATTCCAATACGGCGATTCCTAACGAGCGTTCGAAAATGTAATAACACTTCTTCATATTTTCCGTCTTTACCTTTTATTTTTCTCAGTATATATTTCTATTTTCTTTCATTTTCTTTGTATTTTGCTTATGTTTTCGTTTATGATTGTTTTACGTCATCATCTTTTGTATCTGCTTTCTTTCATTCTCGTCTTTCTTTTCATCTACTTTTTCTTTTTTCTCATGAAACAACGAATTACAAGTTGTCATTTTGTACAGGCATAGTCGCTTGTATAATTCTTGTACAAATCGGTACGCTCTACTTTCTATATAATTTTATCCTAATTGATTTCCTCTTCGTTACATATAATCTTAGTTTTTTGCTTTTAATCTCTCTCTGATTCTGTCTTTTTTGTTCTTTCTCCACATTTTCTCTTTCGTTCTTCCTGCTTTCTCTATGTCACTTCTTATTTCTTGTCACTTTTTCATATTTTCTTTTTTTTGATGCTTTTCCACCTATTTTTACTTATTCTTACTGTTTTCTTTTTTTTGTAAACTTTGCTTTCTCTTGATATTTTGTTTCTTCCAGCATTCTTTGGTTTTTGTTTTTTATTACGATTTTCCCACTTAAATTATGGAAGGCTCAAGCATGTCGAACTGTAAGGGAATTATACAGGAGCTATTTATGGCTATTTAAATGCTATTTAAATATTTAATTCAAATTTGAATTTAAATTTAAATTAATTTAAATTTAAATAGCTATGGCTGTTTAAAATGACAACTTGTAATGTGTTTTTTCATGAGCAAAGAAGAAAAAAGTGAATGGCATGAAAGACGAAAATGAATGAAAGCAGAGACAAAAAATGCAAATCTCACGTAGATGAAAAATAAGCAACACACACAGAAAACGAAAGAAACAAAAAATTCATTCAAACAAAAATAGAGGATAAAGAAGGAAAGCATTAAGAAAGTGTTATTAAATTGTCGATCGCTCGTTTGCAATCGCTCAATTGGGAATTAGCCCAATGGGGAACCACCCATTTGGGAATTCGCTCAATTGAGAATAGCTCACATGGGAATCGCTCACTTGAGAATACTCCAACGTAAATAGATATTGTTAATCTTGATGGATACTTATCTGGAACCTCATCTCGGACAAAGATCTTATGCAAGATTGAACAAGATCCTAAGACAGATCTCATATTGAACATACACTTTGGCGTTATCCTAGAGACACGAAAAGAAGAATGACCTGAAGACACCCGTTCCCCAACCGAACATAGCCGTGAAAAGTCGAGCAGAAAAATCCCTGGCCGGATTATTGGCTCCACCACAATTCGATTCGAAAGTTGTTCCCAACGCCATGACCAAGAATCCGATCAACAAAGGCATCGTCCCTTTCGGCACTTCCATGTTGGATTTATCGATAAGGGCCATGACGGCCAAGACCAAGACGCTCGTTGCAAATACCTTTTTAAAGAAAAAAAAATTCTAATGGGTCATAGGTACCGTAAACGGAGGTAAAATCAGATTACGGGACCATGTGGCTAAAAAGTTGAGTATTGAGAAGAAGCGGACTTCATGTGGAAACGCAATTACTCACGTGTTTTAGAAGATTCTGGAAATCACAAAATTGTACTCTGAGACCAGAACCACAAAAAACAGATGAAAGATTCAAAAACTCGACGGACGAAAAATCAACCAGTATGACTGACTTCTTACAATCTAATATCGCTAATTTTCCGTACTTGGTCCACAAAGCATTGCCATGTTTTGACATCGTTACTTTTGGGATATGTCGCCCAAATTGCGGTCGTGGGTGCAGTGGCGTTCAACGTGTAAGGACCTTGCCTAATTCCTTTGTCAAAAGCATGGAGTTGGCCTTAATTTGACAGAATTGACTAAAAATCGGAATAATGAAAGGGAATTTTTGAACTGGCAAGTTTTAGACGGAAATGGATACGATTCTTCGTAAAAACGCTTCACACTTCGGAGGTGTGTGACCCGCCATGCATTATTCATGGATGGACGATTGCCGATCTTTTATACTACAAGTTTCTTAAAAAAAATTCGCTGGTATGTGCTCAGTTCTTGACGGCTGATAACTTTTTTTTCTTCTTACAATAATAAACTATAAAAATCGCCCATGAACCCAAAAACGCCCCGACATATTGTCCGGCCATGTAGGCGGGCACGTGGAGCCACTTGACTCGCCCCAGAACAGCAAAACAAAACGTTATCGCAGGGTTAATATGTCCGCCTGAAAAATAATGATCTGTGAAAGTTAGGTTTCCGTGCATTTTCCACATACCAGATACGCCACCACAAACGCAAAAGGCGATAGCAATACCACAACCCCAACCAAGATTCATCGCCACTACATTGAAACGTATATTTGAGTAGTTCAGGACGGCTTGGGCGACGCAGCCGACACCGAAGACCTGGAATGAAGATAATTAAAGATACCTTAGACAGGAAATAAACAAAACAGAATCAAAAATAAAAAACCCGGTAGAAAATCGGAGGAAAAGAAAACAGAGCAAAACAAAAGAAAAGAAAGAGCAAAAAAACTATGAAAAACGATAGGAAAAATGACTAATCGAGCTAGTATATGTTATTACTTCGAAACTCACCACAAGCAAAAAAGTTCCCAGCATTTCGGACATGAAGAACCTAATATGATCATTTTTGAACCTCAATTTTTCCTTGATATCACTTCGCCAGGTATAAACTACTTCGGTTGTATCGAGCTTCTTTAGTTTTTGCATTGCTAAATGAAAATGAGATGATCAAAAGTAAAGTCCCAATAAACAAATTACTCACTCGGGAACAACTAACACTTGTTGGACGAACTTGGTTTCGAAAATGTGACAATACAGTGTTTTTTGCACGGCACAATTTTCTTGCTACAAGTAAGGCAAAGAGGCCAAAAAGTCTTCACACGGCGAAATTTTATTCACATATTTGGAATATAAAGAGCAAATCACTAGTGAAATACAAAAAAACATGACTCCACAACAGGAACTTTTATTTCAATCCTCAGCTTTAATTTTCAAAAATTATAATACTGTATAATTTAAAAAATTATGAAAATTATAATACTATTTTAACCCTTAGCTTTAATCTTAGAAAACTATAATACTGGTATTTTGTGCGGCCATACGACTTTTGTTGGATTTTTGATCATTTTTAGTTAAGAAAACTGTTCCAGCTAACAACTTCGGGGGCCGGTTGCGTCAAAGCAGTTAAGCTCGAGCTCGAGCTAAACCCGACAATTTTAAGTCTGAGCTCAGGTTCAGTGGTTGCATGAAGGTGGAGTTAAACTCGAGCTCCAGATAAATCCGAGCTCGAGATAAACCCGAGCTCAGGTTTAACTCGAGCTCATTCTGTCGGGTTGCATGAAAATTCTTGAGAACTTTTGAATCAGGGGCCGGTTGCATCAACTAAACCTGAGGCTAAACTCGAGCTCGGTTTTAACTGTTAAACCTGAGGTTTAGCTGAACTCGACGTCAGGTTTAACCTTTAGCAGTTGCATCAAAGATCTCGGGCTCCAGTTTAGCTAAAGCTGAGGTTTAACTCGAGCTCGGTCACAACTAAGTAAACAATCTTTAGAAATAAAAATGGGGTGTATCCCTATTCCCCGAAGGTCCCTTTTCCCCGAAAGTCCCGTTTCCCCGTAGAACGCTATAAATCAAACACTGATTTTCCCTTTTCCCCGAACGTCCCTATTCCCCGAAGGTGTCGAATCCCGTTTCCCTGAAAACAGAAGAAGGCTATTTTTAGATTGCACTTTGTAAATTGAAAATTTGTTTATAGAAAACATTGTAAATTGTAGGTATAAAAAATTAAAATTAAAAGTTGCTGACTTTAGATTACGTGCAACTTACAAATCTGGGTAATTTTTAAAGTAATATCGTGTGTAAACAGCTTTACAAAACTTTCTTCACAATAAGACAACTTTTACTTTGATTTCGCAACCATTATTTTGATTTCACAACTTTTACCTTGATTTCACTACTTCTACTTTATTTCACAACTTTTACTTTTTGAAAAATGACCACTTTTACTGAATTTCTGTTTGTACAGTAATCATAAATGCTAGGGGGTATAAAATTTGGCCCTTGTAACGAAGACAAACTGGGCATTCTAATGCAGTAATCCGCATTATAAAAGCTCCACCCGTTTAAAAGTTATGAAAGTCAGCACCGGTCGCCTTTTTTTGGCTCCCTGTACATGATCGGGATCTGGTCGGATCTGCTGTTCAGGATCTTGATACAGATCCGACGACTGCAGCTATCTAGATCTGGATCATGATTTGACGAAACAATTTTTTAAGATCCGGATTCGATTTAGTCAAAAAAAGGGGATCCGTCCTATTCAGGGAATCGGGACGTTCGGGGAATAGGTGCTAACGCGTTGTTCGGGGAAAAGGGAATTTTATTCATCGAAGGGATTATTTCTGTCTTCCACATTTCGACGAAGGGATTATTTATGTCTTCCACATTTCGATTAAGTAATCCTAGCCACAAGAAGTCCATTCTTATTACTCATGACGCATAAACAACGAAAAAGAAACCAGCTATTGTATAACTCTTGCATAATAAATGGCAACAACAACACGCAAATTTAAGTAACACTCTCAGACTTGAACCTGCTATCGACCAAGCTTAACTTTTCATTGCGCTAAACCCGAGCTCGGACTTAAAAATGGGCAAAAATTTTCATGCAGAGTTTAACTCCACCTTCATGCAACCGTTAAACCTGAACACAGACTTAAAATGGTCGGGTTTAGCTCGAGCTCGAGTTCAATTGCTTTGATGCAACCGGCCCCAGAGCTCGGGTTTAGCGCAATAGAAAAATTTAACTTGGTGGGTAGGAGGTTTAAAGGCCCTGTCATACGCCGCCCGATGCCGGTTGTCCTATTCATACAAAAGGCGGCGCCGCGCGGTACCGCGCGGTGGCTTGTCATACTTTGCCGCTCAGTATCGCGCGGCGCCATACGGCGCCGCTTTTTTACTTTTGGATTTTGCTCTTCTCAAAAAATGTGTATTGGTTGAGTTGAAACCTGATGGGGCGCCGCAAAAATTAAAAAAACCTATTCATACTTCAAAGGCGGTACCGCGCGGCACCGCTTTTTAGTATGAATAGAACAACCGGCGCCACGCGGCGCGGCGGGGTGAAGTATCACAGGGCCTTAAGTCTGAGAGTGTTTCTTACATTTGTGTGTTGTTGTTGTCGTTTGTTATGCAAGAGTTGCATACAGTGGTTAATTTCTTTTTTGTTGTTTATGATTCATAAGTAATGAAGATGAATTTTCTGCAACTGAAATTACTTAATCGCGACTAGGTTTTTTGACATGGAAATAATCCCATGGATTCATTAAACGATATTGGATCTGTAGGAACGCTATCGATTTTATCAATTGATTTGGTCGAAAAACATTTTTTTTGAATGGAATAAAAAAACGTGGGGTTTTTTTCTTCGGCAGAAAAATAGACACAACAAACTGACATTATGGCTATATGATGCATACAATGCAGAAAGTATGCACAGTGGCACATTTTTATTTCTAAAGAAGAGTGTTATTGACTTAGTTGTGCCGAGCTCGAGTTAACCCTCAGGTTTAGCTAAACCCGAGCTCGAAATGTTCGATGCAACTGCTAAAAGTTGAACCTGACGTCGAGTTAAGCTAAACCTTAGGTTTAACAGTTAAAACCGAGCTCGAGTTTAGCCTCAGGTTTAGTTGATGCAATCGGGCCCTGAACTAGAATTTTATGATTGTTTTACGATTGCATTGCGAACGTCAGCCGGTCATCACTTCTGATTTCTTCTCAACTTAAAATTCTCCTCTTCAACTGAAAAATTAGTGCTGATCATTCTTAAGATCATTCCTCTTTGGCGTTTGAACTGTAATGTAGGTGCTAACGCATCGGTGTAAATACATAATGTACACTATGTGATATTCATTATTAGATATAAATTCATTTTAGAAATCTATCGTCTCAAGGGTGTCTGGATTTCGCATGCAGACATTCCTATAAATTCATGTGAAGTACCCTGTTTTGATCGTCCCACAACCCAGTAGCCGTTATTGACCCAATTAAAGATGCTCTAATTAATTTGCACATTGGCACCTGGTCCCCTAGAATCCACATGGAAGTACACATTCCACAGCTATATTAATTCTCCCCTAAAACCGTAAACACACCTGCATGTAGTAAAAAGTAGAAGCCCAGCCAGGCACCAGTCTCAAGTGGAACAGTAGCTGCAGTTCCTACAAAAACATGTATACTCGCGAGAAATAGATACAGAAGCATACACCGAAGCACATAGGCCTGGCTAAGTAGAAGCATACAGGGAAGCACATAGGCGAAGTCCACTGTAAGCGAGGAAGCCAGTATAAGAGAAGCATGGTAAGCATACGATACCAGGAAAGCATTGGAAGGCGTGGCCAAACAAGCGTACAATAGACAGAAGTGGAAGAAGCAAGGAGCAGTGATTGGCGGAAGAAGATTTTGGAAACTGACCCCCCGGGAACCAATGGAGTGGCTAAAAAGAAGCAGTATTTAAAGAGAAGCAAAGCATGATTCCATCAGATTTATGAAAGCGTGTTTTATGCGAGACTTGTTTTTGTGAAGCAAAGCTTATTCCTATATCTTCGACGAGGAAACAATTGTCGATTTATCATGCATCATTATTTTGTCCTATTACCGTCGCAATTTGTATCACCGCGTCCTTGTGGACCATGTAAAGTGCAGCGTCAGGATTAAGTAAAAGTATAATTAGAATCTGGGCGATACAGAACGTTTTTAGAAGAAACTCAATGAAAATATTGGACTTTTTTCACAATTTTACCACCGCGACATTTTATTGATTTTCCATCAAGCCTAAGCTAATACGTAAGTCTAAGTGTAATCGCAAGCCTAAGACACAACCGATATGTGCATTAATTTTTTTAATATTGTGGTGGTAAAATCATAGAAAAAGTCCATAATATCTTATATTCATATTACATGAAGAGATATACAAAAACACAGGACAAAAAAACATGACCATAGTCTGTTTTTCTTGAAATGCTTCTAACTTATAGAAGTAGAAAGCAAGTACTATTTTAGATTTTTACAATTTTCAGCTAAACCATTCATCAGGTGAGATTGAAAATTTGTGACCTTATACAATCAACTTTTAAAAATTTTTGGAGTGAAAAATCTTACTGTGAAGGCCTTGTATACGCGATTTTGACTGCACAGTTGATTTTTTTCCTTTTTCAATTTAGAAGCATTTATAAAAAACTAACTATAGATATGTACTTGAGTTGAATCAGGAAGCTCATCACAGGAAATAGCTTTGCATCGTGCAAAAACAGGCACAAAAGTTTCTGCACTGTCATCAGAATTTTGGTACTGTGCAAAAAACATTGATATCGAAGAAGCGGCCAAAAATTGTCTGTTGCATGGTTTCACTGCCACCCTTTTCAATTCCTGCAAGAGCTGTGTCAGAAGTGTTAAAACCTATAGTCATTAAGACACGATTTCTAAGAGATTCGACTTTTTGTTCCATTGACCAAATGATGAGATGAAAATTAACCATATTGAAAATAAGACATTTACACACTGAGTATCGTGACAACATTGATTCCACATGAAAACGGGTGTAATATGCAAAAATAAAGTGCGTAATATGCCATATTTTACTGCAAATGGTAACCAAAAGGTGGCCTGTCTTCTGTGTAAAATGAATATTCATTTATCACTCCTATTCTAAAATATCGCTTGGTAGCACGACCACGGAAACGTGCAGACAATCATCACTTTTCAAACTTTGACTTATTGCAGCCACGTAAATTTTAATTTTTAAGTAAACCAATGATACCATGAAAGTAAGCACAAAAACTACCCCAAGTGGTTCATTTTGAGATATGATTAATTTTCATCTCATCATAGGGATAGTGATTGTAGGGGTCCCCACCCCCGAAAGAAAAGTCGGGGATCCCCGACTTTTCAACCTCGACCCTGATCCCAACCCTGAAAAGAAAAACTGAGTCGGGGTTGAACGTTTTTCGGGGTTACACTTGCACTTTGAAATTTTTCTCTCCATAAAATGAGTCAATTTGGTTTGGACGAGAAGTGAATACTGTTAAACTTCGACAAGTCTGGGCGAGTAGATCATGTAACGCTGCTGAGTATAGGTGCTATGTGGCATAGTTTAAGTCTTTGGCAGATTTTCTTATTCCGTTCTGTCGCCCATGAGTTGATTTATCTGGTGCAGATTAAATGTCCCTATTTATTTCCAAGGCAAATTTTCCACGACATGTGTTCTCAATCTTAAATGAAACTGCTGTCAAAAAATGTGAACTAACTTCTCTTCATTCTGTATCTGTTCTGTATTTATCTGTTCTTTGTGTGTGTTTATTGTTCTGTATCTGTTCTGCGTTCTATTAATTGAAATGGCACGACAAATATTGAGAAAGCATATGCATAAACTAACTGTTTTTTTGTTAAGGCTAAAGGCCCTGTCATACTTCACCGCGCGGCACCACGCGGTGCCGTGCGGTACTACGGTACCGCGCAATGGCTTGTCATACTTCACCGCGGGGTACTGCGCGGCGCCGTACGGCGCCGCTTTTTTACTTTTGGATTTTGCTCTTCTCAAAAAATGTGTATTGGTTTAGTTGAAACCTGATGGGGCGCCGCGCAGCGCCGCAAAAATTACAAAAACCTATTCATACTTCAAAGGTGGTACCGCGCGGCGCCCGCCAGCGCCGCTTTTTAGTATGAATAGAACAACCGGCGCCGTGGGGCGCCGCGCGGTGAAGTATGACAGAGCCTTAACTTTTAATTTCACTTTGCTATTATGCCAAAAAAATCCATTATTTGGCAGCATTTTGATTCCGTGCCAGTTGACAAAGTGCGGTGCAATTATTGTCATAAACTACTGCCTACAAAAAATAGCTCTACTAAAAGTTTATGGGATCACCTGAAGGCTGTGCATCTTACAAAGCACTAAGAAGCCAAAAATGAAGATACCGTTACAAAAAATCTAAAACAGAAAGCGATGCTGGCAAGGAAAAAATTTACAAGTTATCAAATGACAATGAAGCAAGTATTGATAATGAAGGCCCAACGATTATTTCGCCAAGTATTGATAATGAAGGCCCAACAATTATTTTCGCTTATTGCCTGAAAACACTGAAAAATTGATTTGGTTTTACTATAATCAGCGGGCTATTGATTACTGGCTCGAAAGTGCTTTGGAAGAATACAAACAAAGTGATTGTTTTGAGGAATAATAATTTGCACACCTTTTTTCATGCAAAATTGTGAGGTATTAAACAGATTTTACTTTGATCAATAAAACTTGATTTGTTTTGTCTGTTATAGTTTCACATGCCTGGCAATTTAGGGCATACAATATCTTAAACGACCATTATGATGTGTTATTGTTATACTAACTGTAACCCCGACCCCCACACTAACCCCGATCCCAACCCTGACCTGAAAAATTTTGACCCTGTACGTTCACTACATAGGGAAGTTCGAACCTCTCACAAATCGTGTCAAAATGTGAACAGTAGGTGTTGCAGTTTATCTCAACATCGTTTTCCACCTACATGCATTTAATGGGCAGCCTCTGAAAATCTTCTAGATAAGAATCGAATATCAGATATCAGAGCGAGCAAAATTCCTGTCCAGGTGGCCGAAATCACAGGCAGGAAATGAAATTTCAAGCTTTCAATAGAACAGCATCATTCAGATGTCTGTTTAGTAGAATGAATAATTGTATCTAACCCTTTTCTAAACACCTTATAATTGCGCACATGAATCACCATCAACTACAGTAATCGTTAAAAAATTTTCGATCGTGATTCAGAAAAATTAGATTGCTGGATGAAGAATATGTTTACCCTTTTGATCATCCAGAATTGTACACTCGACAACTTTGCCCAATCTTTCGTCGTAGTATACGGTAGTATGCATAATCGTTATGTTGAAAGGGTTCGGCGTACTTCACCAATTTGAGAAAATTAACAAATTCTGTCACATCAACGACCGACTTTTATATCCAAAAACGGAACAGAACAATACAACATTCTTTGACATGCCATTTAGCTTTGATCCTGTCGCTGTCATTGTTGTCGGGTCAATTAAAAAAGGATTTTTCTCAACGCCTCTCGTTAAATTCTTGTCAGAAATTGTTATGCTCAGACGCGAGAGCAGGTTTTTATCCGTTTTTCACTTTTTTTAAAAAATGGACTAGAAATTTGGAAAATTTGAAGCTTAGTTCGACTTAAACGCTTGATTGGCACTATCAAATAGGTGTATCGCAAAAATTTTCTCGTTTACATTTAAGCATCACCTAAGCAAATTTGCTATTCGCACTTGCGGAAAACAGTTACGTCAAATAAAGCAGCTTATTACATCGCCAACATGTGGCAGCCATGTTGGAAAATTTTTTGATTCCAAATTCATAGTGCATCGCATTTTGAGGGATGCAGCGCCCAAAATTCGGTTTATCAAGTGTTGGATTTGTGTACAAGCCAGAGTTATTCTGTGAAAGTGAGAGTATTTTTATGAATTTTCCTGAATTCTAAGGACATTGCACAATTAACGTTAGCATCGTGATTTTTATAACTGTTAATTTTTTATGTTTTGGCTGCAGGTTATAGGTTTAATTAAGGCATTGGATATAAGGTTAATACGTCGGATTACCGTAAAGATTTACAGATAGGAAGATTTACATATTTGCTAAATCAACACAGTCATTACTTCAAGTAAAACATAACATCATCCCTTCGCCTGGACTTCTGGAGCCGGCTTCATTGAGATCATTTCGAACTCGAGATTATCTCGACGTCGGGATCATCTCAAACTCGGGTTTAAGTCCGAGCTTTAGATTTCGGGTTTCACTAACATTTTTCGTTTAATCCTGATCCTGACTTCGGTTTCAGTCACACACAAAATTTAATCTTCCTATCGAGCAGGTTTGGGTCCGAACTTTTTTGTTTTTTTTCCACCATCGATTGTTAAAAATGATTTTTTTGCGTTATCGATTGATAAATCGACATAACGTGAATGAAATTTTTAGGGTATGATGAATCAGTTAGATTTCAGGAATGATGCGGAACCATAAGATCGTCACTTTTTTCAACTTGATTCCACCGTACAAATGATGAAATAATCAATAAATGTAACGGGGAAAGAAAATAAAATATTCTGAATTTGTGGCCACATTTTTAGCACATTTTAAGCATATTTTATTGTGTCTTGTCCGGTCGTTCCCTCTTCATGTAGTACGAGTATGTGAACACATGTTTTACATGTTTTTCATATCCTTTTCCAGAAAACAGTCCTTTTTGTTTTTCCTCAATTTTGCAGTTTTTCTAAGATGTCTCACGTATACCATGAATGACGTGCCATATTTTACGTGTTTTTACTGTTATGGTCGAGATTATTATGGTCGAGCTCAGGCTGAAACCTCAGGTTCACATAGTCCCAAGGTCGAACTTTTTAGTGAAACCCGAAAAAAAGAAACCAAAGTTGCCCTCGGCTGAAACTCACTTTCAACCTACTAACGTCGGGATGATCCTCTGTTTCAGTTAGTGCAACCGACACCTGGACAATAAGAGCAAGATAGATAAAAGTATTCAAAACTTTAATCCTACTAGTACTACGGTTCATTTTCTTCCAATTAGCTTCATTAGCTTCAATGAGAAAAAAATGCCAGTTCTTTGTTCTCAGGTTTACTGTGGTTGCCCGGAAGACAACTTGCTAAAAAAAATGCGGCTTAAAATGCACGGTCTTCACCAGTTTCAAGATTACTTATCAGTTCTATCGAAGCTCAGTTTTTCCTTCCCGAAGCGTTGTAATTCCTTCAGATAACATTTCTTTTATTTTCAAACCTTTAAGCTGAGTGCATGATGTGTTATGAGTACACAAATACATGAATCAAAGCGTTATAAGTATCCGACTATTCATTGGAAATCCTGCATCAACTAATGGCGTAGAATACTGTAGTAAAACGCCACTTATGCTTCAACTACTATTCCTTTTCGTCGGTCTTGATCATTAGTTATTTTTCATCAGAATCAGAATCCTAATTTTCAAACCAACGTTCGATTACTCTACAAAATTACCTGTGTACCTCAACAGACTTTCCGCATTGTAGGTGTGTGATGCTTGATACCACTGGCGTTGAGTTTTCATTAATTTGTCGCGAAACAGTGGAAATGTTGCCAGCAAGGTCTGGGAAAAATTCTCATTAATATGCGAGATACAATATAAAACACTTATTCTGCTAGGACATTTTGATCCTGATGATGCAGCGCAATCAGTTGGATGGGTAAAAAATTTGAAAAAATTGACGGGTGAATCTCGAGGTTTTTGTCTTCGTTTCTCGCATGGCACTGTTACTCCATATCCAGCATCTTTTGCAAGTTCTAGTTTTCCTCATACTCTTCGGAATTATGGATTTTGCAGTGATATTAAGGCAGCTAATGCACCCGAACCAAGTCAATTAAATTAAACTAAATGCAAACGCCTCGATCACATACAGTGAAGAACAGCCGTGTAGCATTTATTCAACGACTTTCAAAAAAGACGTGTCCAAAATATGCAAGTCACAAATGTAGCGTGCTTCACTTGTCCTCTTGGACACTGTTTTTCCTTGTATCTAATATCAGAGCATACAATTAAGTATTATAGTCTGTTTTTTATAAAATGCTCCCAAACAGAAAAGTAACACAAATCAGTACTGTCGTCAAAATCGTTTACAAGGAGCTCTTGCTGTAAAATTTTCCACTAGAAAAATTGTTAAACGGTAGGTCAGTATGCTCATAAATTTACAATCCTGTATGATATATTTTTTATCAGCAAATCGTGAAAATCTGAAATACTACTTGTTTTCCGCTTTCATTATTTAGAAGCATTTCAAGGAAATCAGACTATAGTTAATAGATTTTTATCGAGATTGCCAGATGACTGAAACTACGAAATGATTCAAATCACATGACGTCTTGCGCTACTGTGAGAAACAGTCATAACAGTTGCAAATATTTGCTGAAGCCCTTGCAAAATAAAAGTGAAATAAAGAATGCATAGTGTAGTACAGTGATCCAAAAGTACGCCAGTATTTCTCCCAGCATCGAAATAGCTGGCGGCGACGATACGGCCAGTGCCGAAATAACCCAGCGTCCAAGTGGCAGGCGCCCAAACGGCGTCGAAATGGCGGCACCGAAATGTGCCTTCCCGTACTTTGCATGGCCTTATTCTGTCTTTTAAGAAAATCATTGTGCTATCGCGCCACGTATGATGTTATCAATTATGAAAATTGAGAACATCATGGGTGGCATCATAGGTTCTAAAAGTTTAGAAGAAGACTTAGGCAAAATTTCAGTTTTGTATCAATCCTGGCAGCTGGGAATCTCAGCGGAAAAATGTTGTGTTATTTGTATTTGTAAATTTGAGAAATCATAATCCTAATCATAGGAGGCGCGATAGCGTCAACCTATAATATACTTGGCCCCTAAATTTCATGCCCCCCTCTAGGGCCGAAACGGTAAGAGCTAGAACCTTCGGGTTTTTTGCAAAATATTGGGCATAAAGGCAAACTATGGGGTGCCTTTTGTCATTTCGCCTCTATCTGCAAGTGGTGCTCGGTGGGGCTCCAAAAACATGCAAAAAACGTACTTTTTAAGGCCCCCCAGTTCCACCATGCCCAGCAATGGGTGTGCCATATCCAAGCTCCATACTTCTGCCCAAGCATCTTGGGGGTGCAGTTTCAAATGCGATTTTTTTATTTTTTTGAGATATATGGCCTCAATTCAATTATATGGTTGTCCAAAGTCCCGAGAACAGCGAAATTTGGCAATTTTGTTACATAAACTTAACGGCTTCAAAAAAATAATTTTTTGCAGCATAAAGCCGGGTATATACTTACCCGTACGCACGTGCGGAGCAGTTTTGCGACCTGCCAATGTGCGGCCAAAATGCGGGTTGTCAAAATATACTTCAGCCAAAAAAGCGCATGCGGCCTCATTGCGGGCCGCATTTGAATATACTTAACCGAACGCGTACGGGTGTGAGGGAGGGCTGGAAAATCAAGTACAATCGTGCGCCATGAGCAAAAAACGATAGTTTACAAGTATGATATGCTAACGGCCGCGCCTGATAGAAACTAGTTAAGATTATACCCATGACCGGCGCCAAGCGCCGGAAAATTTTGAGATTTTGACCCTTTAAAGTCCACCAAAACGCATCTTTTCGGTTTTGAATTCCCCAAAAATTTGTCCTCAATGAGAACCATACCCAAAATTTTTTTCCTCATTTCAAAATTTTTTTCCTCAAAACACCCCATTTGAGGGAAAAAACGGTGCCCCTCCCCCGAACGTATGACATTGCCTTTTAAAACGTGCCAGGCACAGTAGCCATGTATTATCCGCGCGTAATATTTTTTGAATTTTCTACCGTGCATCCGAAAATGTTTTTCCCAACTTGGGAAACAGTCCAAAGTTTTCCCCCCGTTTCAGAAACAAGCTAAAAATATTCGCTTGCGATCGCATCGCGCCAACGGGGGGGCTCGAAAATGAAGTTCAATCGTGCGCCATGGGCAAAAAACAATACTTTACTGTACTGCGGAGGTGGTTCCTGATCCGCATGAATTACAGATGTGCGAAAAAGTAGAAATGGTTTCTACTTGCCCGCACGCGCAAAATTATTGGGTCCCGCAAATTTTTCGCCCGGCACCCGCAATGCGGCGCACGATTGTGCGTTCAATTTCCGGGCCGCAAATTGCGGGGCCCGCTCAAAAATCGGCGGCGCAAGTGCGTACGGGTAAGTATATACCCGGCTACATGCACTACGGTGCTTGAATTTTTTGCAGTTTCAAATGAAGCGGTAGACTTATTAGGATTTTAGGGCTGCTTGGGTTTTCGATCGTGAGGAATTCAATGAATGCGGTCACTTTACACAAAAAAATTATTGCCTATGTAAATAGGGGTATTTGTGTGATTTTTTGATGGATAGAGTTTTCGACCATTGGGAATTCAATGGACGCGGTCACTTCACACAAAAAGTTTCTGGGGTGCAAGCGTATTTTAGTGATAATTTTGAAGAATGGGTTTTCGACCACAAAGAATTCAATGAATGTGATCACTTTATACAAAAAATCATCCCCGGTGTAACCAAGCGTATTTTCGCTATTTTTGGGTGGAAGTGGTTTTCGATCGGGGGAATTTCAATGAATGCGGTCATTTTACACAAAAAAATCATCATTAATGTAAATGAAGGTACTCCCATGACTTTTTGGAAGAAAAATTTTTAAACATTGGGAATTCGATGGACGCGGTCATTCTACACGAAAAATTATCCCGAGTGTAAACAAACGTTTTTTTTGTGATAATTTGGGGCAAAGAGTTTTGGACCACTGGGAATCCAATAAATGCGATCACTTTACACAAAAAAATATCCCGTAAACAGTATTTTCGTGATTTTGTTTGAAAGGGGTTTGCGACCACGGGGAATTTAATGAATGTGATGACTTTACACACCAAATTATATTGAGTGTGTACAAATGTATTTCTGCGATTTTTGGAGGAAGAGGTTACTGACCATGGGAAATTTAATGGACACAGTCACTTTACACTATGTTTACAACGTGTATTAAGTTCTATGTAGTTTACACGTTTTTTACTTTTACCGAAAGTGAAAATTCGTAGCTTTAAGATTATTTATTGTTTCTTTGATGTGAAGATGACTAAATTTAAAACTTTAATGTGCTTCTACGAAGGTTTTCATGCATGGTTCAGGCCCACCAAAAAGAGGTGGACTAGTTTATTAGAAAATACCCCGATGGGGCAGAAAAAAGAAGAATATACTTGCTTCGATAGTTGCCAAGCTAGAAAAAGAAGTGGAGTATATTTTTGAGAACTTGAGTTAAAGTTGGAAAAAATTCACCTTCGTTATATTGGATTTTCATTCTTTCTCAAAAAAATTTTTTCGATGTCTCTGAAAAAGTATATTCTGCAGCTGAGTGCATCGACACTTTTCAACCAAACCTGTGCATCACCGAGATTTCGAGGAGGGCACAGGGTTAACCTTGGTTTTTTGAGACAAGAAGTTCAGAAAAAGTTCACCGAAAAACTAATTTTTCGTAACAAATTTTCCAGTTCCAAAATCCTTGGGTATTTTGTACTCTCATACCTCCCTTCACATATGTGTGTTTCCAACTGTTTTGAACTTTTTTACTGGATTTAATGTCCACAAAAGGAATCAACTGTGGATTTAAAAGGAAATTTGTGGAAAGAGCGCATTTTGTGGGATTCTAGATGGGAAGCAATTTCAGGCATCCCTGTCGCTCCAGTCCTGCTTTAAAAAAAGGCGTAGTGCCACCGTGGTAGTTCGAGTATAGTGGGGGAGAATCGGGTACGGGATTTCACGCACACCCCTAATATAGGCATGACTGAATCAGAAGCATTTTTTATGCTTTACCATGTTCTCCTATTCGCAGATCGGTGCTCAATGACTGTAACCAACGCCCAGTTGCACTAAAGGGGTCTAAGCTCGAGCTCAAGGTAATCTCGAACAAAAACGCTCGGTTTGATCTCCAGTTCGATATAATTTGAATGTCATCGAGATTATAACGAGCTCAATATCGATATTGTCCCCAACTCGCACTGTCGGCTGCACTAATCAATAATTTTCGGATAATTTTCTTATCTCTAAAGCAAATAAGTATAAAAATGTATGCATTCCCAAACTAGAACTTAAACCACAGTATTTGTTGATCCTTAAGTGAGTATTCTTTGTGCACTGGAAGAAAGTAGTTTGGACATTGCCATTATCTCAAACTCAGAAACATCAATTTAACCCTAATGTTGAGATTATCCTCATGTTGGGTTAGTGCAACCAAACTTAGGTTTTTTTATAGTTCTGAAAATGACTATAAAGTGCCTCCCTCAGTATTTCTCGGCTAGTGTGAGAGGCGGGAGTTTTGAATTGGTCGGATGTTAGAATACTGTTGGTTCACCTTTTCTTTACATTTGAAGTCATGTGCATAGAATTTTCATATAAAAAGTTTTTCTGTAGTTAATGCTAGGGGAATTATAAAATGCACGATGCTGCAGGGTATATTTTTTCACAGACATGAAAATTTTTTTGAGAAAGAATGAAAATCCTATATAAAGGAAGTGATTTTTTTCCAACTTTAACCCAAGTTCTCAAAAATCTAGTCCACTTCTTTTTATAGCTTGGCAACTATCCAAACAAGTATATTTTTCTTTTTTCTTCCCCATCGGGGCATAACTAGTCGCACATGATTCAATTCCGAGTTTTTTTGGAAACCAAGTTTTCTCATCAAGCCGTTTTGAAAAATAAATTTCGGAATGCCTATTTGTTATGTCTGAGTAAAACTTTTCAGAACGTTTTTTCCAAAAAAACTAACAAAATTTGATTTCAAGAAAAATTTGAAACTTTAAAATCCATTGTCATGCTCAGGTCATGTCTTAACTCATTAGAATCGTGATCATATCAACGGGATAATTATCTCCTCTACTTGTCTTGTTGAGAAGAAATGAATTATATCAAATTTAGCGATAAGGAAAACCCGAGTCTCAGAGTGTTTCAATATTATTTTCATGGACACTTCCGTGAACAGAAACTGTGGTGCGGCGTTCCTTATTGACTTCCGAAGTGTGACACTGCCGTACCCTACAGGTGTTTACTGTTCTGCCCCGTAGCTGTGAAACTTTTAAACTTAAACATTGCTATGTGAATCATATGAATTCATGACACCAGCTAAGTTAATCACAGTAGACACGGAGTAAATATGTTGGAATGAATCAGAAGAACATCAGAGGGAAATTTAAATTTCTAGATGCAAAAATTCAAAACTTAAACAAAATCAGTAAGCTTGAATTTCATAACGTAAATAATTTTTTCTACGCGAATTTATGATGAATCGTGCCGTCCATTTATCGATAGCAGTAAAAATCCATTAGATCAATCGCATTCATGTGAGTTCCATTATAAAAATTGACCATTTTTTGCTTCTATTCCAATTTCATCAATTGCTGCAAACAAAATGAAGACATTCGATAAGACACTGTTTTTTGATTGCGGCCCGTTATCCAGAAGGACCCCGAAATTTCCATTACTTCGAACAGTGTTATTATTTTTCATGAGGGTTTCAATACAAACCATCCAGTTACGTCGAATAAATAACTAATTTTTATCCTGGAGCTTAAGCTTATGCATAAGTCTGAGTCTAGCCTGAGCATGAGCCTGAATCTATGTTTAAGTCGGAGCCAGCATCTGAGTCTGAGAAAAATTAAAAAGATATTTCGGACATTACACAGAATTTTTATTCCTTTATCATTTCATGTAATGCTATATTGTTATAACCTGGTTTTCTTCAAATGCCTGTGAATAAAAAAGTGGAAGGCAAGCATCATTTCCTATTTATGTATTCGCCTCATGTTAGTGGAATTTTTCAGCATGGTCAACTTACTTCACCGATTCTTGATCTAAAAATTCTAAGATTAAAGCTTTATGTAAACGACCTTGGGGTGGTCATTTTTGTCATTCTTCAAATAAAACACCGTATAAAGAACAGACTATAGTGTCGGAGGTTTGTAACTACACGTACAAATGGTTATTTAAAGCAACGGGATTTTCAAAGTAATGGGATGTTCCTAATGATGACACGTTCAAAGTCACAAGAATTTCGGTATTATCAGAGGCAGCGGAAGATTCGAAATAACCGGACGCAGCCTTAGTCTCATGGAACTAGTTTCTTAAGATTCATGGAACTAGTTTTTTTCATATTGTTATGCAATATTGTGAAATCTAATGTAACGTTGTTGAATACGTCGATATAAATACAATGGAATTCTCTACACTATAGTTTGTTCTCTACGTATCCAACGTTACATCGATTTTCCATCCTTAATTTCCTACAATATTACCAAAAAATATGGCCAATCGATCATTAAGCCAGGAAAAATTGCCCGATACTGACGTCACTTTGATTTACCTGGAAAAAACTTTGATTGAATTTTCCAAGCAGAAAGACGTACAATTACTAAATTGGCGTTCGGAGCCTTTGGAAGGCGGCTTTACGTCCAAAGTCGTAAGGGTGCGGTTGGAATGGTCAAGAAATGACGCGCAAATTCCCGGCCAAGTAGTGGTCAAAGCGGCCAGTGCCTCTAGCGTGGACGAAATTTTCGACAAAATTGGTCACGATAAAGCTGATGAACAGAAATCCGAACGTAGGGTGATGACCAGCGAACAAATAGCTCGGATGATCAATAGGACCGAGTATGAAGCGTATAAAATTTTATCGGCTGCCCAAGGAGCTGTGGCCATACCCCAAATATATGGTTGCGATCCGGGACTCATAGTTATGGAAGATATGAGTGTCAGGGCTGGAATTTGCGAAAACCTTGCTATAGGTACAGTGATAGTGCCTCCCTACCTTCCTTCCTTCCTTCCTTCCTTCCTTCCTTCCTTCCTTCCTTCCTTCCTTCCTTCCTTCCTTCCTTCCTTCCTTCCTTCCTTCCTTCCTTCCTTCCTTCCTTCCTTCCTTCCTTCCTTCCTTCCTTCCTTCCTTCCTTCCTTCCTTCCTTCCTTCCTTCCTTCCTTCCTTCCTTCCTTCCTTCATTCCTTCCTTCCTCCCTTCCTTCCTTCCTTCCTTCCTTCCTTCCTTCCTTCCTTCCTTCCTTCATTCCTTCCTTCCTTCCTTCCTTCCTTCCTTCCTTCCTTCCTCCCTCCCTCTCTTCCTTCCTTCCTTCCTTCCTTCCTTCCTTCCTTCCTTCCTTCCTTCCTTCCTTCCTTCCTTCCTTCCTTCCTTCCTTCCTTCCTTCCTTCCTTCCTTCCTTCCTTCCTTCCTTCCTTCCTTCCTTCCTTCCTTTCTTCCTTCCTTCCTTCCTTCCTTCCTTCTTTCCTTCCTTTCTTCCTTCCTTCCTTCCTTCTTTCCTTCCTTCTTTCCTTTCTTCCTTCCTTCCTTCCTTCCTTCCTTCCTTCCTTCCTTCCATCCTTCCTCCCTCCCTCCCTCTCTTCCTTCCTTCCTTCCTTCCTTCCTTCCTTCCTTCCTTCCTTCCTTCCTTCCTTCCTTCCTTCCTTCCTTCCTTCCTTTCTTCCTTCCTTCCTTCCTTCCTTCCTTCCTTCCTTCCTTCCTTCCTTCCTTCCTTCCTTCCTTCCTTCCTTCCTTCCTTCCTTCCTTCCTTCCTTCCTTCCTTCCTTCCTTCCTTCCTTCCTTCCTTCCTTCCTTCCTTCCTTCCTTCCTTCCTTCCTTCCTTCCTTCCTTCCTTCCTTCCTTCCTTCCTTCCTTCCTTCCTTCCTTCCTTCCTTCCTTCCTTCCTTCCTTCTTTCCTTCCTCCCTCCCTCTCTTCCTTCCTTCCTTCCTTCCTTCCTTCCTTCCTTCCTTCCTTCCTTCCTTCCTTCCTTCCTTCCTTCCTTCCTTCCTTCCTTCCTTCCTTCCTTCCTTCCTTCCTTCCTTCCTTCCTTCCTTCCTTCCTTCTTTCCTTCCTTTCTTCCTTCCTTCCTTCCTTCCTTCCTTCCTTCTTTCCTTCCTTTCTTCCTTCCTTCCTTCCTTCTTTCCTTCCTTCTTTCCTTCCTTCCTTCCTTCCTTCCTTCCTTCCTTCCTTCCTTCCTTCCTTCCTTCCTTCCTTCCTCCGGTCAATTCCCTATTTAAAGGGATTTTCAGGGTTAACATCGAATCAATGGCGATCGGTGACGCTCTACTTGGCTAATTTGCACGCTTGGTCGTTGACCACTGATGTGGAGTGGCGTTCTAAATTACTTGGACCGCTTCAAGTGGCTGACTTGTTCGTTTGCTATGTGGACATAGTACGCAAAGGTCTGAAGCCGACCATTGAAAAATATAGCGATTATTATGGGCATATGGCCGAATCGGTCTACGAAAAAGTAAGAATCGATTTTAAAAACAATAAAATCTAATTGATCATAAATTTAAACTTTCGAGCAGTTCCGTTCAAAGATTTAATAAATGAATCCCGATACCAAGTACGTGGCAGTAGGAATTCACGTGGGCACGAAATTCTACTGTAATAGTTTCGGCGCAACTATTGTATTTTCTAGTTACGTGTATTTTGTAAGAAGAGTTTTTGAGGTCACCATGGGATGGAAGTTATTGTTGCGGACACTGTATCGTGTGATTATTACTGCTGTGAGCTAGAGTTTGCATCGGCAAAGAAAGATTCACTAGCCTGTTGTCACTAAATTTGTTTGCACGGAACAAAAGTCACAGCTAAAAGGGTCAAAACGTATGTAATAAAAATTTAATAGAATAGAGTAGCATAATCACACATTTAGCTCTACAATCTTTGCAAATGTGGCTTATAGGTAGTACCCATAACGGCAGTTGATATATTCTAACCTAGAGTTTTTTCTCGAGTAGCATTTGATCATATTCTTGAGTACTTTATGTGTTCTTCATTAATTTAGAAAAAAAAGATGCAGGGATGTCGCAGTGCAACATTCATACAGAACAATGGAGGGCAAAATGACTCCGCTCAATAATTTTCTCTTCATGATGCCTACTACTTGGTGACCACTTTTATCAACAATTTTGAGATTATCGAAATCGACTTCCTGTTCTCTTGTTAAGGTCCTGTCATACTTCGCCGCGAGCAGCGCCGCGCGGTGCCGCGCAGTGGCTTGTCATACTTCGCAGCCCGCTACAGCGCGGCGCCGTACAGCGCCGCTTTTTTACTTTCGGATTTCGCTCCTCTCAAAAAATGTGTTCTGCACGTCTCGACATATGCGAAATGCAAAAAATGCTAAAAAGATGAGAAATACGAAAAAAATCGAAAAATAGAAAGCGGAAAAGAAAAATAAAAATCAATAATTCCTGCACGGTGCAGATAGAAGCTTGAAAAAAGCCTCGTCTAAAGATTTTGAGCTCTTGCTTCAATTTTCTTCTCATTCCAACGATTAATAGCTCTTGAACTGCTGAGAAATATCAATTTATATAAATTGATTTTGAAAAATTGAATATATATACACGATTATTCATTCACGTATGTGCTATATACAGGATCCAGATCTGATCTGCGTCCGGTCGGACCTGCTGTTTAGGACCCAGATTCAAAGTGGATCCATTCTTTCCCTAGTATTCGAAAAATTGGGACGTTCAGGGAATAGGGACTAATGCATTTTTCAGGGGAATATGAAATTTATTAATTATTCGGGGAATCGGGACCTACGGGGAATATGGACTTTCGGACAATCGGGATATTTGCGGAAAAGGGACGTTGCGGGAATAAAGACACAATCGAAATGTGCGAGTACACTTGCTGTAGGAAGATGTTTACACCTACTTTGCATATTCATAATTTTTACACATTAATGTCTTCATTGCGAATTGAGTGATCAACTTCTTAGTAAATCTTCATTGAAAATTAAGTAATCAATTTGGTAAAATAATTTAACAAGCGTCAGAGTTCACCACTGAAGTTAAAAGTATGATTCCACTACATGTATAGATGTCACAGTATGGAAAAATATGTTATAACAACACTATGCTGCAACTTTAGGACACATAACTTGTTCGAAAATTTCGGTTCAGTTGAAACTTGATGGCGGCGCCGCGCGGCGCCGCAAAGATTATGAAAACCTATTCATACTTTAAAGGTGGTACCGCGCGGTAGCGCGCGGAGCCGCGCGGTATCGCGTGGCGATGTATGACAGGGCGTTTATGCTGCTTACACCAAAACACCTGTCGTTGATGCATGTTTACTCTCAGAAACTTCCAAGACAGCAGTTACGTAACTAGTGCGGCAGTTTAACGAAAGTGAGTCGTTTTCATACGAGTTGCAGTTTTCAAACTTTGTTGCAGGAGATAACTTACGAAAGTTTTCTACGAAACATCGATATGTATAAAGCCTTAATTCCCGAAGTGATGTCGCACGGTGATACTTGGATGAACAATATCTTTTTCTTGAAAGATCAAGACCAACCGGAGCAACTTACCGATCAAGTAGCTGCTTTCGTCGATTGGCAAGTCGCCTCTTTAGGTTGTGGTTTGTACGATCTGGTCCGCGTTGCTATTTGGTGAGGTTGATGTAAGAAAAAGGAGAGTTCACTGGTTTTTAAGCGAAGAATCAAAAATTTATGAAAAAAACAAAGTATGTCAACAAAAAAACATGGGAAAGTCAGCTAAACGTTAGCCAAATTTCAATTATTAACACTTGCTTTAGGATCTATAAAAAACATTATTTTATCCTGCGTTATTCCATTTTGGACGGATTTATGAATGACTGAAGTTGAGTTAGAATCCGGTTGATCTCCCTCGGCTTTTTTAATCGACCCAAAGAATGATTCGTAAAGTTGATTCGGCTTTCAGGTCAGTCAAGCACGAACTTCGAGCAGCTCATGAACAAGAAATTTTCAAACTTTACGTCGATGAATTCCGCCGTAAAGCCGGTTCTAAATTAGATGGATATTCGGTCTACGTCGAAAACTTACAACCCATCTATGATCATATGAAAGCCATTTTCAGTTTGATCGGCATACCGATGACGGATTTTATGTTAAATAGCGTTGTGAAAGTGGATCAAGATCTGAACGGTAGTCGGCGGAGTGAGATTTTGAACCGTATGAAAATAAATTACGATTTCGCTCACGCATATTTTACGAGTAGATACGAAAAAGGAATTACTGGATTTTGACACTTGTTGATAATTTAAGAAGAAATTATTGATTTGTTGTTGATTTTCGACTCGGCAAGAAAAGTATTTGGACTGGCACAGTATGCTACTTCATGTGTCATAGTTGCTTTAATAAATATTATACAAGGCATTTGTTATGCAGGATACGTATACATTTCATGGTGTAATGCCCGGACATTATAGTTGGTCTCGATTTTTAAAGATCATAAATGATTACGCTGCATCTCACCGAAAACTTGGAGCGTCAGCTAGAGATTATATCCAAATAGTTAAGAATATCCGCAGAGGGTTAGACCTCACACAGAAGAGAGCATCATGGCCCCACTGGCTTCGGTGTTTGATCCCACCGAGGCGAGTAAAAGTTTTTTCACCCAAAATGCAACAAACTAGGTACGTAGACTTCAAAAACATAGTTTAAAATCATGTGGCCCCATTTTTGACGGAGTTCAGAGTGCACGACTGATCAGACGAGGTTTTTCACACGACACAAAGTAACAAGTTTTTCTGGCTTTACTACAAAAAATAAAATTCCTGAATAGAAACTTATGGTAGCCAGAAACTAATCCTGCACCAAGAGTACAAAATAAAAAACTCGAGTAAGTTGTGGACGTGCACATCGTCAAAATAAAACAAAAAATAAATATAACTCCAATGCCAACAGTGGCACAAGAGAACTCACGCCGTTTATTGTTGTTGATCGCAATACGGTAATCCTGACAATTCAAACTTATCCACCTACAAGCATAAGACATTCTGCTCATTTACATTTTCGACTCTACTCGCTATTTCGATGAACAATCAACCCTTAACCTATATCAAGTTGAAGAGGGACAAGCCACAAAGAAAACAATAGTGCAGTAGAGAAAGTGTTAAAGATTTTGTTGAATTATTTTTATTGAATGGAACTCGATCTATTAGAACTTTTTATTGGTCAGATACTGACTAAGAATCAACTAACAATCCAGAAAATATGATGGTGTGTGCGTTCAGCTAAGACACGATTTCTGAGACGTTTGATTTTTGAAATTAATCATATCTCAAAATGAGATACTTTGGATAGTTATGTGCGCTGAGTTTTATATTATTGGTTCTGATTAAAAATAAAAATGTATGTGGATAGCGTATGCCAAGGTGTAAAATTGATGATTTTATGGGATATTTCGGTGGCCCTGCTGATATATTCCCAAGTGAGCGATTACCAGAGTGAGCGATTCCCAAGTGAGCGATTCTCAAGTGAGCGATTCCCAAGTGAGCAAATTCCCAAGTGAGCGAATTCTCAATTTAGCGATTCCCATGCCAGCGATTCCCAAGTGAGTGAATTGCCAAGTGAGCGAATTCCCAATTGAGTGATTCCTATGTGAGCGGTTCGCAAGAGCGGATTCCCAAGTGAGCGAATTCCCATTCGAGCGATTCTCATGTGAGCGATTCCCAATTGAACGAATTCCCAAGTGAGCGAATTCCCAAGTGGGTGAATTCCCAAGTGAGCGATTTCCCAATTGAGCGATTCCTATGTGAGCGACTCCTATGTGAGCGAATTCCCAATTGAGCGATTCCTATGTCAGCGATTCCCATGTCAGTGATTCCCAAGTGAGCGGATTCCCAAGTGAGCGGATTCCCATTTGAGCAATTCTCATGTAAGCGATTCCCAATTGAGCAAATTCTCAAGTGAGCGAATTCCCAATTTGGCGATCTAGCAATGGAGCATGTAATAACACTTTCTTCATATTTTCTTTTTTTTACCTAACATTTTCCTTTGAACGTGCTTCTTCTTTCTTTCGTTTTCTGGGTGTATTGTTAATGTTTTAGTTCATGTGTGTTTTAAAGTTTTCATCTTTTGTCTCTGCTTTCTTTCCTTTTCGTTTTTCTTGTCATCTCCTCCCTTTTTTTGCTCATGAAACAACACATTACAAGTTGTCATTTTGAAAAATCGTAGTCTCCTGTATAATTCTTGTACAGTTCGACATGCTTGAGTCTTTCATCCTTGTAAGTGTGAAAATCTTCATAAAAAAAACAGAAGAATGCTGGAACAAATAAAACATCATGAGAAAGGAAAAGTCAACAAAAAAACAGTGACAAGAAAGAAGAATCAACATAGACAAATCAACAAGAAAGAACGAAAAAAATGTGAAAAAAGTACAAAATATAAAAAATCAGGACGGATCGAAAGCATCGAAAGCAAAAAACTAAGATGAAAAATAATGAAGAAAAAATCACAAAGGGTAAAATTATGTAGAAAATAGCGCGGGCCGAATTGTATAAGAACTATTCGGGAGGCTATGCTTATTGAAAATGAGAACTTATGATTTGTCTTATGAGCAAAAAAGAAAAAAGTAGATTAAAAGAAAAACGAGAATAAAAGAAAGCAGAGACAAAAGAAAACGTAAAAACATGCTTAAACGAAAACATTACAACACACAAAGAAAAAAGAAATACATACAAACAAACATATAATGTAAAGAAGGAAAACAAGAAGAAAGTGTTATCACATTTTCGATCGTTTGGAATCGGCTGGCTTACTTTTGAATTCGCTCAATTGGGAATCGCTCACATGGGAATCGCTCGGTAGGGAATTCGCCCAATTGAGAATCACTCACATGAGAATCGCTCAATTCAGAATTCGCTCACTTGGAAATTCGCTCAATTGGGAATCGCTCACATGAGAATCGCTCAATTGGGGATTCGCTCACTTGGGAATTCGCTCACTTGGGAATCGCTCACTTGGGAATAGCCCACCCTGCTAGCCAAAAGATATTAATTTATTGATGTGATATTATTGTATAAATGAATATCAATTTTACACAGGAGAAGATTGGGTTTCTTTCGATAGTAAAGTATTGCACATTACAGCTTTTACGAGTTTAAAGTGTCAAAAATGCGCTGTCAAAATTGTAAAAATTTTGCTTATGAGCACTCCCAATCACATTTCCATGGACGCCGCCACAGAATTTCATGTTCTATTGCATTCTTAAGTTCTAATTGCATTCCCATGCATTCTTAAGCCCAATTCAGAAGTGCAGTCGCCAACTTTCGCCGATTGTCGGCAACAAAAATCGTAGGATTTTTCACTTCTGAATGAGCTTTCTACAAATTTGTTATTCATTCCAAAGTAGCCGACTGTCGCCAACTGTCGCCAACAAAAATCTTTGGATTTTTAACTTCTGAATAAGGCTTTATTCTATTGGTAAAGTTTTCAGCAAAACTTTTGTACTGTTTGGGAAGTTGAAGAAGGCATATTTATGGAAATTGCGCAGAACTAACAGACTATAGTTCGATGTACTAATTGTTTCACAAACGAACTTTTTCCAGTGTGCATAACAGTTTGAACTGTTGAAAATGAGAACCAAAAAATACGTCCTGTTTAGGGGCACTTTTGAGTACCTCAGCCTATGATGCCGTGAAATTTTATTTTTTTGTTGTTTAGTTCATACATTCCTACAGTAGCACTTTGCGTACCACTAGGAGCTGTGAAAGGTTTGCACTCAGCACACTTCCATTCAAACCAGTTTTTCAATTTTGATAAATGCACTAAACTGCTGAGAAAATAGGATGCACCTTCACTTATTACTTGATAGAAAAAATGTGACCCGAGGTTCTGATAAATTTTTGCTAATCTAGGTTTGATGGTTGCTGAACGAAGTGCTTCAATTAACATTCGAAAATTTCGTAAATTTTCGTTATTTTTCAGAAATCGAGTGAGTGTTTAACGTCCACTTGCAGGAAAATAGCAAGAATTATTCGGATGTCATTTACTGTATTTTAAAGATACTCTAATCTTCTATCATTCGTCTTACTTTCGTCGGGCTAACATCACGTGGAGCGGAACAGTTTGCCTTCAACTGTAGAGCACTTTTTCACAGCTTATAACATAGGCTGGAGCCAAACAGCCGACATTTATTTTGCAGCATTAGACTCGCAGCTTCGATTTTTTCTATCAAATTCATGACGAAAGGGAATTTTTGTTGCGTCTCTTCTGAGATACTCTGTTGCACAATCTTTGTAAACTGTCTGGAAACTTTTGTTTGTGATTCGACTCACATCTTTTCTTTTCAACCGTCTAATTTGGGCGACTTCAATTTTCTCTGCATCTCGTTGATGTCATATCTAGTGGGATTAACCAGCATTCTTGCAACAGCTCACGGAATGTGCAGAACCCTACAGCTCCAAAACAGTATATAAATCTAGTGACCGGACATTAGAGCTCGGACATTAGAGCGCATCTACTGGTTCGAAAAATTTCAACCAACGCTCCACGATCTGCAATGAACGTGAATTTTAAATTGTTTTCGAACATCAAAAAAGAATACTAAGAAAAAAGCTTTATTTCAAAATCTGACAAAGTTTTCAATATCTGACAAAAAACTGAGTGTGCGGATCTGAATGCGAGTTAGAAACTCTAGATGAATTCGAAAATAACAAAATGAAACAATGTTATTCAAAGGTTCAAATGTCAAATATTAGTAATCCTTTTGACCTGATGTTCTTCAGTGATTTGATTCCATTTGAAGAGTGCATTTTTGGGCTGAAATGATATTTAATTTTCACAATAAATTTATTTTCGGTTTTTTTATTTTGCTCTGATCAAATTTTTGTGTGCTCTATTTATCTGGATTCTAATTTGTCTGTGCTCTACTGCTCATGCTCTATCGTCCTGCACGCTTACCCTCTATTGGGCCTGTCTGTTATTGTCCTGCATTCTACTGTCCCACAGGAATTTTTTTGGTGGAAGGGGCGGAAGTTTTTTATTCACATTTTTTATATTCTTGTTAAATTATTTGCATCAACATACAAAAGATTTTTTTCTTTTTTCTTATTTTTCTTTTTTTTCTTATTTTTTTCTTAAAATTTTTTCTAAAAGAACGAAACAGAGGGACAAGTAGATGATAGATGAAACAAGATTAAGTTCTGCAGGTTTCCAATAACTTGCGTTTAACCATCATCTTGATAATTTTTGTTTATAGAACATGAGTTCAGGAGGCGCGGCCGCCCTCACCTCCTGCATCGACCACTGCATTGTCTCTAATGTCTGCACTCTATTGTCCTCCAGTCTATTATCCTGCGCTCTAATAACCCTGCGTTCGGGTAGGAATCATTAGCGCAATCGGTTCAAAAGCGCAGCCAAATGTTCAAAAGTGCAGTCAGTGCAAATGGGTTCAAAAGCGCAGTCAGTGGTAAACTACTCCACAATAGTTTAAAGGGTCAAAAGCGCAGGGAACAGTTAGCTACAGACGCAATTTCACCTAAAAATAGATATAAATTTTTCAAAAACTGAGTGGGCATGCTACAGGACAATAATACTTAAAAACGAATTGTCGATCTATTTGCCCGGCAAATACGTGAATCATTTTTCTGAATTTTTTAGGTGTCGTTTCCCTTGTCCAATCGCAAAAAAGTCGATGAATCAAATATGCGAATCATTATTGGCAGGAGAATCTCAGTTTAAAATGTTATTGAAGAAAGGTATCAGGTGCTCCAAGTGTGCTACCTTGCAGTTTAGAATTGGAGAGATTTTTCTGTAGAAAAACATCTTGATTGAGTAGAAACAGTTAAAGATAAAAATGAGTTTAGAGTTTATTACCTCTGTTGATGCCTATGAATTTTGTAATTGAACCTAATGTGGATTAAACTCGTAGCTTTTTTCAATCAAATTATTGAAGTAAAGAATTTTTGTTGAATCTCTTCTGAGACGTCCTGATGCAGAACCATAGTAGATAGATCGATGAAATTTTACCAGTAATTCAACTCTTATTTTCTTTTATTCGTCTTACCTGGACGTTTTCAATTCTGTTTGCCTCTCACTGATGGCAAATTCAGTAGAATTCATGACCATTTTTTACTCAGTTTTCGGAATGTGCACACATTAGCTTCCAAAATGGTGGGCAAATCCGGTTGAAACAGCAATAATTTGTATATTAGTGACTAAAGAAGTGAAGAAAAAAATAATTTAAATCAGCCTACAAAGTGTAAATAAGCGATTGATAACTTCTTTGTCTTGTGCATGTAATGAATATTTGGCTACGGAGTAACGCCTTTCTGGGCTTGATATTTCGAAACACGTAAACAGACTGAAAATGACAAAAAAAGTAAAAGTTCTAAAAAATTTTAACTTTTATGATAAATAAATGTTGCTTCGATACTCAGCTTGTAAAATTACTCGAAATATCTCATTTTCAGAAATCATTAATTTTCAGCTTAGCGTTGGTCAATGGAACAGAAGGTTGAATCTCTCAGAAATCGTGTCTTAAAAACCAGATTTGCTAAAAGTTTCGGCAATTTTCCGGTTTTCAGCTCGTATGCTCAAAAAATTTCCAAGTTTCAAGACTTGGAATTTCCAAGTGATTCTACCCAGTAAAACTGCATATTTCCAAGTGTCGGTTCGTATGCTCTGGAAATTTTTGACTGAGATTCCAAGACTTGGAAAATTTACTCGGAAAATATTGAAATTTTCTCCCAGTCCAATTTCAGTTGGAAATATGTTTCCAAGTGTGCTAGTTGCATTTTTGACAGTTCATGTCTTTGTTTTATTATCATGGATTACATGTTTGATGAAGCGCTTCAGCAAAAAACAAGGCAATATTCATCTCGAATTAATTTTTACTTGACCCCCCAACCATTAAAGGAATGGCATTGATTAAGTTCAGTTCACACTCGTTTACTGGTATTTCGCCTTATTTCGACCTATGTGGTAAATAAAATGTTGATTTGTCTATCGATCAAAGAACCTTGATTGGACTGAAATGTTTGATGTCGAATTCGTTTTATTATGTCATTGGTGATGCTCATGACAAACATTCAACATTGCTCGGAACTTCTTTACAAAATAGTTTTCCCAGAAAAATCTCCAATATGATGTCTCTTCGTTCGTCTATCGCATTCAAAAACACAATTTTTTTGCAAATTTTGTCATTTGCTTTGGCAAATTCTTGACAAGACATTTTGCCAAAAAACAAGGTCAATCGATTTTTATACAACAACGACTCATTCTAAGACCGAATAAACAGGAAATGAAATAACCTGTTACCTACACACTTTATAAATTTCAATATTTGGCGCACTAAAAATAGCCTTATGCAAAATTGGACTTGGAAATTGGACTCGGAGACTTGGGAAATTTTTAGTCATTTTCCAAGTCGGAAAAAGAAAATGACTTGGAATTTTCAATCGAGCATACGAACCGAAACTTGAAGCTTGGAATTCCAAGTCCTTGGGAACTTGGCACTTGGAACTTGAAATTCCAAGTACATACGAATCGGCCCCTGAGCTGTTAAAAATTGCTCACTATAGTGAACTAAAGCAATATAGAATTATTGTTGTTTTTCTGGTCAATTTTCCAATTGAAACAGTTGAACGATTCTCACATTTCCGAATTTTAAAATGCTGATGAGAAGAAAATTCGGGTGAAATAGAAGTTCAATTTTGACCGCCAATTCTGTTTATCTAAGTTTCACTTTCTCTTCCATTTTTCCTTCTTCACCTCGATAAAAATGCCTGATCATCAGGTATAAGATACATTGACTGCTGAATCAATTTTCCTCGAATTCATATATTCTATATTCACCAGTCATTCGGTTTCGAGATTCACATCTTGCATTGTACTCAAAGCATCTCGAAAGAGGAATTACGAGTATTTTTAATTTTTACAGGGCCCTATACTCCATTCATTTTGGAATGATCGATGCAGTAATGAAATTTTCGGCAAACACAGCCTTACTTGAGATCAGGAAACCAACTTTGACAATCTTGAAATCATTGAAAAGAGTGATCACCAATGAAACTGTATTATTAAGGAAAATTTTGTTGAATAGAGTCAAAAAGGCTTCCATAATTTTTCATGAAACGTTCGCTGGGACCTCACTGCATCGATGAAAGTATTTCTAACCACATTATAGGACAATTTTAAGATTAATTTCAAAAAGAATAATTTATGGGCTTATCGAAATAAATAGCATTAGATAAACCGTAAACTGCTCATTTCAATAGGAAATATACCTAATATTATCGTACTTCACAGAATCGAAACAGTAAAATGATTTTCTTACTGAAAAAATTGTCGGAATTCTCATATTTTCAAACCACTGGACTGATTTTTCTATTGTGTCATTCCTGCCTCTGTTTGAGTAGAAATAAAAAAATCAAACTGATCATGTAAACATCTGTTATCCGCGGCAAGGTGTCACTGCGCCTTTACTTTAATTATTTTTTAATGATAGATGTCATCAAGAAACTAATGACCGTAATTCCATAATGATTGGAAAACATTGTTCTGGACTATGGGAAAAATTTCGTTTGCGGGGTCAACTGAATATAAAATCAAAATGATTGATTATAGTTAGACAATATTGCTATTTAATTGGCTCATCGTCATTTTAATTTCTGTTCATAGTGTGTTAACAGTGAGGCTCTTATAAAAAAGTTGGATAACACTGCTGACTGTTTCGATAATTCTATGCTGCAGACATATTCCATACAATACCTAGCCAAACAATCAGAAGGATTGTGATGCTCCATAATTATCAACCCCGGCGGAAAAGAATACAGTTGTGTTTTGATAGCAACTGTGCGAGACCGTTATTGTTCATGCTATATAAAAAATAATTACACCATTTGAAAAGTGTAGAAATAAAATATAATTAAACAAGTATTAATTAGGATATAAGCAGTCGTCATAATCCCTCTTTGGGTACACATTTCGTAGGATCCGAAAAAGCTCTCTCCAGTATCATACGCGCCAAAAAAATTTTCTACAATCTATAGGTTCAAATTCAGCCATCAATTTGACACAGTCCATTTAGATGACATTGGATGGCGATCATAGATTCGTATTAATTTACTATCCTTTTCATTCATCCTCCTAGCTTTTATAAATAAATAAGTATAACAAAATTGTCAATGTGGTGAATATTATTCAACATTTAACGCTTTTTGGGTGCAATTTCGAGAATTTGAATGTAATTAAAACTTGACATTTTTTAATTTAAAAAAATTTCTAATCGTTGTCTCATTTTTAAGGCGTTAATTAGCATTTCATGAGTCTGTACAGTCATGATTTATCTTCAGGTAAAATGTGATGGTAGAAAAGCAAATAAATGTAAGTGGCATTCTGACATTTGGTCGCTTTCTAGACATGTCTAAATTTTCTGGCTTCTTACCCATTTTCAAAGTATTTCACTTTAGTTTTGAATTATTCCTACAAAATTGTGCAGTTTTTTTCTACAAAACTCATAGCATGTCTCTGTGAAATGTGGATTGGAAAATCGACTGAGACGTTCATTGCTCCTTATCACAGAGATAAAATCCCCGCTTCCACCCTCCCCCCCTCATTTCGATGGGGCACATTTTAGCAAATTCTTTATCCAACAACCACTACAAAATTTTAAAACTGTAAAAAATCAGTAAAAAATCAATTTTTCTTCAGCCGCATATTGAGCTTAACTTTGACCAACGTATATCTTTTCCTTGTTTTCCGTCAGGCAATTAGAATTCAGGACGCATTTGTTTTGTGCATTTCGAGCGTAACCATTTTTGCAATAACAAGCTTCATACCAGCAAAGCAATGCAGCATTACCAATCATTTTTCTGCCAGCCACAACATCCGAGCATGTTGGATCACGATGTAGTTGACACTTGAACTCTTCATTCTCGAGGCATTGGTTGTTTTCAGTTTCTCCATTACCTGTAATAAGGAGTACATCATTTTGAGTTATTTTCTGGCAGAAAATCTCCCATTTCCCATGGTCACTAATGATCAGTCATTTAGCCAGCAGAAATCTGAAACTTGACACTCATGGGTGCTTAAAACAGGAAATTAAGCTGAATTTACACTTCTTGTCGGCTATAACTAATCACATTACCCAATGAAAAATAGATCAGTTGCATGCCAAGTAGATTGGAGTCTGATGTGTCAGTATGGCCAAAAACTGTCTACTAAAGCAGCTATTTTGGACGAGCTAAAAAAAGGCTTTCTTACATGCAAATAATGTCATATTCTTTCTGGAAAATTTGACAAAAACGCAACCTTCACACGCATGATGTACGATATAAAAACTCTTAAAAATACTAAAGCAGGACATTTTAATGGAATTTAACAACTTTAACTTATCTAAATAAGATTTCAACTGATTAAAAAGTAAGAAGAGAAGAATTTCCAGTCAATTTCAAATCTTTCAACGATTTGCTACACAAAGAGTATATTCTCTTACTGAAGCAGTATTGATTTTTTAAAGCGTCACCCCTCCTCTTTGACCATCACTACACTTGGACATTTTTATATCACGAAAGTGAGATCGTCAACAATAAGAGCTTCATAATTTTAGCCAGTTGGAATAAAAAAAATTATGCCAGATGGTGATAACCATACATGCACACCATAGAAAGTCTGCTGGGAGTCAGCCAGGACGGGGAATGGAATACAAAATTTTTTTTTCATTCTTGATGATGAAAAGAAAGGTCTTAGAAAGGTTTTCTGATATCCAAGTAGCATATTCTTACAACTATATTAGCCAAATATGTTAAACAATTTGCTGAGACAGCACTTTTTAAAGTTTTAATGTTACTCTTTTGGAATCAAGTATGCTTTGTTTAGAAAAATTGTTAAACCACAGCATCATTTCCATTTTCATGACGACTTTCTCTTCTCTCTTGGTCATTTTCCTTCGTCAACTTCCCAATCATTGCTAGGGGAGTCGAATTTGCTGGGGGTCAGTAAGAATCTGCTGGGGGTCAATAAAAATCTTCTGTGGGTCGAAACCCCCCCCCTGACCCCCCACGTGCATGTATGGTGATAACTGTCCTTACTTTTTTTACCTGGCAGGTTGTCAAAAACAGGGGAGTCCATTTTTGGCTACCCTATTCATGTCTGGATGAGCAATGACGTCATAAGTGATCACATATCTACTTTCTTTGCTTTTAAATAGTAAATTTTGGTTGACCATTTATAGACCGAAGTAGAATAATTAAGTTTTATTTATATCTACTTGTCAGGGGCAAACAACAAAATTAGAAAATGAGTTTTTTTAATTTATCTAAAAAAATGCTTATTAAAAAATTAGTCCTAGGAGTGTAAATCGATTGAGGCGCGATAATTTGTTTTATAATGGCGAAACCTAGAAAAACGTAATTGATAAAAAGCGAAATTCTTGAAAGCCATGCAGGAAATTCAAAACTAACTTACGCATAAAAACTGAAAACTTATTACTAAAAATTCAGTATTCATAGGAAACTGGTAATATTAGGTTATATGGACTAGGCTTTTAGGGTATATCATTATGGTAGGTTAAGGTGTGGTAAAATTGAGAACAGTCTCATTGAAGTCAAATAGGAATAGGACATTGGATCAGATATTTTTGTAACATAGCTTGACTAGGTAGCAGTTGCTATCGACACATAAGGGTCGAACTGAATTTAGCAGAGGCAAATAAATCAACCACGTATGCTAACTATAGGATTGGTAATTTCAGGATTAATGTATTGATGCAAATTGGTCAGAGTTTGGACTTTTGTGACAAGTATGGTTGCAAACCAGTGACAGGATTACAAATATCATCTAGAAATAATAATAAGAACAAAAATTTGCCATAAAACTACGGTGAACTTTATCTGAAAAAGATTCTTTTTTGAATAGTTTATCTGCTATATTTCACCAAAACCTGCGCTGATCTTTCAAAACTTTGCACTGGTTTTTATTATGATTGAATTTTACTGAAATTTATGAATTTAGGATATACGAATTTAAATAGGTGAAATTTTGCAGTTTAAACCCGAAGTTTGAAAATTTCAAAAGTTCGAATAGGAAACTTTGCATTTCTTTTACAGAGAAATCAAAATTTTAAATTATGAAGCGAAATCTGAAAATTAAAAATTTTTCGAATGTATTCAAAAATGCGGAATCCGTTTTTAAACGAAAGGTTTAACGTCCGAAAAGTCTGAGCTAAAAATTAAAATTCACTGTCAGAAATTTTGTCGCAAATCGTAAATATCAGATGAATTTAAATCGATTTTGATGCAGAGTAGTCTAATTTTTTTGGGGGGTACCTGGGTATATCCCAGGTATTTTGGGTACCTGGGTATATCCCAGGTCAATTTCGAAAATGGAACCTGGGTGCTATTTAGTATTCAGATGATCTTTTTACCTCGCGAATGCTTTACAAGATATTGTATGGATAAAACACTCATATACTCCAATACTCAAGTAGGTAAATATAGTATTCAGCTTAGGTGTGCAAAATAGCGCAAGATGAGTGCTGTGAAGACTGGTTACGAAGGTCATAAGATATTCAAACTATGAAGCACTAATCCTCAGTTTCAGCTAATCGCAATGTCAAGGTTATTGTCCTGCAGAACTGACAATCCCCAGATCATCAGGCTTTGGATTGGATAACACTAAGGTATAAGCTCAGGTTCAGGAATTGCAATTTAATAATTTAAAAAAATTGAGAAAATAGTGCAACCTAACAGCTCGAGATTAGGATAATTCTTATGAAATTGAGATTATAACAAACACTTGATATCATCGACATGTTAGCGCAACTGCTGAAACTGAGATGGTTGCTTCCGTGTTCGAGATTATCTTTGAGCTCGAGATTAATCTTCAGTAGATGTGGACCCTGGTTACAATCATTGCACACTATCTGCAAGAAGGGCAACAGAATAAAGCATACAAAAATGTCTTTGGAAAGTTTTTGATACAGCCATGCATGTTCTACTTTGACACAATTATCATCGTCTCTGAATGGATGCATCTTTGATTTCACATGAAACAAATTGTATCAGGCACCCACATATGAAAGACTAATCGCTAACTACTCGTCTATGTCTCATATAATTTGATGGGCCAACTTTCTCAGCTCTAGGCCATGAAATGTTGATGTATTATAGTCCTTCTTGATCAACCTCTGCATTGCATTGTATGTCACATTGAAAAAAAGTATACATATAGCGCCTGTTGAATGAAAATGCCATATTTGTAAGGCAATGTTTCAAGTCAATCTAATTTTTGAATTTCAGATTTTTTCCTCATCTAATAAAGCTCAGTTCAGTTGGAAGCATACGTATGCGGGGTTGATATGGGGGAACCAGAATTTCGAAATTAGAAGTCTTTTCCTATTTGAAAAACATTTTTTCAGTCAACTTCTTCGGATTTTTGTCTCAAAAAACAAGGATCCATCCGTTCTGTAATCACCCTTCCACCAATTTTCAGAGCTGCACATGTATGGCTAACAGAAAGATACATGAAAACAATTTTCGAGAGGGAGAGTTAGACAGCAAAAAATTGATTTTCCAAAAATATTTCAATTTCTACCAATTCTTGTCAAAAAACCTGTTTTGTAATGCGTTTTTAGATTTTAAAAAAGTTCAGGGGTAGCCAATTAAGTTTTCCAGAGGTCAGCCGGGTGTATCAAGAGTCTCAATGGAAGGGTTTACTCCACCACACTATGTGCATTAATGGTTGGTAGGTGTGATGATGCACTCAGCTGCAGAAAATACTTTCCCACCGACATGAAAAATTTTTTAATGAAAAAGAATAAAAATCCAATATTACAAAAGTGGATTTTTCTAGCTAGTTCAATATTTTTTCTAGCTTGGCAACTATCCGAGCAAGTATATTCTTGTTTTTTTTCTACCCAATCGAGGCATTTTCTAATAAAGTAGTCCATCTCTTTTTAGTGTGCGTTAACCGTGCATGAGAATCTTCATAGAAGCACAATGAAGTTTTAAGTTTGGTCATCTTCACATCAAAGAAACAATAAAAACAATCTGAAGACTAAAAAATTTTCACTTTCGGTAAAAGTAAAAGTTGTGTAAACTGCATCGTAAAAACATCCTAAACATTATGTAAAGTGGCCATATCTGTTGAATTCCTCGCGGTCAATTACCGTCAGCTCAAAAAATCGCAGAAATACCTTTGTTTACACCAAAAGCAATTTTTGTATAGAGTGACCGCATCTATTTAGCTCCCTGCGGCCCAGCACTCTTTCCGCCAAAAAATAACAAGAATATGCTTGTTTACACCCGGCCTAATTTTTTTTGTGTTAAGTGACCGCATCCATTGAATTTGCGGCAGTCGAAAACTCCTGCTTCTAAAAAAATCACGAAAACACCCTTGTTTACGACTGGGATAATTTTTTGAGTAAAATGACCGCATCCATTGAAATCCTTACAGTCCAATACCCCTTTCACCAAGAAATTGCGAAATACGCTTGTTTACACTCTTGATAATTTTTTTGTTTAAAGTGACTGCATCTATTGAATACCCGACAGTCGAAAATTTCTTCCAAAAAAATTACGAAAATACGCTTGTTTACTTTCGGGATAATTTTTTGTGTATAGTGACAATCTCCATTGAATTCTCAATGGTCTAAAACCTCTTCCCCAAAAATACCACGGAAATATCTTTGTTTTACACGCACGTTAACTTTTGTGTAGAGTGACCACATCCACTGAATTCCCTGCTGTCGAAAACTCCTTAAACCAAAAAAATCACGAAAATACGCTTATTTACACCTGGAATAATATTTTTAGTGTAAAGTGACCGTCTAATTGAATTCCCAACAGTTGAAATCCCCTTCCCCCAAAAGGCCACGGAAATATCTTTCTTTTACACGCACGTTAACTTTTGTGTCGGGTGACCACATCCACTGAATTCCCTGCGGTCGAAAACCCCTTCCACGCAAAGATCTCAAAAATACGCTTGTTTACAGGCAGGATAATTTTTTTTCTTAAGTGAGCGCATCCGTTGAATTTTTCGCAGTTGAAAACAGCATCCACCAAAAAATTACGAAAATACGCTTGTTTACACGCGGTATAATTTTTTCTGTGTAAAGTGACTGTCTGATTGAGTTCCCAACCGTCGAAAGCCCCTTCCCCAAAGAGAGCAAGGGCATATATTTGTATTACATGCAGCATAACCAGATAACACTACATCTGTTTCACAAAAAAAAAGATTGTTTTTGACCCAAACGAAGGAGATTTTCTCGAACTATGGTCACTCATGTAATTTGACCAATTCAGTATTTTCAAAAAATAAAAAAAAACGTTTCGAGGGACACTTCATAAATGCACGGGTAAAAGTATCAAGGACCAGGAATGCATACCCATTGAGGAACCTGATGCAACTGGTGACCCTAAAAAAACCGTTTTTTGCATGTTTTTGGCGCCCCACCGAGCACAATTTGATTATAGACACCCAATGACCTTTGCCACACCTATCTTTGCCCATATGGCGGATATTATGCAAAAAAACCTCTATAACCGTTTTTGCTCTAGGTTGGGGGGGGGGGGTTAGTCAGCTTTTAGGGGGTCAAGTATATCACAGGTTAAGGCCACCGCGTCACCTATGATTCTACCAACCTTGATGGGCTCTTCCGCGCACAAATGGAAGCATTACGAAGAATGTGCAGCAAACAACGATTGATAATTTCGTCCACATATTATCAACTGTAGAATCAATCCCGAGCAGTTTCAATGAATAGAAATGAGCCGTCCGCCTGACATACGAATGAAACAAACTTTTATAACAGCTAGATCAGCTATGTAAATATCGAAAGCAAGAGCGACGATCAGCAGATTATAGGAAAATCGAACAAACAGATCGATAGAGAAGGAAGTAGAAATGAAAATGTCTTTTTGATAAAGAGAGCCAGACAGATAACAGCAGCTTACAACTGAAAGTGATAGCTGGTCTATGATCAAACTTCATTTTCAGTGACCCAGTGATAACATTCTGTTTCATAGCTGGATGCAGAAAAAGGTCCGCATGGACCAATGCTTAGTTCATCAATGTCATAGACCTTTCATACTTTTTATGGCACCAAAAATTCCAAGCATGGTAATACTAGTTTATTAGAAAATGCCCCGATGGGGCAGAAAAAAGGAGAATATACTTGCTTCGACAGTTGCCATGGTAGAAAAAGATGTGGACTAGATTTTTGAGAACTTGGGTCAAAGTTGGAAAAAATTCACTTTCTTTATATTGGATTTTCATTCTTTCTCAAAAAATTGTCTATGTCTGTGAAAAAGTATATTCTGCAGCATCGTGCATTTTGTCCTTCAACTGGCATCAACTACAGTAAAATTCTATATGAAAATTATATGCACCTGACTTCAAGTGTAAAGAAATGGTAAACCGATAGCATTCTAACTTCCGACCAATTCAAAACTCCTGCCTTTCACACTAGCTGAAAAATAGTGAGGGAGGCATATTATAGTCATTTTTAGAACGATAAAGGAACCTGAGGTTCATTGCACTAACCCAACATGAGGATAATCTCAACATCGGGATTAAATTGATGATCCTGAGTTTAAGATATTCACAATGTCCAAATTATTTTCTTCCAATGCACAAATCATACTCACTTCAGGATTAACTAAAACTGAGGTTTAAGTTCGAGTTTGGGAATCACAGAAATTTTCATACTTATTTGCTTTGGAGACAAGAAAATTATGCGAAAATGTCACTTGATTCCTTTTGTTGACACCAAATTCAGTGAAATGTTTAACACCATTGGAAGCAAACATGTGTGAGAGGAGACACGGGGGTACAAATTTCCACAAGGGTTTTGAAACTCGAAAATTTGTTATGCAAAAAATTTTTTGGTCAACTTTTTTTGAATTTTTTGTCTCACAAAATGCTAAAACACCAAGGTCCGCGCCTGTACTCTCCTGAAAATTTCAGAGATGCAGATTCTTGGTTGGTAGGTGTGTTGATGCACTCAGCTGCAGAATATACTTTTTCACAGACATAGACAATTTTTTTGAGAAAGAATGAGAATCCAATATAAAGAAAGTGAATTTTCTCCAACTTTGACCCAAGTTCTCAAAAATCTAGTCCACTTCTTTTTCTACCATGGCAACTGTCGAAGCAAGTATATTCTCCTTTTTTCTGCCCCATCGGGGCATTTTCTAATAAACTAGTTCACCTCTTTTTAGTGGGCCTCAACCATGTACGAAAACTTTCATAGAAGCACATTGAAGTCTTAAATTCGGTCATCTGCACTTCAAAAAAACAATAAAAAAACTTCAAGCAACGAATTCTCACTTCCGGCAAAAGTAAAGGATGTGTAAACCGCATAGTACTTAAAAACGGTGTAAAGATACTGAAAGGTGACCATATCTATTGAATTCCTCATGGTTTAGAATCCTTAGAACCTTTGTTTACACAAATGACTTTTTTTCCTGTAAACTGACTCTGTCCATTGAATTTCCCATGGTCAGAAACATCTTCCCTCGAAAATCGCAGAAATACATTTGTTTACACTCAATATGAATTGATGTGTAAAGTGATCACTTTCATTAAATTCCCAGTGGTCGCAAACCCCTCCCACGAAAAACTCACGAAAACAGGCTTGGTTAAATCCGGAATAACTTTTTTGTGTAAAGTTACACATCCATTGAATTCCCCGTAGTCAAAAACCCGTTCCATAAAAATCACGAAAATACGCTTGTTTACACCCGCGATAGTTTTTTTTGTAAGATGATCACATTCATCAAATTCTCCGTGATCGAAAACACCACCCATCGAGGAAATCACGAAAATACGTTTGTTTACACACGGGATAATTTTTGGTGTAAAGTGATCACATTCATTGAAATCCTCGTCGTCGAAAATCCCCTCCACAAGAAAACTACGGCAGTATCCTTATTCGCATCAATGATGATTTTTTGTGTAAAGTGACCGCGTCTATTGAATTCCTAGCCGTTAGAAACCCCTTCCACCTGTAAACATCGCGAAAACACGCAGGTTTACAGTCGGGATATTTTTTTTGTGTAAAGTGACCACATCCATCGAATTCTCCATGATCGAAAACCCAAGCAGCCCTAAAATCCTAATAAAGCTACTGTAACGACCAGATTTGTGTGAGGTACTTTACTTCTAACCAATGGTCGATACGGTGGGGATGGAATAACGGAACAGGGCGCGGGCGGTACGATAATACGAAAATACGCGAAGGATCGACTGTCGCTTGAACGTCGACAATACAAAAAGGGACGGCGCGTTTGCTTGCAAATAAAATAGACGATACGGTTTAATTGCTTTCGAAGACGGTTGCTTGCAAATAAAATACGAACGGCAGCGGATCAAAATTCACAAAAATAACAACTACCAAAATCACGCTTTGCTTCTTCTTTTATACGACATTTTGGCCACTCCCTGGGCGTCGCGGGAGGTCGAGCTTCTGTCCATCTTCTTCAGCCAATCGTCGTTTCCTGCTACGCTTTTTATGCTTTTCTTAGTTACGCCACTCTAATGCTTTCCTGGTACTGTATGCTTTCTGTGCTTCGCTTGCTTTCTACGGTGGGCTTGGCCACACCTCTGTGCTTCTGTGCATGCTTCCTGTATCGGTTTCTCTGTATACACATGTTTTCTGGGATCGCCGCTACCGTTACACTTGAGACTACTGTCTGGCGGGGCTTCTACGTATTTTACTGTGTGCAGGTGTTGTTTACGATTTTTACGGGGGATTACGGTAGCTGTGGAATGTGTAGTTTAGTGTAGGTTCTAGGGGAACAGCTGCCGTTTGTGCAAATTAATTGGGGCATCTTAATTGGGCTACTGGGGTGTGAACGGATCAAAATAAAGTACTTCACGTAATTTTGTAGGAATGTTTGGGTGTGAATCCCAGACACCCTTGAGACGATAAAATACGAAAATGAATAATATTTAATAAATGTTTATCACATACAGTATGCTACATATTTATAGTACTGCTTTAGCAGGTACGTTACACTACCAGTTCATTTGGAACTGCAAAAAATTCAGGCACCGTAGTGCATTATGCTGCAAAAAATTATTTTTTTGAAGCCGTTAAGTTCATGTAACAAACTTGCTAAATTTCGCGGTTCTCAGGACTTTGGGCAACCGTATAATTGAATCGAGGCCATTATATATATAAAATAATAAAAAATCGCATTTGAGATTGCACCCCCAAGATGCTTGGGCAGAAGTATGGAAGTTGTATATGGCACACCCATTGCTGGGCATGGTAGAACTGTGGGTGCGGCTCAAAAAGTGCGTTTTTTCATGTTTTTGAGGTCCCACCGAGCACCACTTGCAGATAGGGGCGAAATGACAAAAGGCACCCCATAGTTTTCACCTATGCCCGATATTATGCAAAAAACCCGAAGGTTCTAGTTCTTACCGTTTTGGCTCTAGGGGGGGCATGAAATTTGGGGGCCAAGTATATTATAGGTTGACGCTGTTGCGCCACCTATGATTAGACGAGCTTTTGGTGATTGCACCACATAAGAAAAGTAGATGGAGCCTCCACAGCATTATCACCAGTATTCGGTCAAACTTTTCGAAAAAATATTGGATATATTTGTGCTAGACAACATTTCTCTGATGAATAACCACGTTCGTAAATTTTGGTTTATAACACTTGTGGTTGGCACTGCTGACACGATCAGTCGAAATTGATGTATTCCAAATATACGTTGTTTGAGAATATTAGTAGATTTGGGATCCATGAAAAATTTTATGGCAACTCATTTTTGAGATCTTCAGAAGACATGCAGTTTATGTCCATGTGAAAGCTTTCCTATAATTGCATTTTGTGAGAAAATTTTTGAAAACGATTATTATCAAGGTATGAAAAACAGGTGGGCATATTTGTTACAAAATTTATTTATTTTTTTCATGCATGCAACATTTTTGGCTCCATGGTTCAAGCATAGGTCGCAGGCCAATAGTAATATTTCTTTTACGTGAATATGAATTCGTCAAATTTCACTGCGGTGAGTGCTATCAACTCAATTATCTTGACATTTTTAAACAAATTTTTGACAACTTTTATTGCTTTTTCAACCACTTAATTTACAACAATTTTTAAAGTGGCGAGAAAAGAATAAATTTACATGGATTCATTGTGCCACCAATTGGTGTTTTTCATTATTAGTGTTTGGTTATTTTTAATGCATTGCCCCATCTTCTTCTTATATATATATATTTTTAATGGTTATTGACGTCATCGCCTTATCTTCCCAATACAAGCTCAAAAGGGCAACTGTCTTGTCTGGTGAGCATAGTAGAAGTTCAATAAAGAAGGGATTGGAGACAGGGGTAGGAACTTCTGAGGTACATGTCAGGGTGTTCTGCCTGAAACTTAGGGAAGTACTGGTCATGGTATCTGAAGGTCCGGTGAAAGAGTTTGGTGTGTTTGTATTTTGTTAGCCTGTGGTGAAAGAACTGTTGCAACTTTCTTTGTATAAACCCAAGGGTCAGTCACATCATCTAAGACCCACAGCAGCCTAACAACCTTTGACAACCTTTTTTTACAATTTCACTACTTTTGACAATTTTTTGGAAATTTTCGATAATTTTACAACTTCACAATTTTTTAAAAGTCTTCTTACAAATTGTTTTGTCGAATTCAACAACTTTTCGAACAATTTTAATCAATTTCGTCAACTTTGTTCTGACTAATTTACAATTTTTAACAACTTTTCTAAAAGCATGCAGGAATTTTCCAACAAAAAAATGTTTCAATAAATTTCTTGATAATTTTGATAACTTAATGAAAATTTTCTACGACTTTTTCGACAATCTATACAATTTTCAGAAAAATTTGAACAAATTTTTCAACAATTTCAATGTCGTTTTGGCAATCTTCAGCAACCTTTTTTGTTAATTTTGAAAACTATTCAGACAATTTAGACAATTTCAACAATGTTTTGGAAATTTTCAACACCTTTTTCAACCACCTCTTAGAAATATTCAACAAATTTTTGAACAATCTTCGACAAATTTTCGAATATTTTTTTGTCAATTCTGAGAAATTTTTCAACAATTTAAACAAATTCGTTTGCACGAAAAACACATTCCAATTATTTCCAACTTTATTACTTTTTGCGTTTGAATATCAAATCCAGAATTTGAAGCACAAGTAAAAACATTCCTCACTAAGATGAAACAGGGTAACAAAGCACACTCCTACTCTGCTTTTGTCAGCAAGATTTCGACCACAAAATAATCTAGCAACGTCACCAAAAGTAGTGGTACGAATCACTGTGAATTTTTTGATAAAACTGTAATGAATCATTTCCACAGGCTCAATAGAAAAAAATCTAAAATTATGGTAAACTCTACTCAATCGAGTCTTGACAGATCTATTCCCAATCTCATCTCCGTTCCAGTTTCTGTGCGACTTATTATAGTATACAACATTTATATTACGTATCTTGGACAGGCTAGTTTCCCGAATTTATTACTGAATTCAATTCCTTTTCTGACACGCAAAGACGATAAATAACAATAATGAAAGATCTATGGTCTATGCCTCATGCCACAGCCGCAAGTGCTCCCATCCATGTAAATCACATCGAATTTGGGGCCTTTGGCTTTCGCTTCACATTTCAAGGCATAGCCGCGACTTGCGTTATTTGGATACTTCGAGCATTCCGTGACACAACAGCTTTTAAACTTGGGGCAAGCCTTCGTCAAATTCTTCTCCCGGTGAGCTAGCTTCTTGCACCATTGGTCATATTCCGGTCCTGCAGATTTGACAACCAAAAGTTGAGCGATGAAAACGATGACGAATTTAGACATATTGTGAAGTGAAAAGAACTAAAAATTCAAAGTGAGTTTGAGTATTTTTCAAGGAAGTTAGCCTTTTGATGTACAGTATAGTGACAATAAGCATCTCAATCTAAGCATATGAAAAAAATAAGAAACAAACTGCAGATAGTTCAAAATGGATCTGAAGTGAGAATGATTTTCATATGACTTAGTATTTGAAACAGATCATTAAAAAGCAACCAATAGTTCCGAAGGGAATTTTGAAACGATGTATGTCATAATAAGTGAAGTGGAGGGGTGCCACACATAGGTCTGCAAGAAAAAAGAAGCCCACCTGCCATGAAAATTCTCCGTCTGCAAAAGGATTCTTTTGCTTTCCAAGTCTCAGATACCAATTGTGACTATAGTCCTAAGAGTGAGCCTAAAAAACAGCTTCACAATAAAGTTCAACAGATGCGAATTTTGCATCACACTGTCGGGAAAAGAAAAGGGAAACCAATCTCGAAAACTCGATGAAATTCTACACAAGTTGAAATGCACCTGGTCTGTACAAACAAGCGTTCGACTATCTAATTGACAGTGCATTACTATTCCATTTGTTTCCTAACATGAATGTAACACGCTTGTATCTAATGTACATAGATCAAAAATAAATTGTGAGTGTACTGCATTATTCAATCCTGTTAAGTTCGGCACTCTACCCTTTATGTGGAATTCTGCACCGATAGTCAAAATCACAGTTTCGCAAAAACGGCTGTTTTCCAATAATTTTAGCCTTCCCCATTTCCATGACACAGGTATTTTTCTATAGTATGAAGTTTTCCACCAAGCGAAAGTTACCTACCAAATTGAAACTAGTTCCTTGCCTTTTTTAGTACGGTGACTGTAATGACACCTGTACTGTAGTTTTTTGTCGGAACTCTCATGTGAGAATCTTTTAAATAATTGATTGATATTCAGTTCTTTCTCAAGAATCGTTACGGTTGTCCGAAATTCGATTGCTTAAGCATGCAATAGAACTTTCTTCCTGAAGGTCATTAATATGAGCGGAAAATGATACATAGATTTCTACCTCCAGCTTCTTTGAGTTATGTTTTTAACTGAGAATGAAATTCATCCGATGCAGGGTTTTACTGCTTAGAAACTAGCCACATTAAACGTACAGTGTTCAATTGAGAGTTGTATTCTAATTAATCTGATTAGAATCACAATTCCTTTGCTCTCGCCTATTTTTCGGATGGAATAGCCGAATCATCTGTATTTCACCAAGAAAGATTTATTTTTGGAGCCAATGCTTCCACCACTGTGCCGGTGTGTAAAAACTACAGATGTTTTACTTTACACTCTGTTTACAACGTGTTTCAAGTTTTATGTGGTTAACACATCTTTTACTTTTACCGAAAGTGAGAATTAGTAGCTTTAAGTGTGCTTCTACGAAGGTTTTCATGCATGGCTGAGGCCCACTAAAAAGAGGTGAACTAGTTTATTAGAAAATGCCCCGATAGGGCAGAAAAAAGGAGAATATACTTGCTTGGATAGTTGCCAAGCTAGAAAAAGGATCGAACTAGATTTTTGAGAACTTGGGTTGGAGTTGGGAAAAATTCACGTTCGTTATATTGGATTTTCATTCTTTCTCAAAAAAAATTTTCCATGTCTGTGAAAAAGTATATTCCGCAGCTGAGTGCATCAACACACTTTCCAACCAAACATGTAGATCTCCGGAATTTCGAGGAGAGTACAGGGCTGGACCTTTAGTTTTTGGCGTTTTTTAAGACAAAAAATTCAAAAACAGCTGACCAAAAATTTTCTTTGATAACAATTTTTCCAGTTTCAAAACTTTTGGGTTAGTTTTTACCCCCACGTCCTCCCTCACACATGTGTGCTTCTAACTGCGTTGAACTTTTTAGCTAAATTTAGTGTCAATAAAACAGGAATCAACTGCGGAAAATTGGCACGTAAAATTCCAGTCGGCTTTTTTAGAAAAAAAGCTATATCATAAAGTCTTCTTAAAACTAAATCGATTGTGCATGATATGTTCAATTCACTTATTTTGCATAACACATCGCATAGGATTCACATTATAAGTTCTACTGATTACTAGCTATAAACAAATTTATTCTCTTCTATTTAACAATTCAACAAAATAGCATCATTCACAGTTTTTCGATTTAAACGGAAATTAGCAAAAAGAGCCGTTTTTCTGGGATTGCAGACGAGAAGCAATTTCTCCCATCTCTGTCGCTCTGGTCCTGCTTTCAAAAAAGTCGTACTGTTGCAGTGGGAGTGCGAGTAGGGTCGGGGAGAACCGGATACGGTATTTGGTGCACACCCCTAATGAGCACGGCTGAACCAAGAGCATTTTTGTATGCTTCACCTTGTTCGCTCATTTGATAATCAGTGCCCAATGGCTGTAGGCCCAGTTGCACTAAAAAAGTCTGAGCTCGAGCTCAACATAATCTGGAACAAAAGAGCGACTAACATTTTCCTATAATTTTCTTATCTTTAGAGCAAATAAATATAAAAATGTCTGCAATTCTCAAACTCGAACTTACACTTCAATAGTAGTTAATCCTGAAGTGAGTACTGTTTGTGCACTGGAAGAGAATACTTTGGACATTGCGATTAGCTCAAATTCAGGATCAGCAATTAAATCCCGATGTTTAGATTATCCTCATGTTGAGTTAGTGCAGCCAACCTCAGGTTTCTTTATAGTTCTGAAAATGACTATAATATGCCTGCCTCCCTATTTTTCAGCTAGTGTGAGAGGCAGGAGTTTCGAATCGGTCGGGAATTAGAAAGCTATTGAATTATCATTTCTTTACATTTGAAATCATGTGCATTATAATTTTAATATAGAAAAATTTTGCTGTAGTTAATGCCAGGGGAAGGACAAAATGCACGATGCTGCAGAATATACTTTTTCACAGACATTGATAATTTTTTTGAGAAAGAATGAAAATCCAATATAACGAAAATGATTTTTTTCCAACTCCAACCTAAGTTCTCAAAAATCTGGTTCGATCATTTTTCTAGCTTGGCAACTATCCAAGCAAGTATATTCTCCTTTTTTCTGCCCTATCGGGGCATTTTCTAATAAACTAGTTCACTTCTTTTTAGTGGACTTCAACCATACCTTCATAGAACCGCATCGAAGTTTTAAATTTTGTCATCTTCACATCAAAGAAACAATAAAAAATCTTAAAGCTACGATCTCTCACTTTCAGTGGAAGTAAAAGATGTTTAAACCGCATAAAACTTAAAACACGTTGTAAACAGAGTGTAAAGTGAAGATATTGAATTCCCCATAAACGAGAACCCCTCAACCCAAAAAACCTGGACAGAACATTTTTTTGTGTGTAGTGATTGAATTCCACATGGTCAGAAACCCCTCCCCTCAAAAATCGCAGAAATACATTTGAAATATCCTCAATATAATTTTGTGTGTAAAGTGATAGCATTCATTAAATTCCCCGTCGTCAAAAACCCCTTCCAGAATAAAAATTACGAAAATAAGCTTGAGTACGCCCAAGATAATTTTTTTGTGTAAAGTGACACATCCATTGATTTCCCGCAGCCAAAAACACCTTTCACAACAAAATCAAGAAAATACGCATGTTTACACTGTGGATAAGTTTTGTGTGAAGTGATCGCATTCATCAAATTCTTTGTATCCAAAAACCCATCCCCGAAAAAATTACGAAGATACACTTGTTTACACCAGGGATAATTTTTGAGTAATGTGATCGCATTCATCAAATTTCCCGTGGTCGAAAACCTTCCACCGAAAAATCACGAAAATACGCTCGTTTGCACCCGAGATAATTTTTTTGTGTAAAGTAATCGTATTCATCAAATTCCCGTGGTAGAAAACCCCTTTCATCAAAAAATCAGGAAAATACGCCTGTTTACACCCGGTATAATTTTTTGTGTAAAGTGATCAGATTCATTAAATCCCCCGCGGTCGAAAACTCCTTCCACTAAAACGCTTGTTTACACTCGAGATAATTTGTTGTGTACAGTAATCGAGTTAATCAAATTCCCGCGGTCGATAACTCCTTCCACTAAAAAGTCACGAAAATGCGCTTGTTTACAACCGGAATAATCTTTTTGTGTAAAACGATCGTATTCATCAAATTCCCCATGGTCGAAAACCGTTACTGCCCAAAAACCCCAATAAGACTACCGGTTCAGTTGAAACTGCAAAAAATTCGTAGTGCATTATGTTGCAAAAAATTATTTTTTTGAAGCCGTAAGTATTATATAACAAAATTGGGGAATTTGGCGTTTTCCGGTACTTTGGACCACCATATAATTGAATTGGGACCATATTTAAAAAAAATCGCATTTGAGATTGTGCCCCCAAGATGCTCAGGCCGAAGTATGAAGCTTGGACATGCCACCCCCATTGCTGGGCATGGTGGAACTGGGGGGCCTTAAAAAGTGCGTTTTTTCATGTTTTTGAGGCCCCACCGAGCACCACTTGCAGATAGAGGTGAAATGACAAAAGGCACCCTATAGTTTGCCTCTATGCCCGATATTATGCAAAAAACCCGAAGGTTTTAGCTCTTACCGTTTTGGCTCTAGAGGGGGGGACATGAAATTCAGGGGCCAAGTATATTATAGGTTGACGCTATCGCGCCACCTATGATATGACGCTCTTAGAATGTTTTATGGATCACATGACATGCGATAAGATTGTGGGTTCGACGCCAAATCAACGCTGTAAAAAATTTTAATGTGAAACTGGCAATTTGATGTTTCTTACGCACTATATAGTCCAAACGTTTGTACCCAACGTTAGTAATGGCATTGCAGTGACCCCTAACATTTGCACCCGTTCCTTTGATTGAAATTCGGCATCAAAGTCTACGCGACGGATTTCACTAAACTTTGATCCCGACAGTGTGTCTTATTCAGCTTCTATCTAAAATCGCGTTAAACACATGGAAAACATTGGAACGTGATATGAAAATTTTGCCTCAGGTTAGCATGTGATGCCCAAAACTCTTAATGACAAGCGACACCAAAACGCATCTCCTGATTTCGATAACAGACATGGAGCCTGAATAGAGCACATGAAATTTTTTGGTGAGCATTTTAAATTCTAGTCAATAGTAGTAAATTAGAAAAACTAGAAACAGAATTTTCGTTGGATGAATAATGATCAGATTCAGCAGAAGTATGATTGTCCAGGAAGATGCAAAGTGAACTAATAGAATAAAAGGAAGATATTGGATATACTTACAATATTTTTATGCCACATAAAGAACGAGGATGAAAATAACGGCTCCAAATTTCTGTTCAACCGCAGGCTAAAAAACCTGAAACAATTTTTAACTCCCGCCAGACCCTCAGATACCTCATCAAGAAACTACTTAAACTGACTGTAGAACACCTTGATATCTGCAACAGGAATTCCTGCCCTTATTTCCACTTTCCTAATATTATGTGATCCTTCCCCTACATTCACGAGACAAGACAAAGTTACCAGGGTGAGCTTGTATTGGGTATCAAATTTACATCGCCAATATTATAAGAATATAAAGTGATATGATGATGGACGTGACAAATTAAATTCACAAAAAAACGCATATTGAAAACTTTACCAAAAACATGCGGACTTTGACCATAAAACTCTGTGCAAATTTAGCATATCTGTCACTTCTGCTGCATCCACGCCACCTGCTCACACATGACAGAAATTTAGCAAATGTACCTACAGTCACAAAAGATCACTCGACCCTCAAAACCGACCAACGAGAGTTGTAAACCTACCTCAAATTCAAATTCCATAATGGAACTCAAAGTCGTGTCAGTTTTCGAGTAGACATCAATTTGTTAGGCCTACCTCTTCAGAACGGCAATCCTGCCCCCTATCAGGTCGTTAAGGGGTGATGGTCATGACCTCAACTATTTGGAGGGCACTCCCTTCCAGGCTACAGGGATTGTTGAAATGAGACTTGGTGGAAATTGAGAAATATAAAGAAAGGATTTGATACCAAAAATAGACCTAATCAGTCACTTACAAATTCACCTAATGAGGCCGAAACCTTAGGTAGAATAAGCTTGCAACAGTTCGGTCAGTCTCAAGTTCAACAAAAATCTCCTGCTTTCGTTCCTAAGAACTGCAGAAGATAAGATAACACCCTGAGCTCAAGTAACTTCAAACCAGGGGCAAAATCAGAAGTCAGGCCGAGAACTGAGTTGTAAATGTAGACTTGCATGCTGGGTGGCTCTCCAGAAATCCGGGGTCTAACCTGCGTTCCCTCTGCTGCGAGTAATCCAAAGGCGATCGGCCGAGGGTCGTTGTATTCCAGGCGGAAATGCTCCACCACAAATAAAATAACAAAATAATATAATATTATGCCCGAACGGGCCGCCGATTTTCTTCTTTAATAAAAACAAAACAATAATCAATGAATGACCAAAAACATAGACGACCGGCATATTTATGCACGGTGTCTATGCAAATCGGCGTCGGCGCAAAACGCATCGACTTTGGCTGTTTCTTCACAACCTGGAGATGGACTATGTCCATCCCTGACATCCCTCGAGCCTCGAAACTGACCAACGGGAGGTTAAAAAGATTCATATTACGCCGCAATGACAATTTTGGAACCTTTTCAGGCCCTAATACAGTCAAAGCAGTTTTCTGAATCTTTTTGGTCATTCATGCCCCCTTGCGGAAAGCTTTCCGAATGACCACCCTCTTACGTCAAGTCTTTTACCAGACATACCGGAATGTCCACAAGGCCGTCCGGGTGCGCTACCTCTTGGTCTGGACGCCGACGGATCGACGACTCCACGTCGGCTTGACTTTGTTGGCGTACCGCTGAAATCCAATTTGACCTGCACCAGGGCCGAGGGTCTTCGGTTGCCGTCCATCCCGTGACCTTTCATTTCGTGCTTTACGCTGGACGCCAGGGACAGAACATTTGTCTGTCTATCTCTTTCCGGTTGTGTGTTTCGCCGTGAAGCCTCCGCCTTTTTTCCAACGTTGCCCTCGCCAAAAAACATTTTCTAAAATATCTAAATAATTTACAAAATATATACATTAGTACGCATATCACAAAAAAAAATCCAATATCCCGGCATATCGATTGAGCAAAAACAAAAAAAAAGAAAAAATATGGCGAGATTATAACTGAGATTAAGTGAAAAAATAAATTTTTACATGCCCGTTTTTTGGCAGTGCGAGGTACAAAAACGAATAAAAATTTAAAGCACGCAACAAATAAGAAAGACTTTTTTTTTGTATTTTGTATTTTGTATTTTTTTTTTGTATTTTTGTGGTTTTGTATTTTTTTGTATTTTGTGTTTTTTGTGAAAAATAAATGCGCAAACGATATTTTTTTTTTTGGCCAAAAATTATGCGGCTAGTTTACTGTTGCGGCCCGCCGCTTCCTTGCGCCCCTCTCTGGGCTCCTCCACAACCTCGGTGAGGTCTCCATACCCATTGGCCGCTGGCCTCCTCTGCCTTGCACCTGAGGCGCGGCACCTCTGCCACGCACTGCTCCACGACCACCCCGGTTGGGGTTGTGGAACTGAAACTGGCCTCGGCCTCGGTTACCAGTCTTTTGCACCTTTCCTTGCGTACTCGGAGCTATTTCCTGGCTTCCTTGGCCTTGACCCTGACCTTGAGGTCCGGGAACCTTCAAAGTAGCGCCAGTTTTTCCGTCTTGAGCTTTACTGAACTTAACAGAGCTTTGCAAGTCTGAACTGGCACTTCTTTTGGCTCCCATCACTCCGACCTGGTGATTGCTACTAAGCATCACAGATCGAAAGGCCGTCTTGTATTCCAAGGGGGTATCGTGGTTATTATACACCCTCAACAGTCGGTTATTCGCCGCCACCATCGCCCTGGCATAAATGTTTCCAATATGCATCGGGGATAGCGGGGCGCATTCCAACACGAGGAATAGCATCATAACCAAATACCTTACCGAGGAAAACGCATCAGGTGCTCTCTCCGACTTGAGCCACCTGGGGAGAAAGTCATAGATGACCCTCTCCCAGAGTTCTTCAGGTAAATTGGTCCGATCATAGAGAAACGCTCCCTGGACTCTGAACTGTTGTTCATAGTCCCGGTAGATTTCCCTAACGGCGTCATTTACCATGAAGAAAACTCTTTCTGACTCAAATTGCTCGAAAGCAAAATATTTGGCCACCGCACTCGTGAAAAATAATATTGGGCCAGCTTCTCTGGCTTTTGGTTGGTAGACATCCCAGAAGTCCAAGAGACTGTCCTTGAATTTTTCCGCAGTCACTTCCGGCGTTTCAGTTACCTGAGCAGCCTGTGCCTGCTTAATTTTACTGGGGCCAGCCACTTGCACTTGACTAGCTGCCACTCCTGGTTTTTGGTCCTTGCTGGGTTTTGCCTGGCCTTTCGGCATTGGTTTCCCCATCGCAAGGCCTATTGCGCCTGAAGCTTGACTAGTTTTGGATGTGCTATCCTGAGTTGCAACCACTGAAGATGTAGCCAATGACAGTGTTCCAGTTGAGGTAGAAGTAATTTGAGAAGTGGGGGTAGTAGTGGAGGTAATCGTAGAAGTTGAGGTCGATATGACGGACGAAGACGCCGTCTTACTGTCTTCCTCTTTCACTTCTACTTTTGCTCCCTTAATACCCTTCTTCCTCTTTTCCTTCTCCTTCACTCTCATTTTCTTTTTCCTTTCAGCCATAAATAATATTTTCTCGTTGTTCCAACCCTTTTCTCTCATACTTTGAACGACTTTGGCTGAGTATAAACCTGGAACACCCCCATCAGCAGAAAATGCTATTACCTCCCTGCTCTCCGTCATCTCCGAATCCGGCGTTTCCGCTTTCATTTCGTCAATAATGAGCTTATCGGAGGCCATATCATCGTCTACCTTCATCGGCGATGGTGGCTCTAATACGACTACTTTTGTTTCCAATTCGGGCGCTGCGGTATCGTCTTTTTGGAGTCCGAATTGAATTGACATTTGGCGAAGTTTTTCGTTGTAAATCGCCGCATTCTTTGCAAATTCTTCCTCCATCTGTTCACGTTGGAGCCGAATTCTTTGCTTCGCCTCCTCTTCCATTTTTAGAATGATTTCTAATCAACGTTGGTTGCCGAGGTCGGACTGCGTCTGAGCAGTTTGAGCTTGCATCAGTTCCGTTGCCGGAACCGATTGCTCTTGCTGCTGCTCTTCTTCGGACAGCTCAGTCACGTCCTCGTCCTGAAGTCCTTGGTCTGGCGATTCATCTTCAGCCGGCAGTCCCACTGCATCGCTGAAGATTTCGCTTTCCGACGTTTGGACTTCCTGACCTGAAAGTATCGGAAATTCAACAACACCTACATCAGCCTGCTGTTTGTCCTCATCTTTCCGACTATCAGTCTTGATGGGACTAATCTTGCCAGCCAATTTGGTGACAACACCTTCACCCATTTTATAACTAAATGTGTGTAGAATTCCCGGTAAATCCGAGGCCAGAGGTCTAAGGTCAAAGATCTTTGTAGGGAAGGCTATACTATACTCCCTATTCTCCCCTTTTGACGCATAGACGTCTCCAACCTTGTCGATTTTCCTTTGCCAGGTTACCCCATATCTTAATGATGGCCTTCTTTGTGCTAGCTCGATATGGTAGAACCTAACATAATAGTACGGATTTGAGCTATAGCTCTTACTGTCCGTAGTTATTGTGTCAGGGCTGCCAGGGATCGGCGCACACACATCAGCATTTTTCCACAATCTTAATCGAATCGGCATAAATCTGAATCGATTCATCCAAACATATATTCCAGCACCTTTGCGGGGTACCTCATACTCTATGTTTGGAAGAGTCTTCGCCAACATAAGATATTGGGACAGCCTTTCGTCTGACCGCCAAGCCATTTCTTTTATTTTGCCCTGCAGCTCTGGGCTGAACGATGTAATGAACCTGCAACTGAACATTTCGGCCATTACAAAGTCCAGTTCCTTTCTGCTGTGGGGCCAGATCACGTGAAAGGCCAGCGGGACTAAGGCACAAGCGGCTTGCAGTTCCGAGAACCGCTTTTCCTCGAATGCCTTAGCATACTCCGCCAACTGAGGCTTCCAGTGATCTTTGTCAAAATAGCCTACCCCAGGATCAATATCAATAGGCACATGAACCAGATGATTTTTTAGGGCATCTAGTAGTGCTTGCTTTTGATGATCTTGGGGTAGTTTGACAACTTTCCTGGCTGTGTCGATGAACCAAACTAAAGACGCTGGCTGAGTGAGTTCCTGATATTGCTTTCCCTGCGCCATCTCCTCCACTAACTGTAGGCGCAACCTATCCTTGGCCGACAAGTGCTGTTCAGGCCTAATCATTTCGTCGTCGTCGGGATCACTTGCCTCATCATAGGAATTGGGCTTTAATTTTTTACCCTGGCGATAAGCACTTGGATAAATGCCTCGCCACGGCAAATTTTCTTTCCCCTTCCTAGGATTGCATATGTCCCGATGGCAACGAAAATTAGGCCCTATTTCTTGCACTTGTGTGGCCCATCTTGCGTACATTTCTTGGCCCATCATGTGGTAGGTGGCCTCAGGCTGCCTAACCACAATATCAGGTGTACCCACAAAGTTACGTAATTTGTAGTCCGTAACTATATATGAGTAGAACTGATAAAATTTATATGAGAGTATTTCAATCTGGGCCAGATCGACTATATCGTGAGGAAAGTTGGCAACTCCCCCACATAGCTCAATCACGTACCCATAGTGAAATGCTCCCATAAAAATTGCCAACGAAAAGTACGCATCCATACCAGCGTACTGCAGCATCTCTTCAGGAACTCTTTCTTTGGCAACACTTTGTCTATTACGTAAGAGACTGAAATCAGTCTGGTGAGGACCGATGTCAGCCAAATACATTTCGGCAAAGAGGCCTTTCAACTTCAATGTCTCAGGGCAGATACCTGCTTTCCTGGATTTGGTAATCTGGCTTCCCATGATCTGCTTTGCCGTGACGCTTAGGTCGTAGTATCTTCCTAGATTTCCATCTTTGATACTACACCTAATCGCGTCAGACAAGTCGCGACCATTGGTGCTTTTTCCGCATCCACGGACATTGATAATTGAAACTATATCTTCTAAAACGGTGTAACCGACTAACAACGTCGCTGAGCGTAAAAAGTGTAACAAGATGTTCCACTCTTGCTCTTGCGGCAACGTTAAGTCGATTACGAACGTTTTGCCATTTAGATGGGCGAACGAAACTAATCTGGCAAACTGGTTGCCTTTTTCGTTTTCGAACCCCCACCTAAACAGCTTTCTAGCGTCCTCTCGGTTCACCTTCTCTACATCGAAGCCGATAATGCTCATGCCTCGGAAAGTGCTGCTTTCTAGGTGTTTTACCACCCTTTCCACACTTCCCATGGGAACAATTATCAGCTCAATGGGGTTGGTCGGCCAGAACTCAAAAGTGGCAAAAAACCACCTTTCCAACTCCGCTATCCGCATTGCCCGACAGATATTGTGGTCTAAAAAATTCAGGAGAGATTTAAATTTTAGCCAGATGCACTCTACTAACTCCCTATGTGCATTTTCGTGACCCCTTTTTACACTCTTTGGGTAATTTTACCCACTATTGCTCCTTTAACTCTTTGGGGAAACTCTAGCACCTTTGTGCAGAACACCGTTTTAACTTTTGAAACTTTTGAAATTTTTGGAGCGGGAACTTGATTTTTAGCCTTTCTGGCCGTTGGGTGTCCCTTTATAGAAACCAAAATTGATAGGCAAAAATATGTGAAATTAGGTGTTTTTCACTCTAACCCAACACACCTTTGCTACTCGATCAGCGCTTAATCGATCACAACCTTGATCTCCGTGACTAACTCCTGCTAATCCCCTTCTTCACCGCTTTGCGGAAACCAGAGGGAGCGGGAATGACAAAAACCTCCCCTAATCGGATCACCTAATTCGACCGAAGTCTTTTTCGGATCACCTAGGTTCGGCCCTTGCCACCCCCTTCTACCTAATTTTTTGTGTTAAATTCTCAACTCCCAGTTGGTAGCTCGTCTGAGAAAGGGCACAGAAACAGTCTTACAAAACACCCCTGACGAGCGTAACCTCCGCTCATTTTCTTACCTAACTATTTACAAATATAAAATGGTTGCTTACCGTCGACCAAAAAATAGCGATTGTTCTGCCGCGGGTGCGGCTCCCCAAATTGGACTTCATCGTCCGTCGCATTGTACGTCCGAGTACAATCGTTCGGCGTACCCATTCGAAATTTTTTCTGGGCCCGATTCTTTGCACTGAAATAATTTTAAAAAATTTTTAAACCGAATTTGCAGCTGTGAAAAGTAGACAGATGTATAAAACATTTACAGTCTATTCCCTTGCGGCTGCAAATTACCTCACGGGAGGGTTCCTCCGTTCACAATTTTTCAAAAAATATTTGAAAATGAAGAGCAGACGCGGGACACGACTTTTGAAATTTTTGAATGATTTGGAGTTGTTAACCAAGAAAGTGTAGAATGAAAAAATTTACGAAAATGGGTCTTTTGCTTTAAAAGCTTTTCCCCGGCTTCGTTAGAACACAATCCTACATTTCAAAAAATATGAAAACGGATTTTAACCGTTACAAAACACGATTAGAATAAATATTTATTAAATATACAAAATAAATACACGCAAATCGGCAGATTTTGCCGCTAGGAAACTACACCGGGCGTCGCACTACTCTCCGCTAATTGCGAAGGTACAGTAAGACGATTCGATCGATTTTTTACGTAGTTCTGCCATCGTGTAGTCTCGTAGCGAAAAATTTTCAGCCTACTTGCTGAAACCTTTTGCCGTAGCAAAAGATTATCATAACGTGCGATTGTTATGACATTATCCTCTAACCTGGAAACATCAGTTATAATGAAGGGTCCTTCCCAAGTTAAGCCTAGTTTCTTTTGCTTATCAACTTTAAGAAGTACCCAATCATTTTCTTTAAAAACCGAGGTTTTAATTTTCTTGTCGAAATATCTTTTGCTAGCTTCCGCTGCTTTCTGGATATTTTCGGCAATAATACCATAAAGCCTGGTTAAATGGTCTGTTAGGATGAATTTGTATGCCTCATAATTCATGGGCATTACTATTTTAAGGGCTTTTGACAAATTCATCCCGAACTTTGCCTCATGGCCCCGTAACAACGCAAATGGCGAGGCCTTCGTCACTGCGTGTGGGGTAGCATTGTAGGCAAAGACCACTGATTTGAGATACCTTGGCCAGCTATCGGGTTCACCGATAGCTACTTTTCTCAGTTGTTTTATTAGAGTTTGGTTGAACCTCTCTACCATACCATTACCCTGAGGGTGGTAAGCAGTAGTGAAGATCTTCTTACACTCTAATAAATGACAAACTGATTTCATTAAATCCGAAGTAAAACAAGATCCATTGTCACTTAGGAGTTTCGTTGGTGTTCCATGCCTAAATATTATAGCTTCTAAGAATGCATTCACAACTGAATTTGCTGATTGATCTGGGATCATTTCAGCTTCAACCCATTTTGTGAAATAGTCCTGAAAAACTATAACATAAGGCATTCTTTCTCCCAAAGGCGAAATTCCTACTATATCCACAGATACAATGTCGAATGGACCTTGTGGCACAATGGGTATCAACGGAGGAATGGATGGCTTTCCTGCAGTTGCCATTTGACAGACAACGCAGTATTTTATCCATTCCCTGACATCTTTTTCCATGCCAGGCCACCAATAGTGCAATTTCATGACACTCAGAGTTCTTTTGAAACCCTGGTGTGTCATTATTACAGCACCATGATGCTGATGCAGTACAGAGTCCCTGAGGTTTGCGGGTACGACCAATTGGTCTTCGCTTTCTGCCTCAGTTTCCCTATACAATACACCATTTTCTTTGTAGAACCCAGTGTGATACTTCGTGGTGCTATTTGCACCTAATCTATCCCAGATTGGCTTTAAGCTTTCGTCTGCTTTTTGCAGTTTGCTCATCAAGTCATCTGGGATCAGGCCAATAGATATCTCTTCTCCTCCTGATGTTCCTGGTTTATCAAACTCCTCTTCCTTTCTAGGGTGTAACCACTGCACATTGTCTTGTTCCTTAGGTATCGCAGATCTATCAGTTTCCTGATTTTCTTCCTGCACCTTTTCAGAAACACGAGCTTTGCTTCGGGTTACTACCACTTCCACTCCTTTAGGATGCTCTCTTTCGTCCTCAGGACTATTTCGAGCACCCTCTTCTTCCTTTTTATCCTTGTGGGATTTATTCTTTTCGGGGATGTTGTTCCTCTCAGCCATCAAGGAAATTTGTTGTTGTTCTTGTTGTTCTTTTATTATTCCTTTGACATCGGAGGAAACAACATCCGACTTGAACATACTTTCCCACTTCGGTGGTGATTTCACCACATCCTCTGGCTCATCCTTTCTAGAGAGAAAGTCAGCCATAGCATTTTGTCTACCTGGCACGTATTCTAACTTGTGGTTGTATTGATTTATGATCGCATACCACCGTTTCAATTTGTCATTTGTTGTAGTGTTGACTTTCATTGATAACAGTGGTCTGTGATCTGTCTTAATCAATACTTTCTGCCCCAATAAATAGTGCCGATAGATTTTGAGGCCGTAGATAATCGCGAGGCACTCCCTTTCGGTTGCGCACCACTTTTTCTCGTCCTCTTTTAGCACACGGCTATTGTATGCTATGACCCACTTATCGTCTCCAGACTCTTGATACAGAACAGCCCCTAGTGCTGTTCCACTGGCATCGGTTTGTAGAATGAATTGGGCTGAGCCATCCATTACTGGGTACCTAAGAAATGGAACTGATACCAGTGCTTCTTTCAAAGCATTAAATGCTTTGTAGTGATCCTCTGTGACGAGCCATTTATTCCTTTTCTTGGCCGTCAGCTTATACAAAGGTTCTGCCTGCTTTGCCAGATGTGGTATAAATTTTTTACACCACTGGAGCATTCCGAGAAACCTTTGCATACGCTTGACCGAGTCCGGGAATTCAAACTCCTTAATAGCTTGCACTTTTTTCGGATCGGGCGAAATTCCATTAGAATCCAAAATGTGACCAAGAAAATAAACCTTCTTTGGTAGGAATTCGCATTTTTCCGGTTTAAGTGTAAGCTGGGCTCGTCTCAGAGCATCTAGGACCAATTTCAAATTTTCTACGTGTTCCTCGAACGTATTCGAGAACACTATGATATCGTCTATGTAAACTAGACATATCTTCCACACATGAGGATGAAGGATTCTCTCTATCATCCTCTGGAACTCGCCTGGTGCATTTTTCAGTCCAAAGGGCATTACTTTGAACTGAAACAACCCTTCTTGACACAGGAAAGCAGTCTTTTCTTTACTGCCTTCTTCCATTGGCACTTGCCAATAGCCAGACTTAAGGTCAAGAGTCGTATAAAATTTTGCTCTCCCGAGGCAGTCCAGATAATCATCCATTCTTGGTATTGGATATCGATCATCCTTCGTAACCTCGTTCAAGCCTCTGAAATCAACAACCGGCCTGAGCGACCCATCTTTCTTCCCTACTGGGAATAATGGCGCCGTCCAGGGCGATCTTGATGGCTCTATGACTCCTTTGTCTAGCATTTCCTGCACATGTTGTCTGATATATGGTCGACGTTCAATGGCAGCTCTGTAGTAATGTTTCGCCACAGGGCTAGCATCACCTGTATTAATTTTACAAGTAAGATGGGGAGTAGTTGTCAGAGGATCATGAGGTAGGCTAAATACATCCCGGTATTTCACGAGTTGCCGTATCGCCATCTCTTTCTGTTCCTCTGACACTGTAGCTTTAGAGGTCATTTTGTACAATGCTTCCAGAAACACAACTCCATCGAATTTTGATTCCTTGGCATCGAAAATGCCCTCTAGGCTACTTTCTCCACTATTTCCTGCCTGTAAAATTGATACACCTGATTCTCCCCGAAATACGGAGTTACAGTAGCCAAGAACTTGATTAGGTTCTATCAGGCAACCGGAACCCGTATTATTGGAGATCATCAATACAAAGTCCTCCTTTGAACCATCAACTATAGTATCATCTATTCTGAATCTCGTTTCTGAATCATCTCCTTCGACGATGATTCCATTTATTCTATTTGCCGAGGATTTATTCCACAATTTAGCTTTCACTAGTTGGTCTGTTCCATGTGGAATGTAGATTCTATTACAAGCCACTACTGGAACTAGATCTTCCAGCTGCTCAATTGTTGAACATTGATCTTCTTCAATAGAATTTTCCTGTATTGATTCTGCTATCATCGGATTATGCATCCCAACTATTGGAATTGCTTTCTTATCAGATGTTAACAAATCAATACTTTTCTTTACACCCATCATAGTCATTGAACCTTTTCCAAAATCTATTACCGTATTGACTTCCGGATGCGCCAGGAAGTCTGTTCCCAATATCAAATCTTCTGCGGACCCTGGTATTATGATAGCTTTAACTGGAAAACGGCCATAATCACATTGCATTTGAAATTGAACGTAACCATGTGCACTAACTACTTTACCATTGGCGACAGTGACTTTTAGGATCTTAGGGTAGGCTGTATACTCCAGTCCAAGTGATTTTTTCAAGAAATCACCTGACATCACCGAACACTGACCTCCCGTGTCAATCAGTGCCTTTGCAGTAGTAGCACACACAGTTACTTTAATGTGAAATGGCTGTGTTCTAGGGTACTTTGCTAACATATCCAGTTTCTCTGCAGTCGCCTTTCTATCATACTTGGCACTGCATTCCATTTCTGGCACATTTTCTTCTTTCTCCATGGCACAATTGTGTAAACCACACAACTTCATCTCCATCATTGGCTCTTGCTGTACACTATTGACACCACTACTTGGCGGCTGGTCTGTCTGCCCGGAGGCTTGCGATGGACTAACTACCTTTTGCAGAACCAACAGGGTATTTGAACTCTGATTTGCGATTACTGGTTGTTGGTCCATTAGATTTGGTCCTGGTAACATCAGCTGGGTGGTAGCCTGTAACAACCTCATCTGCTCCCTGAGCTTCTTCAACTTTACGTATTCCTGAAACTCGGCATATTCTTGCAAATTTTCCGCCTCGTCATCAGGAAACGAAACTTGATAAGCTCCCCTTTCACCTTCGTTACCAAAACCTCCTCTACTTCCTCCGTAATTTCCTCTGAAATTACCTCTGAAATTTCCTCTACCTCGGAAATTTCCAAAACTTCCTCTAGGACTTCCTCTTCCAAAGCCTCTTCCACTATTTCCACCCCTTCCACGATTTTGCAGACCTTTATAAAAATTCAAGGTTCTACAATCAATCGTGTTGTGAGTGTTATTTTCGTGGTAAGTACACTATTTTCGCTGCTGAACCTCCTGTTGACTTTTCGCTTTCGCTTTATCAACTTTCTGAGTTAAAGCAGTTATGGCTTCCTCTTGAGCTTTGGTCGAGTTCCTAATTTCTTCATAACATTGTGTCATTTTGATAAACTCCTTAGATAAAGCCACCATGAGGGAGTCCTTTTTTGGCTCCTCAACAGGCTGTTGCCGAGGCATTATGGCCTGTTGCGGAGGTACTTCAAGTACTTCCTCATCTGCTATATCTATCAATTGATTTTGCGAAGATTGCATTGGAGTTTGCCTTTCTGTGTTTGGTCTTCTAAAGTCCCTATTGCGTTTTTGGGCGCTTTCATAAGGTCTTTGGATTACATTCACATCGGCTTGCTGCTCCTCAGCAATTTCCGTTTGTGCCATATTTATCATCATGGGCTGCTCTCTTGGCCCAAATGTTCTAATCGCATTCCGGTACTTTAACTCTATCTCATAGACTGCCTGCGAAAGATCATACCAATTTTTGAATTTTGCTATGTCTTTCTGCAGTTCTAATTGATAAGTCAAAGAACTCCTATAGAAAAAGGTTTCAATGATTATTTTATTTTTAAACTCCTTTGTTTCACTCTGATAAACGAGATTCACATGTGCTCGAACCCTTTTTAAAAATTTGATCTTCGTTGGCCGATAATATCGCGTCGTCGTCCTCCCTCTCGACAGCTGTCGAGGTCGTAGGTCGATTGCCTTCATTTTCCACCGATAAAGGCCTGTGATCTGAGCAATTGTCCTCTTCAGCTGAAGTTTCAGCTGAAGTCAGGACAATTAACTTTTCTGCATCAGGGGCCTTTTTTCCTGGTGGTGTTCGGGGCAAACCGGAGCTTATGAGGCCACCTAGGTTGTCTTTATTCATTTTGTAACCTCCCAGTTCTCTATAAAAACCAAAAGGTTTTTTGACTCCTCGAGTTTGCCTCTGATTTTCCGTTACTTTGAGAGTCAGAAGCCACCACTTGTTGAAATGAGACTTGGTGGAAATTGAGAAATATAAAGAAAGGATTTGATACCAAAAATAGACCTAATCAGTCACTTACAAATTCACCTAATCAGGCCGAAACCTTAGGTAGAATAAGCTTGCAACAGTTCGGTCAGTCTCAAGTTCAACAAAAATCTCCTGCTTTCGTTCCTAAGAACTGCAGAAGATAAGATAACACCCTGAGCTCAAGTAACTTCAAACCAGGGGCAAAATCAGAAGTCAGGCCGAGAACTGAGTTGTAAATGTAGACTTGCACGCTGGGTGGCTCTCCAGAAATCCGGGGTCTAACCTGCGTTCCCTCTGCTGCGAGTAATCCAAAGGCGATCGGCCGAGGGTCGTTGTATTCCAGGCGGAAATGCTCCACCACAAATAAAATAACAAAATAATATAATATTATGCCCGAACGGGCCGCCGATTTTCTTCTTTAATAAAAACAAAACAATAATCAATGAATGACCAAAAACATAGACGACCAGCATATTTATGCACGGTGTCTATGCAAATCGGCGTCGGCGCAAAACGCGTCGACTTTGGCTATTTCTTCACAACCTGGAGATAGACTATGTCCATCCCTGACAGGATAGCCTTGAACGTAGTTTGATCTGTTCCTTGTAATTGATCTGTGCTGAGATCCGTAGCACTGCTGTTCCTCTTCTACCATAATTTTGGCCTATCATGCATATGGGTTGGTCACTGTAGGCCTTCTTCCTCATTGGCTGGCTGTTTGTCCTCTCGGTCAATCCAATTCAATGCTCTAAACAAAAAAGCTGTGAAAAAATTTCGAATTTAGATTCTACATGATTACGAAAACTATTTTACAATGAAGAGATAAAATTTTTCACATCCTCATCTTTTCAGGCCCTGAAATTGAAAAATCTACATAAGAAAATGCAAAAAAATGTGCATTCTCAAACAAATGGGACGGGAAAAAATATTCTCCCTGGCAGTTTTGAGCACTGGCCAGCGGAATAAATAACATTTTATAGCAACAATAGGTTAGACAATAATAATCTTTTTGTTAATTTTGTTTTGTTATTGTTTCTGGAATTTTGTAAAAAAATTTAATGAAAAAAACGAATTTTTGGTCATATTTTATGCAGCTAAAGTTTAGTATTGTTGCCAAGTGCATCTGTAACCACTGTATTGAGAACTCCCATTACAAGGGTATAGACCGCCTCAGTGTCCGGGACTTCTGAGGAATCCAACATAGAATCTCCTCAGCATATAGGTGCGAGGGGCACTACCACCCAACTGACCTCTGAAAGGTTGGCAGTTATTCATTTTTGAGGCCTGCCCTTTTGGCCAGCCTCAGGGACAGTCTCTTGCATCTCCTCTCTGATATTGGCTGGGCAGAATTTACAGAGAATGCTCCTGAAGCCCATACACTACCACTGCCAGCTCCGTATTGACTTCTCATAGGTGATTGATACTGGATTTGTTTCTGGCCCTGTTGCTGATTTTGTTGTGGTCTTGTTGTTTCCTTGGTTTCACAGTGTCTTTCCACCTTTTCTCCATCAATACAGGAACTTCGAAAGGTTGTCCAACGTCATCTTTAGCTTCCTGAAATTTTCCTGGAAACTTTTCTTGACAAGGGACAACTTCCTTTTTCTCGCCATATCTAGTACAGTTTACTGGAGTTCGTTCATTCGGTTAGCATACCCATCTTTGAATACAATACTATCATTATGATTCTCCATTCCTTGGCCTTACAATCGCATAAAAATTATATAACGCTTTTATTTTTCCCGTAGGCACACAATGAACGAATAATAATACAGTGGTTATGATAATGCGACGTTTCAGTAGTCTACCTACTACCTTCCTCAGGCGACAATAAACTCCTTTTTACAAAATTCGCTACTTGAGGGAATTGAACCCTGGTCGTTTGATTGAGAGTCTAGAGCGCTACCACTGGGCCATGGGGGCCAGTAGTAACTTGTTTAGACGTGCTATATATCCTGACTTGGGGGTACTAGTTCAGACTTGGGTTCCTGTCTGTTGCCCTTCTAAGGAATGCTTGGTTCCATATGTGGCCTATTTCAATGCTCTTACTACCTACATTTTTTGACCCCACTTTTTCCATCTCAATGGTTTCTCTGATCTTCCTTTTGTAGGCATTAGGCTCTTGGGCAAGTATGGTGGTATTGTCAAAATTGGGTGTACATCCACATGATAGGCAATGTTCCGCCACACCACTTTTCTCAAGGCTCAGGTTCTTGAGGGCATTTCTGTGTTCTGCAATATGGGTCTTAAGTGTTCTGCCCGTTTCTCCTATGTATACATTCCCACATGGAGCCATAGGTACTTGGTATACTATACCCTGTGTATCTTCTTTATTTCTAGGTGGTGGGACTTTGCTGACTCTTTTCCTGATTGTGTCTTTACTTGTGGCAACTAGTCGAACCTTGTAATTGTGACATATTGGCTTCAGTTTCTGTGTCAGTTGGCCACTGTAAGGTATTACAACCGTGCCTTTGTATTCAACTTTTTGTTGGTCATTTGCATTTCTTCTTATATTTGCTTTGTTAATGATTGCTGTGGGATAACCATTTTTCTGGAAGGCTTGCCTGATGTTATTTTCTTCCACTTTCCTGGTTTCTTCAGTTGAGCATAGTGTACCTGACGGCAATATCATTCCCTTTACAATTCCTGCTTTGGTGTTTACAGGATGGTTTGACTGGAAGTTCAGATATTGGTCTGTGTGCATTGGTTTATGGTAGACACTTGTTGCCATTGTCCGTCCTTGCCGTTTGACAAGAACATCTAGGAATGGTAACTGCCCATTGATTTCTGTTTCCATGGTGAACTGTATGGCTGGATTCTGTTGGTTCATATGTTCTAGGAAGGATCTTAGTTTTTCCTCACCATGGTCCCACAGGATGAATGTGTCATCCACATATCACAGCCACATTCTTGGCTTGTCTGGTGCTGTTTTCAATGCTGATGTTTCAAGTTTGTCCATGAACAGGTTACAAAGTGCAGGGGATAGTGGTGAACCCATTGCCATGTCATCTGTTTGTTGGTAGAATTTGTCTTTGAACTGGAATATGGTGCTGGGCACACAATACTCAGTTAGGTCTGCAACCTGTTGTGCTGTTAGGCTAGTTCTTTCTGCTAGGCTGCAATCTGCTTCCAATTGGGCCCTAAGATAGCTTATTGCTTCTACTACTGGAACACTTGTGAACAAGCTTACAACATCCAGGCTTACCAACTTAGTGTTCTGATCTAACTTTATGTCCTTGATCTTGCTTACAATGTCCTTGCTGTTGACTATGTTAGATTCTATATTGTTCTGCAATGGACTAATGATCTTTACTAAGTGCTTAGCCAATGGATGGATTGTTGTTCCAATGCAGCTCACTACTGGTCTTAGTGGGATTTCTGGCTTAAGGATCTTCGACAGGCCATATATGTGAGGGGCCTTACACTGGCAAAGGATGAACACATCAACCAAACACACAGCCAGAGTTACACTTGAGAATGCCAAGAACAGGCAAAAAGCAAAGTTCCAACAGCTGATGCCAAAGAATGTGAATGCACCACAACTAGACATAAACAAAGTGGTTGTGAACAAAAGCAATAGGCAACTAACGGATGTAGAAAGAAAAGTGCTAGCCAAAGGAATGAATTTTGCTATTACACCACAGCAACATCAAATGGCAGACATAGTTACCAACATCGAATGTGCAGCACATTTCATAGAAAATGACAAACAAGGTGATTTTCGGTTCGAAATTAGGAAAGCAATTGAACATGAGCGAAAACCCAAGCTGAACATAACAAGACAGGAAGCCAGTGCTATCAGGAACCTGAAGCGTGATAAGACAGTTGTGATACTACCAGCTGACAAGGGTCGTGCAACAGTACTACTAAACACTGATGAGTATGACCAGAAGATCATGGCAATACTGGATGATGGAACAAAGTTTAAATGCCTGGGAAAAAGAAATCCAATTAGCCGAATAGAGAAAGAAGTTAGAAAGCAAGTACGAGATGCCAAGTTAGAAAAAGCAGTAACAATAAAAGAACGATGTAAGACCCCTCACATATATGGCCTGCCAAAGATCCATAAGCCAGAAATCCCACTAAGACCAGTAGTGAGCTGCATTGGAACAACAATCCATCCATTGGCTAAGCATTTAGTAAAGATCATTAGTCCATTGCAGAACAATATAGAATCTAACATAGTCAACAGCAAGGACTTTGTAAGCAAGATCAAGGACATAAAGTTAGATCAGAACACTAAGTTGGTAAGCCTGGATGTTGTAAGCTTGTTCACAAGTGTTCCAGTAGTAGAAGCAATAAGCTATCTTAGGGCCCAAGTGGAAGCAGATTGCAGCCTAGCAGAAAGAACTAGCCTAACAGCACAACAGGTTACAGACCTAACTGAGTACTGTGTGCGCAGCACCATATTCCAGTTCAAAGACAAATTCTACCAACAAACAGATGGCATGGCAATGGGTTCACCACTATCCCCTGCACTTTGTTACCTGTTCATGGACAAACTTGAAACATCAGCATTGAAAACAGCACCAGACAAGCCAAGAATCTGGCTGCGATATGTGGATGACACATTCATCCGGTGGGACCATGGTGAGGAAAAACTAAGATCCTTCCTAGAACATATGAACCAACAGAATCCAGCCATACAGTTCACCATGGAAACAGAAATCAATGGGCAGTTACCATTCCTAGATGTTCTTGTCAAACGGCAAGGACAGACAATGGCAACAAGTGTCTACCATAAACCAACGCACACAGACCAATATCTGAACTTCCAGTCAAACCATCCTGTAAACACCAAAGCAGGAATTGTAAAGGGAATGATATTGCGGTCAGGTACACTATGCTCAACTGAAGAAACCAGGAAAGTGGAAGAAAATAACATCAGGCAAGCCTTCCAGAAAAATGGTTATCCCACAGCAATCATTAACAAAGCAAATATAAGAAGAAATGCAAATGACCAACAAAAAGTTGAATACAAAGGCACGGTTGTAATACCTTACAGTGGCCAACTAACACAGAAACTGAAGCGAATATGCCACAAGTACAAGGTTGGACTAGTTGCCACAAGTAAAGACACAATCAGGAAAAGAGTCAGCAAAGTCGCACCACCTAGAAATAAAGAAGATACACCGGGTATAGTATACCAAGTACCTATGGCTCCATGTGGGAATGTATACATAGGAGAAACGGGCAGAACACTTAAGACCCATATTGCAGAACACAGAAATGCCCTCAAGAACCTGAGCCTTGAGAAAAGTGGTGTGGCAGAACATTGCCTATCCTGTGGATGTACACCCAATTTTGACAATACCACCATACTTGCCCAAGAGCCTAATGCCTACAAAAGGAAGATCAGAGAAGCCATTGAGATGGAAAAAGTAGGGTCAAAAAATGTAGGTAGTAAGAGCATTGAAATAGGCCACATATGGAACCAAGCATTCCTTAGAAGGGCAACAGACAGGAACCCAAGTCTGAACTAGTACCCCCAAGTCAGGATATATAGCACTTCTAAACAAGTTACTACTGGCCCCCATGGCCCAGTGGTAGCGCTCTAGACTCTCAATCAAACGACCAGAGTTCAATTCCCTTAAGTAGCGAATTTTGTAAAAAGGAGTTTATTGTCGCCTGAGGAAGGTAGTAGGTAGACTACCGAAACGTCGCATTACCATAACCACTGTATTATTATTCGTTTATTGTGTGCCTACGGGCAAAATAAAAGCGTTATATAATTTTTATGCGATTGTAAGGCCAAGGAATGGAGAATCATAATGTTATACACCAATCGCAAACAACCTTTCGCCAAATACAATACTATCATCACCATGCAAATATGCAGCATAAAAATTCTCGGTTACAACAGCTTTCGAGATTCATACATCTGCTCTGGGGTATGACTGCCATTGCCTTCAAGAAAATTCTGAGTGGAGTGTTCTATGGATCAACTTCAAACATAAAAATTTTACAACATGGATTGTTGGCAAGTGATATTCGATTATAAATCAGCTTTATGGTTATGCTATGTAGATGACACATTCATAGTATCAGATTAGTCAAGCTGAAAATAATCAGCATAATTCTCAACGATTGAGCTCTTTTGATCTGATAAATTACACTTTATATCAAGTGCAACAGACAACGCAGATTCATGTGCTCAATATGGCTGATTAAAATAGCTATCATAAATTTAATCTCAAAGTGGTAATTCCAAGAGGTAACAAAAGAGTCGAGCAATTCAAACTTCTGCATTTAGCCTTGGAAAAACTTCTACTTGACCATTTCATTCTGAGCCAAAGGAGTTTTCTGCAAAATCAGCCTGTTAATTCTCACTTAAAATCTGAATCATACTTCTATTTTAATCACTAATATGATCGAGAGGAAGGAGCATCATTTTTATTGAAAAGCATATAACAAAGCTTTGCCTTCATTTATTTTGCAAACCATCACAGAGAGAGCAAAGTTCTTCGACTGAAACTTAATTATGCAGTAAAATGCCTCATAATCAAATGTTGTTGAGCGTCATTTAGCTCAAGAGCAAATCAAAATAATAACTCTTTCCACATGCATGGGACACGAACATATTTACGTTGCGAGTTATGGAAAGCAAAAGATCATTTTGGAGAAATATCTGCTGGTGCTTTTAAGGAATACTACAGCTATGAATTTCACATGACTACTTTCGCATGATTTTGACCACAGTTTGAACTTTGCATAATGAATTTATCTACTAAGTACTTAAGCTTAGATTTAGAGCAGAGAGGAGCAGAGCCACATATGCGGGAGCGTAGCGCCTATCCCCTTGCAGGTTTTCCTGTATTTACTGGATTTCACATTCAAATTTGCACTTAGATATTTCCAGTGTCAAAAATATTTTTCAGGCATGGTAGTGGAGGACCCAGGCCTTACACCTCAAAGAACTAGCTAGCGTACTTTGCCTGTACACACGCACTGTATACTCCTTACACGTTAAAAAATATGGAAAAATTCGATAGGCGATAAGGTTCATAAGTACCGATGTAGGTCAGATAATAGTCTGAAAAGTAGTAAAATTCCTATAAATCGAAAACCAGCGAAGCTTTTCAATGTTGCACAAAATTTTTCTGTATATTTGATTCAGTATATAACATTCGGATAGCCAGTGATTATTTGGTAATTTTATTCAGTGAAATTGAGACCAGTAAAACTTTTGCTTTCTATGGAAAACCCACAATGTAACAAGTGTCACGTTTCATGCATATACAAATACATAAAATAATGATTTACGTTTGCAGTAAATAATGCTCAACAGTGATCTCTTATAAGATGCGATCGCCCCACCGTGTTTTTGTTTTTATGTCAACAACTTCACTCTCTGTATAATGTTTTGCACGATAGATGAATATAAAGCTCTGGTATTTCCTTGTCTACCAAAAACGATGCCTTTTTCCTCTCGCCCTTATTACTGATTTGAATAGAAGTACGAATATGATTTCAATGGAAAACCAACAGTCTGATCCTCGTTGTGCACAGTGGAAATACGGAATGCGTTCGATTTTGACTGGGCAAGCACTAGCGATAAGTTTTCTACAGAAGTATATCAACCTTGAGCTAGTTTCAGGGATTTAGGAAGTAACGATCAAATTATCAATTTGATTCGGGTATATATAATATATTAGAATCAGACATAAAATAAGAAATGTTTAAAAACTATTATCTGATCATTTGATATATTTGCCATTATCAAAATGTTGCCGAATATCAAAAAATAATTGAACAATAGCAGCTGATGAACCTTTGAGGAACGATTGGAATCGGAATCAAAACACATTTTGCCACCACATGACAAAAGCAGCATTCTCAAGTGTCAAATCTGAAAAAACCCATTTTATACAGGTTGAGCCAAAAAAAGGCGACCGGTAATGACTTTCATAAATTTCGAACGGAGGGAGCTTTCATGATGCGGATTGCTGCATTAGAGTGCCCTGCTGTTCTCTGTTAAATGGGCCAAATCTTATGCTCCTAGCTTCTATGTTCACTGTACAAACAGAAATTTAGTAAAAGTCGTCATTTTTCAAAAAGTAAAAATTGTCAAATCAAAGTTAAAGTTGTCCTATTATTAAAAAAAGTTTTGTAAAGCTGTTTACACACAAAAAAACTTTAAAATCACCCAGATTCGTAAGTTGCACGTAATTTAAACTCACCAACTTCTTGCTGCAATATGGGCAAAATTTCGCCAAAATCAAGAGCTTTTGTTTTGAAATTGGAAAAAAAGTAAAATTAAAGCAAAATCAATTCTGTCACTGACCAGATCGAAAAACGAATTGAATTATTAGTGAAACAGAAAGTAGGACACACTAAAACGGCTCTGTTGTGGTTTCCAGCTGTTATATAGTTCTTCTGACTGGATATATTGTACTCTTCTGTTGTAAAACATCTTGATTTTGTCAATTTTTGTAAATTTTTTAATTATTAATTAGTAAAAAAATCGACGTTTAGTATTTTTGATTCCAGTTAGTCAGTCAATATTCGAGCAATCTGGCTGAAGCTTTGCAGTTTTTGTGTCAGATGTTTTATTTCACCGCAGAGAACCGCATTAAAGAAGCATCATCCATTTGAAAGCTCTGAAAGTCAGTACAACTCGCCTTTTTTCGGTTCACCCTGTATATAGTGCGTTGGGAAGAGCACAGGGAAGGGTTTATGCTGCCCTAGCCATTTTTTCGCGTTGATCTTCCCTAATCTAAAATTTACATGAAAGTGAAAACGATTTAAATTTTTTCTATACCCTATCTCATCAATCACCAGAGAGTACTCATCTGCAGAGCATGTGTTCTATAGATCATGTTGAGAGACACAAAAATGCTCTTGTAACTAAACGCCAGTCTCTCATCACATGATCTATTTCATACGGCTAAAAGCAAAATAAGATTGTTTTTAATTTGATCATGTTCCATCTGAACTCAGATTACCAGTTGATATTCGTTTAGGAGGAACAAATCGCCGCTGCTTCCTGAAGCAAGCTGAGCTGTAGGACCCATTCGAATTAGAAGCACTGAAGATAAGGATCGTGTTCGCTTATCGCGAATTTCTTTTACCCCGGTCATACCGCTTTTCCGAATGGTGCTAAACGAATTAAATCGAAATTTTCTGTCATTCTAGAAGTTTTTCCCCGGACTAGCCCGTTAACCCCATTGTGCCACTGTGCCTGATAATGACCAAAGTATTTCACTTTCACCATCGTCAATCAATTCTGGGAATTTGGTCCATTTACCCTCGGTTGACTTTTCTGTAGTTCTTTGAATATTCCTAACTTGTTTCTTACCCAGGGGCTAACTTCAGGGAAACCCTCGGGAACATTCCAAGGGCAACGGCAGGCAACTTCAAAATGGTCGTTGACGTTAAATTTACGCGCATTGAGATCCAAGATGTATTATGTGTTCGCCCTCGGGCAAGAGCTTGCCTTTGCTTCATCATCAGAAACTCACAGATTGGTGGCTTGTGGACTGGATACATATTTATTCAAATTTCTACCTGTGAGGTGATGCTGCAGAGGTATCATACGACGTATACCAAACTTCCCACATCATTGTGAAGCCCTTTTCAGACGACTGTTGACATTTCCTGCGATGCAAGCCGAGGGATATTAGGTCTTCTAGGACTTGTTTAAAGATGAATTATTTCATGCTGTCTGCATGGGTCAACTGATAAATTTTAGTGCAAACTGCTGCTCAGTCGTTTCAATTTCATATACCCTTACTAGAAAGAAGATGCATTTTACCATGAAAAAGCTGATGTTGGCAGATCACACCAGGTTTGTGAGCTTCCAGTCTATCAAGTTGTTACAATTTATTAGAGCATTTTTATCACCCTTCGGCTTTCATAATGATGAATCTTTAGAACTTTAAATTTTCCTTCTTTATTTTACATTTTACCTTGTATAAGCTTCTTTGTTCTTTCGTTGTCTGTGTCTATTGCTTATTCATGTATGTTTTTACATTTTTATCTTTTGTCTCTGTACTTTTCGTTCAATTTTTTTTGCATCGTTTTTTTCCGCTCATAAAACAATTCATTACAGGTTGTCATTTTGAATAACCATTGTGTAGTGTAAAATTCTTATAATATTCTTATAATTTGTATAAGCCAGCAAAAAATTATGAAGGCTTTGATGAGTTTTCTATGGGGCTGAAGCTCGTTATTCAAGGAAAAGGAGGTCACATAGAAACAAAATTATTGTGATTTGCATATTTGATGTGTTATTGTTTCATGTCACACGAAATTTAGTCTCCGTTAATTGAAAATATCAATAAGCTTCTTGATGAAAAGTTTTGTTGGAATTCGTAAAATGTATCTAGAATAAGGACTATCAGATTTTGATTCTATATGCGGACGAGTAGAGTGGTACCGAGTACATTGGATGTATAAAGCTTTCAATACATTGACTAATACGTTAGAAAATTAAGAAATTCCCGATCATATACTATGATATAAGCTATATAGATCAATAAATTTGAGGGAAAAAAGACTTGTCTGGAAAAAAGTGACTGACATTCAAGAGAAAATGTATATACTAAAGTTTCTCCAAAGCGCAGGAATGGTCGGTTTCCAAACTAGCCAACTATTCTTTACGTGCTGAATACCACAACTTAGCTATGGAAAAAACTCTTTATCCATTACTTTACACGTTTTATACTTTTTAAAGTGTCAACAAACCAAGTAAACTGGAAAAGTCATTTGGAGTTTCTTTTCGTCACCTTCTCATAGAATTTCAGGGGATTTTTGTCTTCACTTCTGTAGCAATGTCCAATATATTGTGTTAAAATTTCAATCAAATTTGTGTGCCGTCTTGGAAGCTGTAGGTGTTGAGAAATTCTGTAAATTAATACGAAAATACAGTTTAATGCCACTAAATACGTCGTCAACAATCAACGAGTTGCTATGCGAAGTTTGACTTATATGAAAAATAAATTCTAGACGATACTCTACATGTTGAACTGCACAATATACCTGATTTTCAAGTACGAGTAAATTTTAACTTATCATTGCTAAAATCGAATTTATCGGGAAGTGCTTCTAGGTTATTGATCTGAATTTTTTTGCTGTAGATGTGTACATAAGAAGAATCTCAATAAAAAAAAAAACGATTCATATCAGGCATACACGCACAGCATAGAGATTCTGCTAGGGGTCAGGCAGGACAGGGGGTGGAATAGAAAATTTTTGTGTTTTCGATAACGAAAAGAAATGTCTTAGGAAAGTCTTCTAAAATGCAAGCAGCATATTCTTCAAGCTATATCAGTCAGATACATAAAATTATTTGCTTAGACATCACTTTTCAAAGTCTTAACCGTTACTTTTTTAGAATCAAGTACAATGTGTTCAGAAAAATTGTTAAGCTGCAGCGTCACTTCCATTTTTATGATGAATTTCTCTTCTCTCTCTTGCTCATTTTTCTCCGTCATTTTCTCAATCGTTGCTGTGGGAGTCAACCCTGCTCAGGGTCAGCAAGAATCTGCTGAGGGTCAATCAAAGTCTGCTGGGAGTCAAAACCCCCCAAACCCCAACGTGCATGTACAGTCCAGATCACAAGTAACGTGGCATGTCCACAAGCGCTTGGCAAGCGACGTGCTTACCAAGTGATTGTGGATTGCTTGTCATTTTGTTGCTTGCCACAAGCAATTCACAAGCGCTTGCCAAGCCACCCACTAGCCAAGCAACCCACAAGCGCTTGTGCAAGCGATCCACAAGCATTTCACAAGCGTTCCACAAGCACTCTACAAGCATTGCACAAGTAATCCGAAAGCGTTTCACAAGCAGTCCACAAGCAATGCACAACAGACACTCTTTTACGACCTTATTCTTCACGTTTAGGGACGCCTTTGTCTTTTCCGATAAAAGAATTCCTCAGAAGGGATACATCGAAATGGATTACTGTAGACGTGAAATATGTTGATGATATGAAACAATCGGTCTGCTACAGTAAGGCTTTCATAAAATGCTTATAAATCGGAAAAATGACAACAGCATTGTAGTAAAAACTTTTGGCAGAGTTTGTCTGGTGGAATTTTTTCTAAAAGAATTGTGACAGGCTGGTTGGGCATGCTCACAAATTTTTAGTCCAATTTATTTTAGCAGAAAATTTCAAAAATATAAAATAGTACTTGCTTTTTCACTGTAATTTTAAGAAAAAGTTTACTTTATTCCGTTTTTATGAATGTACGGCAGGGAGCATATTTTGAAAAACGTATGATACATTTTTCTCTTCGAAAAAAGTCGAAAACAAACAATGTCTGCTGTTGCTTTCAAAAAGCCGCATGTTATGAACGTTCTCAAAGCACACCGACAGACTTCCAATAAATAATTGCCTTCATAAATATATTCTAACTGACATTCACACTCACAGCTGCAAGTGCTTGGCAAGCGACTCACAAGCACTTGGCAAGCGATTCACAAGCACTTGGCAAGCAACCTACAAGCACTCGACAAGCGACTCACAAGCGCTTGGACATGCAATCCACAAGTGCTTCGCTTGTGGACTGCTTGCCAAGCGCTTGCCAAATTGGCGCTTGTGACAAGTAACCCACAAGCAAAAACACACGTTACTTGTGATCTGGACTGTTATGATGTCATGTTAGAAAAGTATATGTCGCTGATTTTAACTGTTTTACATACTTACAGGAGCAAATTTTCACTTTCTCTTAATTTATTCGTACTCCATTTCTATATTTTTATTAATTCAGCTGGTGGCTCTTGAATCTGATTTCGTACAATGTTTACAGAAAAATTACGGTTTGATGTTATCACAGCTAGCCAGAAAACATCGCACAGATGGAACTCTAAGCCGGTTAGAAACGAAAATCTCCGACATTTCCGTGAATTCTATGCTTTGGTCCGCTCTCGATCCTAATCTACAGGCACAATGTAGCACCATATAATAAAATTGAAACATGATGGGTACGAAAATGTATCGAGTGGTACCTTATCAATCTTGCACTACTACCATAAAAAAGTTTAATCAGTTCAAGTTAAGAATCAGTTTTCAGATGTTTAAAAAATTATATTTTTCAATTAAGTGTATAAGTAAAAATGTAGGATGGAATGGAGTTCATAGACTAACGGATCAAACTTATTGGTACGTGATGAAGGAAATGGCCGATAAACATACCTAAACATACCAGGTAAAATTATTCAATATCGGAACTTTTGTTTTTCATTTGTAAAAATGAATTTTGTGTGTTTTTCGCTACAGCATTATTGGCATGGCATCCATGAGTCCTGAGTGTAATGAAAAAATTGTGCTTTTCGTGAGGCAACAATTGTATATAATGTCTACGTATCATACTTCGTTCTTGAAGTCTGATTCAGTTCATTATTGCTTCATTTATACGCTTTTCCATGCAATCGAATCCGGGTGAAAGTAGTCACCTTCTGTTCGTTGACATAATCGCCTCTCCAAACGTTTTCTTACCTTTTGTAGTCAGACGGAACGTCTCTTGAAGACGTTCCGTGCCCAACTCTTATTGTTTATTAATATTAATGAGTCTGGAAGATAGTTACTGACGTGCTGGTGCCTTTGCCCTTTCCGAGCGCATTTGGATAAAGCATGGATGGTGCTGAAGAATGCCGAAATACCAGTTCAACAAATTTTTTTCGTGGTGCAACACCTTTAGGATCAGTTCAAAAATTTGGGCTCGACCGAATGATTTATGGGTTTGCAAATCGGGATTCATCGATCCTAGGATGATGAATCTATTCCATTATTTGATTAATGAAAATAGAGCAAGTTAGGTAAAAGATGAATGTCTTTGAATGAAAATTAATGTCTGAATGAATAAAAACTCTAAACCATTTCTCGAAATGTCTATAATAGATTCATCAATTGAATACAATTTTCACACTCAAACAAAACTGCTGTTTAGTAAACTATAGTCTAATATTCCATAAAATGTTTCGAATTGAAAATTTACTGAAGCTGGATTCGACTCCTTTGTTCTTCTGATATTTGAGAGAGTTTCAAGAAAACGAGACTCCCGATACTTTAATTTAGAATAAGAAGTTTGTTGTTAACGATGTTTTATTGCCAGATTTTCTGCACCAAAACATTCTAATGTTTAGAGCACTCAACAAGATAACGCTGCTCTAAAATACTTAATAGAATGGAGATTTCCACAAGCCGAATTGGCTTCTAAGGCAAAACTTTTTGGAGCAAATTTTCCATTTGAAGAGCAAAACTCAGTGTTGTGCTTAGTTTTTTCAATATTCTTTTTGTTTAAAAAGATGATATTATAGTTTTTCCACAATATAATGCCTGTAAATTGAAAAATTATACAGGTCTGTATAATTTTTTACCATAAAAAATCTGTAAACAGTAGTTGAGTGAACGATAATATTTTTATTTCTATGTTATATACGACTTTAGCAGGAAATCGTAGAAATATGAAAATCATAGATTTTCCATCTCATTGTTTACCAGCATGTCAAGAAAAAAAGATTTATTCAATACAAAATACGAATTCTGTAAAAACGTACAATTGAACATGATTTTTATGTTGCCGAAATGTTAAAACTCGTAATTCGTTCACTTGTTGATGCCTCCAAAAAATATTCTTACGGCATGACGTTTGTGATTGAAGTGCTCTAAACCATTCAGAAAACATTGACTATATAAAAGAAAAAAAGTTACATTCACATCTTGATCTGAATGTACGAATACCCAGAATGCAAAAGATTTTACAGACGCGGAAATTTTTCGGAAAATGTTGAAAAATTTTTGAACACAGGTCACATGTGTAGAAACACTTCCGAGAAAACACCAGTTGTGCTCAGGAGAGCTGGAGAATCATGTGCAGGTAGATTCTTCCTTCATTTTTTTACCGACAGAAGCGTCAAGTTAAAAAACGTGTTTTATTTCCTGTGATAAATAAACATATGCGACAAATCTAGAAAGTTGAGCAACGGAAAAACAATACCTTCAGGCTTGATCTCGTTATCTAAGAAGTTGAACACATGGTTCACAGTACTGGCGTATTTGTGTATGATATTTTGTAGACGGATATTCTCAATATGCGTGAAGCATGACACTAGGATTTCATTAACGAATAGATTACCCGATTGCGTTAAAGGTGCGTAAGCGCCTCGGCAGAGCCTTTTCTGAATTTGCAATATCTTCATTTCAGTGATCGAATCTTGGAATTTTACAAATAAACAATCGCCCAACTTAACCTTGGAAGCTTTCCTAAGTTTCATACTGTCGTTGCAGTTGCTTGTAAAAATCAAATGGTCTTCAGTTATATACAAAGACTGTCCGTTTTCTAATGAAATATGCAAAAACACAATCGGAATATTAGGTTCATAATGAATCCAGCTAACAAAAAGCGAGTGTGAAATCGATTTTGTTTTGAAAGTCCATGACGATATTGAAGTATGGTATTTTGACGAGCGATTTGTCATTTGACCGAAGCGTAAAACGGTATCATCTCTCAATTTGATGGTATCCTTTGCCGCAAAGCATCCTGGAGTAATGAATGTTGCAGCGAGGACCTGTGAATACATGAATGGAAATAAAATAAAATAATACTCATTGTTTTGTAACGACATTCTACATTCCAATCTGCCAATAGTTTCCTGATAAAGCAGGACTGTGATAAAAAAAATTTTGAAAATGGACTATGACTGAATATGAAGGAAAAGTTAGCCTTATTACCAACATTAATCTGCAGGAACTCTTAAACTTCAAATGTCAGGTTAGCCATGAGGCTGCCTTTTAACAGCCTTTACCTGCCGTGCCCGACATAATAGTAAACAAAAGAGCGGAATTAAATAGTTCATTAAAATAACTTTCCGCAGAAGAACTGATAATATAATGATAGATACCACATATCTTTACTGTATACGCCGGCTGAGCTCTATGAAAAATTGCTCAAGGGCTAAAAGACAAGATATTGAGAAATCATATGAATATTACGAAAAAAGTGTGTTTTTTATAGAAGATGAGATCATTCCATCGAGACGAAGATGGTACGAGTATATTCTACTCGTGTTGCAATGACAGACACCATGTATCCGCCAGGAAAAAATGTCAGGGACTGGCAAGCTAAACCGAATATGTTTGATGTGAGGCTTTCTTGAAAGTTGATATGATAATCTGTTTCAAACACAAGACAGACGCTTAAAGGCAGATACAAGTCATGTTTCACAAAAAGTCCATCGAAGACATGCACTTAGCAGAGACAAGGTTTCGTTTCTTCCACCAGAAATTTCCTTTGAAGAAAAACATATACGCGCCCCAAAAATTTCAAAAAATAAACTTCCGGCATAATTTGAAGAAAACGAAAAGAACTGTATACTGTAGATTGGAAAACAATGGGGGACTACACTTGAGAATGTCAACCATGTGACCAGCAAAGTCCAGGAGTTCAAGGTGTTGACATTTGACGAATGCATCACATGGCAGCAGCGCCATATTTTCTAGTTACGCCAAACTACAGTACATGGCATGCTTTATATAATAGTATGTAACTGGAAATTTATGGCTTACTGACTTTAATGCATCATAATGCATTGAAGTTAGTCTCGTAGACATTTTTTTTATTTCAGTCATCTTGATGGGCAAGTTGATTCATTCACTTTAAACTTAAGACTTAAAAAATTTAAAATAAACTTCAAATCACTAATGCAAAAATCCATTTTTTGTTTTTTTTTCTGATTTTTTTTTCATCATGTTCACATTTCTTCATCACATTCTGTTTCTCTCTCCGACTTTGGCTGCTCAAATGGACCTAGTAATATGAGCGAAATCGGGACAAGGTCGTCTTATCTACTATTCACTGTCAACCGGAGAAGTAAGTCTAATTTTGGCTGACTTTTTGTTCTGCCTTCGAAATTCGCGAAACACAACAACCTATCATTAAATACAAACAAAACAACAAATAATCAGACCAACATTACACTTCACACCTAAGTAATTCTTTAAATGATAAAAATTGTAATAATTTTAAAGGTTGTAGTATCCAATAATTGTTTAAAAATTTTAGGAGCGCGTATATGTTTTTCTTAAAAGGAAATTTTTTGTGGAAGAAATGAAATTTTTTCTGTCTTTTTTCTGTCGCATGTCTTTGATGACTTTCTGTGAAACACTACTTGTATCCGCCTTTTAAGCGTCTACGTCTTGTGTTTCAAAAAGATTTTTTTTCTGATTTTTCTCTTGCATTGTAGAGTCCACAATAATTAACCCAATATACTATATATTCTGAGTGCTAATGAATGCAAGACGTTCTCTATGGGTCACCTCTACGTATGTATGTTATGTTTATATCTCTGCTGAAGTCCGAGGATGTCAGCAATGTAACTCAAGTCCTATTGGCTTGTACCTAATTGACTACTGTAGGTCACTCAAAAGAGCTTCCTATTAGAAATCAACTAAACACAGTGCAACAGTCCTTAAGCAGAAATAAACACAACCTTCAGTCACTAATAAGTAACTGGAAACTCTAACTCTTGCAATCAAAGGGCACTCAGGGTCTCCCCAGATGCCTCCTAAAGGTTTACACAAATAAACAGAACTCACTATAATAATATCCAAAGGAGCTGGGGCTTTACCTTGGCTTGGCTCCGGTGTAATGCGGCTCCCTCCTTCCGCTCAATGTGCAAGGAATAGTAAAATAAATAATAAATAATAATATTACTAATAATATGCAAATCTGGGTGTCGGGCTGTCAACGCTTGCCTTTACTAGGCGAAACAGAACAATACAATATACAACGGATGCGACTCGCCCACGACACACCGAAATTGCGAGAATAGGCAATAATAATCACAGTTCTCTTTTTTGGTCGAATCGTAACTTTGTTGATTCACCAATTTTGCATAGATGTGGGATTGCTACTGCCCTAAGCACATCCCCAACATGTACTACAGGAAGCACCACGAAAAAATGTGAGTATTTATTATTGTAGGAAAAGCAGAATAGCAGATTATTGCAAAGCTGACGTGTTTCACTTTTTCAAATATTTTCCATGACACTGATGCTGATACTGTTCGCAGGTTCTTTCTGATTCAAATTCAGGCTGTTGTGACTCGAAAAACTTCATAAACACGAAACATGGCATAGTAATTACTGAAGGAAGTCTCGAGGATGATTTTTCAATAAACTCCTTCTGCTTTATAAAACAATGCTTGATGACGAATAAAATTCAGACTAGCAAGGATCGATTTATGCAGTTAATTTCTGATCTTTTGATTTTCTATTCCGATTTTTTCATGTGGAAAAGTTCGATGTGTTCACATCCGCATGACAACTCGATTTTACCGTTTGTAAAAACTAGCTGAAAAATTGGCCTAAACAACAATTTTGCCCTTAGTTTTGATGTAATTGTTTTTCTCGTCATCTGTTTGAATATAAAGCTCAGTTTTGAATAGTAAATTTCTCATCTTTGCCTACAATCAGACCAATTGAGCCTTTTAGTGTCCTAGCTTCAAAACCGAATTACCTGGTAACCAGTACTACCGGCCTGAAGCCTTATTGGCGCACCCAAAATGTGCCATTGCCAGAACAGGGCAACCATGAGAAGGTTTCAAACTTACGGTTTTGCATTGGCTTTTCTATTGTTTCAAGTGACATGTAAGAATCAAGGTAAAAAAACCAGTTTCACAATTAACTTCATCCAGGTTTTGGTCATTGTTGACCTTTGCACATAAGTTTATTGGGAACTACAATGCGCTGAACAATATTATTGCCATCGTAACATACTTTCCGCAACTTGAAGCTTGTAGCTTACATATCACAACATTGATTGAGCTAGAGTGTTTGTTTTTCCGCGTTATCATAAAGCTAGATTCTGAATAGAATGAACTCAACTTGGGACATAGAATACTTAGTTGGAAAGCAAAATTAAAAATCCATATATGTGCGCTTATGAATTTTTTCTATTGTTTATTTATTATTTATTTTTATTATATTTATTGATTAATGCCCAACTTGAACATTCTGGAACACAAGAAAAGTTCTCGATCGTCTCAAGAAGATAAATGCTGGAAACAAATCGAAATTTTTGTGCACAGGGTCAAACATTTTCCACGCGCTGTAACTCTATAGGGATAAAATTTTAAACAACTTTTATGCATAATTCACTTATTTGATTTTATCTCCTTTTATCGGACTAATTCTCAAGTTCAGTCGAAGAATCAAACATGCTAAAACTTGCACTGTAGGAACTAACTGAATCAAGTTCTCAAGACATCACATAGATAAGTCAAACACTTATCTACGTGAGGTCGAAACGTTCTGGATCCTCTACTCCAATGTATGGTCGTGTAGTTTCCTGTACAAACCATAAAGTACGATTGATACACCTAATATCTATTTACTGTATTTTTGATCAAGATTGTGCTTTCGATGTCTGTGAAAATCGCTTGTACGAAGTTATGGCTCCCGGAGGTGCAATATTGTGGTCTCGATCCAAGAGTAGTCTTTGGTATATAAAAGTCATCGACGACACCCCGTCTGTTCTGTTGATCGATTCGAACAGTCTAATGATGATTGAATTAAGTACAAAAACGATGAGGGTTGAAGAAACTGGCAATTGTAGGAATACGACGTCGTTGAAGCTGACTAGTTATCAGAATGGAACAAACTGCTTCGCGCTGTCGGTGGAAGATGATGGTAGATACTTCATGCTCCAAAGAAATTCGAAGTTGAAGCAATTTAATGGCTCACTTGCATTATCCGTTGCAGATTTCTACAAGGATTTAATGTGTTTTACTTGGAAGAAAAGTGAGTACTGATTGGATTCTGATTCATATTATTTCCGTTTCATAATCTCAAGATTGTGACTTTTCAGTTAGAAACAGCTTCTTTATTTCTTGATGTTGAGTCTGTTCTCACTAGATATTGCAATACATGACAAATTCATGAGGCAGTTCGTACACTGATCTGAAACGACCATGATATCCTGTTGCAACAAGGAGCTAAAATTGGTATATGGATAGCCAGGAATCGGCTTTAACGTATAGTGTTTACGTAAACATGGCTTATTATGCCGATTCACTCTCCTCGATTTTGCGAGGCGAATGGTCCTCCAGTTCAAATTTGGTTTGAAAATTAACCACAATTGTTAAACGTTCGGTTTCACAATATGAATTTTAAAACAGAAAAAATGGAATTAATTGGGATTGTTTGACATATCTACACCTACTTGAGCTGCCCTGTCATATGCAAGTTTTGGATAATTATATAAAGGTAGGCGGGAATTTGACTGAGTTCTTCCAACTTCAATAATCGTTTCAAAATATGTAGATTTAATTGTTCCACAGGTCCATTCGGGTAACATTTTGGGTGTCCCTAAAACTGCATAAACGGCTGACAAAACGGAAATTGACACTATAAGAAAAGAGCCTTTACCTCAAAAATCTAGTTTGAAAAAACCTACTTCATCACCATTCACCTTGACTAATTTCGGAATGGATTCTTGATTTTTTTTTTGACATGGGATCTTGATTGTTTCTCAAAATGGAATTTTGGTTTTTCTATCAATGACATTTTGGTTGTTTTATTGTCAAGATGCCACTTTGACTCTTTTCCATGATGCCATTCTGTTTTTTTCCCTTTGTTTTTCAAGATAAATGCTTTTTTTCAAAATGGGATCTTGACTTTTTAGTGAAGGGATCTAGGGATTTTCAAGATGCTATTTGGCTCTTTCCATGATGTCAATCTGATTTTTTTGCAACATCATCTGGGAAAATGTGATGGGCTTAGAAGAATGTGATTCACTTGAAAAAGTTGATTGTAAAAGAACTATTGCATCAATTTATGTGTGATACATCCTGGAAAAATGTTATGCAACAGATTCCAAAAGTTACGACTTTTTCAAATTTTGAGAAATTTTCTCAAGTGGCAAGTGGTGACGATTCTTTAAATTTGGCCCTTTTCTTGTTGCATACAAATAGACAGCTTGCGGAAATCTTCTGGTACTGAAAACAAACTTTTAAAATCCATGTACTGCTAAGAATTGCAGGGCTTAGACTTTGTACACTATCTCATTCTTGCATTTTCTTAGAATTGCAACTTTTACAGTAAATAGACTGAAGTTGATCAATTTTGAAAATGGATTCTTAAGACAACTTCCAAACGCTAAATATCAAGGTAACAATTATCGTGCATAACAAATGGAATTTGCACAACTACAGTATCCCGAACTTTAAAATTTTGGCATTCTCTGCCTTTATGAGCCTATGTTTATGAAATTTAGGCCTAAAAATTAGGCACGCTTATCATTGAGTATTAAAGGGGTAGATCTCATTGATAGTGTTGGCAAAGATCTGGCCCCAAAAACTCCAGCAAACCTATATCTGGAAATTTTCGAGGTCAAATTCTCTTCAATCCTCACTAAATTCAATTTTAAATCAGCCAAAAAAATATGGTCTTTAAAAATGGTGGTAGCACGAAGAACAGAATGCGTTTAAAAAAAATCGATTATCGCCCACTTCAATGTTAATGGCAAAAATTCATTTGGGTAGACTTATAACATAGAATTGAAAGGGGCGTAAGCTTTGTTTGTAAGGCACATTACCTATCTTAAGGTCTTCTGCAGCATAGAAGATTGGGGCTTTGCTTAATTTTCTGAGTATAGCCTCTTCAGATATTAGCACGCCAGTTTATCCAATTGGCTGTGACTTTGTATTTCCACACGCTTTCATGAAACAAAAAGGCAATACTTCCACCAGAATTGATTCGCATCACACAATTCCAGAGAGCCAATCAACATTTCATTCAGGACATGGTATGAATTGATTTCTGAGTTTTCTTTTGTCGAATAATATTTTAGCTTTATAGGTTATCCATTCAAAGGTTCAATGCAAAATTTACCAATTACTGCTCGTGGAACAACTAAATCCTTGGCTCTCATTCACTCTGCTGGAAAGAATACTTCGACTGCAAAACCTGCACTACTCACATCAGTCAACAGTTAGTGAGAGAATTTTAACCAGCTGTTTAAAAATATTATACTTTATAGTAGGTAAACATTCAGTTGAAAACGTTTCCAAAGGAATCATTCTAATGACAATTGGAGAAAATACTGCCATACGATATGAAAATGAAGGTGCCACCGTGGCTAGTCTTCAACGGCAAAGTCATCATGGCCATCCCACAGTCTCCTTAGGAGTGGCAACGATCAGACAGATGTATGAACTGTTTGCTCATTTTTCACTAGACTTTTTCAATTTTCGCATCTTTTCCCACTTGATAGACTAACGTTGAATGAAAGAGAACTACAGGCGTCAGTGCTTACAGCTACTGAAGAATCGAAGACTGTCATCTCATCGAGCAGGTATTTGAAAGTCACTGGAGATTTCGACATCTTTGGCACCCGTCGACCAAATCTCGCTACAACTAAGAAGAGCGCTAGATCAAACATAAAGATCACAAAACACGTGATTTTTCATTATAATACAAAGTATCTTCGTAAAAAAAGCTGTTCGAATACTGTGTGCACTTTTATCCTTGCAGCTTGTGTGTTGATGGCTTGCCTTCAAAACATATTCTAGATATCTCCTTGTTACCCATCATAAATTTCATGATGCTGGTAAAGTTACAGTACAATTTTTGGTGTACCTTGGATAGACACGACTGGTACATCGCCGGCATGTGTTTTAAATATTCAAATTATCAAGAAAATTCGATTCAAAAAGTCTTAAGGCTATATTAGGAAAGGAAAAACACAAATTTTAGTGACAGATGTCTTTGGCATGAGAATGCGCGACTTGGATTTCCACTGTTACACATTGGTCTCGTCCAGTTTACGTAGAAGGTCATTAAAAGGCAGTACTTTTCAGGAATAGTTTCCCGAAAAATTTTAAATTTTTTAGAGTTTTATATTCTAAAACGCTGAAAAATAAATCTCTGCAACAAATATCCCTGAATAGAAGTCTGAGATTACAACTTAGAATGATGACCTCAATCTTCATCGTCTATAAATGCAAATTACAAGCCTTGGAAGAAAAAATTGGGGAAATTGATCAAGAATCACAATTTTCGGCGAAATACTGACTGTTATTGATTACCGAATGAGACGAGGTATTTCAATTAATACAAATTGTTGAAGGTTGATTAGTAAGTGAAGGTAGATATGCTAATGTCCACTCTTGACAGTAAAAATAATAATTGTTATACCCACGACCGGCTTGAAGCGCCGGAAAATTTTGAAATCTTCACCAGAATGCATCTTTTCTGTTTTGAATTCCTTTTGAACCATGATCTTGATAATTTTTATTTTTGGGACATGTGCTTGGGGGGAAGTTCGCTCCCTGTTCAATGCATCCGCCACTGACCCAAACTATCAAAGCCCCAAAAGTTATCAGTAGATGCTGAACGTTCAACTTCTCCACATTTTTATGTCGCGTACTCTTCACTGTAGGAATTTAATACCTCCTGCTTACGAGTGTCATACACCATATATGCTCTAAAGCCAAAACAAGAGTCGAAGTTAGGTGCAGCTGAGCTGTACCTTAATGGAACTAGTGTAACATACAGAGTTAACTTACAGCTTAAGCTCCTGCTTATCTGACATGATTTCTGAGAGATTCAACCTGTTCTGCGCAATCGATCTATGGTAAGTTGAAAATTGATAATATCGCAGAATGCGATGTGTTCCGCAGTTCTACGTGCAGTGTATTGTAGCAGCATTCATTCGACATGAAAGTCTAATTTCGCACAGCTACAGTACTCCAGAACTTGGAATTTTTATTTTTTTGGACTTTGTCCTTTTCCGAACTATCACAGCTCAGAAGAAACGTGACTCAACAGCCAAGTGTTCATTACGTCCAAAAAAACCATGCTTTTTATTTCAGAATGAAAAAAATGGCAATCCTGCACTGATTTTTTTATGTTACATCAAATGTGAAAAAGGAATTCAGAATAAACGAAAAAAGTCGTCAGGAGCCTTTTTTTTGGCAATTTGCCACACGATGCTGCAGAACTTTTCTTCATTTCTGTAGCCACTAATGTCAGTAGTTATACGGGCCCCTACATTGGGTACCTAAAAGATACCCTTGTACAATACATTCAAGTTTGCCGCTTTAACTGTGTGGGGTGATACAGAGGGTGTAGGAAGTATAGTCTACAACAAAATATGATCCAAATTTCGTTAGACATGCTGGATGATATAGGGCCGTATTCATAAAAAGGCTAAAGTCTATCGACCAGTCTATAGACCAAATTTGGAAAGAACGGTATTCATAAAAAGTCTAAAGTCAAAAAGTCGGTCTAAATCGATCGACTTTTAGACCAAAAAATTAGCCTGCTACCATAATGAGCTTAATGTATTTAGACCAAATTTTTCATCGAAATGACTGTTTTTTTAAATTTGGGTGTTGAATATCAAAGGTCGTTGAGGTGAGAAAGAATTTTTCGAGATATACGAGATCCATTAGCTTTGTCTTATACAAAACTTATGCAAGGATTTCGTTTTGATTGTCAAGGTATATTGAACACTACTGAATTGATTCATGGAGATATTGAAAGTCCGACACAGAGATCTAGAGCTATACGTGCGATTCTGCAAGTTTGCATCACTTTACGATACTATTTCTGTGGGACATTCCAGATGATAATCGGTGACACAGCAGTTCAAAGCCATTAATATATCGTTACGAGCTTCATTTTTCTATGTCTTTGTGCAGGCTGAGGAAAATTCTCCCTCCATCATCTTGCTCTTTCTGAGTACATTGCAACAATCATTGCTTCCTCATCAGCTGTAAATCTTGGTCTGGCACTTATTTTGCCGATTAAGGTCCAACAAGATATACGACAATGTCCTTCATCAGTTTTTGTGTTCTTTTACACATAATATAAACTATTCTCATGTTTATTTATTCAAGCATGGAGGTGGGGCATGCCGATGCCTATGCCCTTTTTCCATGATCAACATAATATTTTTGGAGTAGTTTTTACTTTTATGCTTCATTTGTTGTAGTGTATTTCCGCTGATTCGTTGAACATTCTCTTATTTGTCGATTTTTGCAAGAGGCGCGCAGCTTCAAAGTGGAGTGAGTGATGCAGACCATCGAGAGACGTCTTACCGTAGCGCGAATCGGCATGTGTGCCTTGGGTTCGCACTCTCATTATCAGTGTTATATGTTTTCTATTGGTTTGCGGACCCATGCACAAAGAATATTTGTGTTTTCCCCTACCACATGGGAGTTCTTATATTATTCTCGCCTACTCAAGCTTGTATGCATAAGTGTATCTTTTAGTGTTAGATAAAATTGGAGAAAACTCTCGTTTTATTTTGATTACATAATTGGGAGAGGGATTAAGGAACTAGGTTTTCTTAGTCTGTGGGGCTAATTATCGTCCAGTTTAGATACATTAATTAAGCAGTTAATCGGGTAAGCATGGGCATCGGAAGTATGTGCATTAAGGACGAATTCTGGAATCCCAATCCTGCCTCCTCTCTCAAAAGACCCACACCAAGTAAAATATAACATTGGTGACCATTTGGATTGCACACTTCCTTTCCATGCCGTTGCCCTGCATCTGACTACGGTTTCTAATTTTGAAAATGGACTACACCATTTGTGCACCCAAGGTTACAAATCAGGCTTCTATACTTTGTGTAGAAAGGATTCGGAAAGTAAGTCATACCCCCCCCTGACCATACACACCTTCCCTCGCGATCAAGCTCGTCAGACACCACTATCACAGTGAGCCATACCTTGAATTTTGACTAAAGGATGCTGCCACCCACTGCGAATCTTATACAAACGGCTGTACCATCCGCAGTAAGCCTCCCACCACCTAACCAGCTCTTGTCTCTTTTCAGTAATTCCTTGTTAGACAGGACTACCTAAGCACAATGGCGGCTAAGTTCTGCCTCGCCTGCACTGGCAAACTCACTCACGCCCGTATTTGCAGGTCAAAGTCCAACTATCGCCACTGCCACATGTGCTAGCGCGTCCGCTGTATCTCAGATACTGCTGCCCAGCACCGCCCCACATTCCAGTAATGATCCTATTGTCACCCACACCAATTCCTCGGACTCTTTCATCAATCTTGAACCACCCCGCAGGCCCCAGCCCCCACCCAAGCACCCATAACCGATCACTGCAGTAGTTTGGCCATAGCAAATGAAAAGGAAGTCCATAATTTTTGAATAGTAGCACATGATACCCTCGAGCAACTTAGCACTGCTGCCGCACAAATCACCAACAACATCCCGATAGTGCAAACAATTGATCAAATCATTGGCGCTATTTCCGACCAATTTCAAGCCCAGCAACTATGCGTCCAACATGAAATTCAGGAACAAGTTCAATCTACCAAGGCGGGCTTCGCGTCCCTGGCTGAACAAATGCAACAACTAATTTCCACAACTACTGCCGGGGCCGTAGCACACAATCCCCCACACCAAGACTACCGCCGGTGACCTCACGGTTTCACGGCAAAGAGCCGCTTGATATCTATATTCCAAATGAAACTCTCCGTGAAACTGGCCTTCGGTCCCCACAAGCACACATTAAACCAAAGGCACTGTCAACAGATACCCTGTACAATAACGAATGATGAAACCTCCAGTGTTGCAGTGCAAAGACACCCACCACCAGCAGTCAACCCATTTGGATTCTAGGACTACCCACCTGAAGATTATTACGAGCACCCCCAACAAATTGCCGGGCATGTCTCACCGAGCAGAAGATAGCCAAATCAAAACAATTGTTGACAATATGCATCCGCTTGCAATTGAGGGATCTGCAACCAACAGAGGCCCCCTCCACTTCTTCATTCCCCTTAAAAACGAATTTGGATACGATGCTTCCAATCACATAAAGATGAGGGCACTTCCCAGACTTACCTGGGATATGCCGAGCGATATGATCCAAGATATGATGCAGTACAAAGACATAAAGAATTTCCTGATGTTCCAATTGGCTGCCGAAGGCAACCAAATGACCCTCAAGCGCGAGCTCGCATCCATCACCCCCGAAGCTGGAGAAGAACCCACAGCATTTTTAAGTGTTGTACCAAGATGAGGACCAAACTTTTTGGCACAGACAAGTAATCGATACCTTTTTAACTAAAATGCCCGTTTTCTATCAATTGACTATCGGAGAGCAAGCGAAAAGTTTCACAATCGTCCAACAATTGGCCAATGCTGTGACAAAAGCCCACAGTGTCCTCAATGCCACCAAAGCCAAAATAGGGATCGTTATTTCTGTGTCTAAAAATTTTTAGCGGAAAATGCCGTATACGTGTATTTTATGTCAATAAAATTTTTATTTTTTGTGTTATTTAACTGATTGATATTCCTTTAATACTTTTTAAATTTGTGTAGCGAAGGGTCAAATTTTCAGAATAATATTGTTAATTTGTACACCCGACGCTAAAATTTTTGGATTACATTTTGGAAGGTTTACGACCAATTTTCATTCTCAATTTCAAAAGTCATGTTTTTTCTGTGCTCCGCGTCGCACAAATCTTTTCGAACAAAGTTTTTCGTCCAGCCCAAGGACCCAATAAAATTATTTTTGGTATTTCGTATATTGTATTGATATTGAAGTAACGATAAATGTTCTTTAACATTTTGTTTACTTTAGAAGATACAATGCGAAATTTAGAAAAAATTTCAAAAAAAAAAATTTTTTAATTTCAATGTCCGAATTAGGCGTCACGCCTTTCCCGCAAAATTATTGCGTGCACGCCGACCACGTTAAGGCGGGCCAACCGCAAGGCCGCCAAAACAATCGTTTTTTTTTGACCGAGAGTAAGTTTTTATTTAATTATTTCTTGGTATGTGGGACGAATTCGCCCATTTAGGTGTCTTAGGAATGATTTCTTCATGCTCAATTTTCTGAATGGGCCAACCAAGGGGAAAAAGAGTTCGAGGAAAAGTTTCTTAAAAATGTTAGGATAGGTGAAAAGAAAAAACCCAATGGATTTACAGCCCTAAAAAGCCAAAATCTAATGGTTTTTACCTTGGATCCGATTCCAAAGCATTTATTTTTGGTTTTATTAAAGCCCCTGGTTTACTAAATTTATTTCTTGGATTAATTAAAACCTTAATTGGTTATTTATTCACTATTTAATTTTGGTACCGAGGCGTGAAGTTATCGCTAGGGTACGTGGTAAATTGACGGCGGCCGACGTCGAGAAGTGAGAGGTGGTGCAAATGTGAGGTTCCTGAAAAATTGGTGTGGCATTTGCATTAACCACTGGGCCTGCTTACTTTATGACTTTGACGCCTAACCTCAATTATTAATTTATTTTTCCCCACGCTAAATCTTTTTCTTAATTTGGTGCCAGTCAAAGTTGATTATTCAATTGGTGGTGGTGGCCTAATGCCTGATTTGTAAAGGGTCAAGGGGAAAATTCTTTGGATTTTTAGACTACAACATCAAGCATCTGGTCCGCGTCCGAGAGATCGAACAATGGTTCGCCGGCACGATGGGTTATTGGCGGTAATGACCAATGGAAGCCGAACGGGTCCATGGCGGCAACGTCGAACCAATCCTGAAGCAATTGGCCACAAGCCAGTTTCGGGGGCTAGGCCATGTTGGATTCGACGTAGAAAAGGTCAAGAAGACCGTGGTATGTGTCATACCTTATAAGGTAGTGATCCAGAACCTGGAAGGGAAAGAGTTCGCTAGGCTGGTGTCATTTGCACATATAGATGGTTCCAGCTTCGTTATCCACCTTACAACATTAAAGCTGCAGGAATGGGATCTTTTGATTTCATTCCTTTCATCGGTGGATTGTTTCTTGATCGGTTTCAAAGTTGTGGACGATCTGATTGCAATTTTGAACATCTAGGGATCCGGGTCAGGGGCCTCGGCTCATGATAAGACGAAAATTATACAGGCCCATATACTCCAAGGATTTGGAAAATATTGGGACTGTGAAATTTGCGTCAGAATGATGACCGGGCCCATGGCCAATTACACTCGTGATTTAGGATTGTGTCCTGAAAACCTTGGGTTAAAAGGACTTTTCACCCAATTTTACTTGGCTGATGTCGGCAAATATCAATGCAACTTCGGTGACAAAAAAGTTCGAGAAAAGTTCTTGGCCCCCAAAATTCAGGAGACAGAAATTGTGTATGCTGGCCTGGATGCCTATTATTCAATTGCTGTATTTTTGGGGTTTTTTCACTACGGGTTTTGCGGTGAATTAAGTGGGGTTACGGCAACTTACCCCCATGATATTTTATTGCCAGCCCAAGTGAAAACCTTGGCCTTCTGCCTTTATACAGTGTATTCTCAAGACCTAACGCGGTTCAAGGACCAAAACTTCGCAGATGAGAAGGACATCGTAAAAAGGCAGTTGTTCAAGGTTTACCACATGATGCGGCAAGAGGTAATGGCCAGGTGGGCTACGCAATTTCATAATGACCTGCCGGAGTATTCATGTCCTGCCGATATTAGAAATCCTGCTAAAGCTACGGACCACACTTTACTGTCTGGGGTTTATCCTGTAACGACCAGATTTCTGTGAGGTACTTTACTTGGACCAATCGGTCGATACGGCGGGGTAAACAACGGGACGGGGGCGGGGGCGTACGATTACAATAAAACAACGGGGATCGACGGTCGCTTGAACGTCGACAATAAACGCACTTCGAATTAAAATACGGACGGGGGCCTCGGTTTAAGTGCTTTCGAATAGTCGGCCGCTTGCAAATGTATAAAGACGGGGCGAGCGCGGAAGTCAAAACGGAAACAACCACAAGAATAAGAACCAGAATAATGATCAAAATCACGCTTTGCTTCTTCTTTTATACGGCGATTTTGGCCACTCCCTGGGCGCTGCGGGAGGTCGAGCTTCTGTCCATCTTCTTCCGCCAATCGTCGTTTCCGGCTACGCTTTTTATGCTTTCTTAATTACGCCTCTCTATTGCTTTTCTGGTACTGTATGCTTTCTGTGCTTTGCTTGCTTTCTACGGTGGGCTTGGCCACACCTCTGTGCTTCTGTGCATGCTTCCTGTATCGGTTTCTCTGTATACACACGTTTTGTGGGGCCGCCGCTACTGTTACACTTGAGACTACTGTACGGCGGGGCTTCTACGCATTTTACTGTGTGCAGGTGTTGTTTACGATCTTTACTGGGGATTACGGTAGCTGTGGAATGTGTAGTTTAGTGTAGGTTCTAGGGGAACAGCTGCCGTTTGTGCAAATTAATTAGGGCGTCTTAATTGGGCTACCGGGGTGTGAACGGATCAAAATAAAGTACTTCACGTAATTTTGTAGGAATGTTTGGGTGTGAATCCCAGACATCCTTGAGACGATAAAATGTGAAAATAAAATAATATCTAATAAATGTCTATTACATACAGTATGCTACATGTTTAGAGTACTGCTTTAGCAGGTACGTTACATTTCCCTCCTTCCGGAGTTGAACGTCCTCGTTCAAGGCTTTCGAGGTTGAGGAGGGGTGGGGGTAGATGCGATAGTTGCTTGCCGAGGGTAGAAAGGGGTCGTCTTGTTTACATGCACCGTAAATGTAATATTCTTATGGGGGTGTTTGAGTGTAACGTTGGGGTACATGAAATTTGTAACTGTATAGGGCCCGTTCTGGCGAGGGAGGAATTTGGGAGTCAGCCCTTGTTTACACGAATGATTTTTATAAAGAATAAGATCACCTGCCTTGTAATGTATGTTCTGAGCATGCTTGTTATACTGACGGGTATAGTGGGCTTGGGCTTTTTGCAAACTTTTCTGCACGGTTGAGAGTGCTTCTGTGAAATGCGATTTTACACGAAGGGCGTAATGGTCTAAGTCAACCATGTAGGACGTGGGGAAAAAATTTAAAGCTGCATCTGAGGGCAGATTAGCTTGCCTACCGTGGAGTAATTCAAATGGGGGATATGAAGTGCTATCATTTTTATGAATGTTGATCGAAAAAACGGCGTACGGGAGATAAGTATCCCAATCAGTGTGATTTGAATTGATGTACATGCGGATACGGGTGGCTAGGGTTTGGTTGCAACGCTCAACTTCTCCATTGGCAATGGGATGATATGGGGTAGTGTGAATTTTCTGAGTATTGCATAAACTGGTGATCTGTGAGAAGAGATCGGATACGAAATCGGTGCCACGATCACAATGGATGATTTTTGGGGACCCATGACGACAAACAATTTTGGTTACGAATAGCTTGGCAATAGTGGCTGCAGTGATGTCAGGGGTCGGAAATGCCTCTACATACTTTGTGAAATAATCGATGAAAACGACAATGAACCGGTTGCCGTCTTGAGTGAGGGGTAACGGTCCCATGCAATCAACACCAACTCGATCAAATGGGCCAGTCGGCTGAATTGGTACCAAGTTTGCATGTACTTTGTGCCTAAGAGCTTTCTGTGTCTGGCATGGGTGACAAGTTTTGCAGTAACGTTTGATATCCCGGCTCATTTGGGGCCAAAAATATTTCTGTCTGAGCAAGTGTAAAGTTTTCCTGGCTGCAAAATGGCCTGTGAACTTGCTGTCATGATGCGAGGCGATGAGATGCTGGACTTGGGACTTGGGAATGTATAGTTTTGCCTGTTTGTTGACTATACGGAAGAGAATGTTTTGATGCACTGCGAATTTGATCAGAGTAAGGGGGTGTTTTTGGGCGATTTTTGCTAAGATACTTTTGACAGTTGGATCAGTGCGTTGGAGTTCGGCAAAGTTTTTCTGTTGCTCTTCTTGTTCAGTTGCTTCGGCTTCCAAAACTGAATTGATAGTTGATATTTCGGGGCCGGTTTCTAATTGCTCAATATCAAAGGATTGTTTTGCTGTCTGTGAGGGGAATCGAGAAACTGCATCTGTGTTGCGGTTAGCAGTGCCTTTCTTAGGGCGAATGTCTAGCTGAATTCCAGAGAGGGCTAATCCCCAATGGGCAATGCGAGGGGACGGGTTTTCCTTTTGTAAGACTGCCTGAACTGCTGTGTGGTCAGTGTGTACAATAACATGTTGCTGGAAAAGGTAAGGGCGGAAATACTTGACAAATTCGGCTACTGCAAGGGTTTCCAACTCAGTTATCGGGTAGTTGCGTTCTGGAGGTTTCAATGTGCGGCTCCCAAAAGCAAAGGGGGCGATCCTGACCTTTACTATCCAGCTGGCTGAGAATGGTGCTGATTCCGAGTTTTGAGGCGTCAGTTTGCAGAATAAACGGTTTTGTGAAATCGGGGTGCTGCAGTATTGGGGCATGAATGAGTAATTCTTTTAGCTTAGTGAATGCATTTTGCTGTTCAGGGCCCCAGGAAAATTCTGAATTCTTTTTGAGTAGCGATGTGAGTGGGCTAGAAACTTGGGAGCAATTTGGGATGAATCTGCGATAATATGAGGGTAGACCAAGGAATGACTTAACTTCTTTTGAGCTTTTGGGTATGGGTATGTCATAAATGGCCTGTACCTTATGGGGATCTGGTGAAATGCCTTGCTGAGAAATGACGTGGCCTAAGTATTGGACTTGGGGCTGGCAGAATTTGCATTTTTGTATGTTTAGCTTAAGGCCTGCTTGTGAGAATCGGGCAAGAATAGTGTCTAAACGTTCCAGCATTTGGGCATGAGAGTCTGCGAATACCAAAACATCGTCGAGATACACAAGGCATGTGTTCCATTGTAGACCGGAAAGAATAACATCCATTAACCTTTGGAATGTGGCTGGGGCATTGGTGAGTCCAAAAGGGAGGTAATTGAATTGAAACTGGCCGGCTGAGCAATTAAAGGCCGTTTTTTCTCTGTCTGCTTGTGCTATGGGAATGGAATAGTATGCATTGGATTGGTCAAGGGACGTAAAATATTTCATTCCACGGAGGGTGTCTAGAATTTCGTCTATCCGGGGCAAGGGGTAGGTATCTTTTTTTGTGACTTTGTTGAGGCCTCGAAAATCAATGCATAAACGATGGCCTCCATCTTTTTTGGGAACTAAAACTGTGTTGGTACACCATGGGGAATTGCTTTGGCTTATGACACCTGCTGCTGCGAGTTGCTCAACTTCTGCTTGTATGATTTGCTTTTCTTTTGGGGAAGTCCGATAAAGTTGTCTGCGTACGGGTTGGGAGCCATTGGTGTCAATTGTATGTGAAATGAGGGTGGTTCTACCTACATCCATTTTGGATTTAGCATATAATGTGGGATACTTCGATAGGGCGCGTAGGAGTTGCATTTTCTCGGTTTCTGTGAGGTCACTAGAGGTTAAATTAACATTTTCTTTTAACCATGTGAATGTATCAAAACGGTTGGGCTGGTTTTGTGTGGAAGGGGTTAGGTTAGCAGGAGTATTTTGTTTCGGGATGTAACAGGAGACTGTACCAATGCATGTTCCAGGGTAAAGAATTTGGGCTGGTTCTTGTGTGTTTAGGACCGATATGCGTATGCGACTGTTTTGATTCTCGGATATACAAGCTGCGAAATGGACTTTGGGATTCTGTTTGGGTTTTCGGGTGAATTCAAGCTGTTTGACCTGTAAGTACGATTTGGGCAAGGGGACAGTAAATTCGGTTACTGTACGGGGTGGTAATTCTAATTTCTCGTCCAAATAAGTTCCACCACGAGTTGAAAGAGGGCTATATTCTAGGCCATCACAAGGTAGTATAACATTGCCAAATTTGACCTGTGATTTTTGATTGTTGATAGTGTATTCCGAAAATCGACTGAGAAAGTTTTTGCCTAGAAGGATGTCTGCTGTGCAATCTTTTTGGACATGGACCATAATTGTTTCCAGGATTGTTTGGGCTGTCACTGTGACAAAAGTGGTTCCTACAAAGTGAATCGGGAGATTGTTTGCTGCTTTTGCTTGGACTAGCGGGGGTTTCATGTCTAACTGTAGGATTTGAGCGATTCGGGAATCAATGAGTGAGTAAACTGCACCAGTGTCAATCATGCCTTTTGTCATTAATTTGCCGTTAAGTGTGATTGGAATATGAGGGGTATGCTTCTCAGGTACGTTTTGGGGTGGCTTATTTGATGCAGATTGGTGAATTTGATTAATGAGTTCGATTGCAGGGGTTCGGGGGGTATCAATATCGACAAGGACGTATTTCTGCTGTGTTTGTGCCCCACGGCGATTAGCTAATTCTAAAAGAGCATGGCCGAATGATGGGGGAATGGTCTCATGTAGATGTCTGTTGTTTGATGGTATTTCGTATGCATGTTCGTTTGTGGCATGATGCTTTAGAGAGGGGAAATATTTTCGAAGAACGAGAAACGAATAAAAGACGCCTGCAATAACTACAGTAATAACGGCGAGATTGATAATGATTTGCAGGGGCCCTTTGAGTAAATTGTTTGATCCATCTGTGAGACTTTGGGTGGTACCGGTTATTACATGTTCTATGCCTTGACCGGCACCAGAGAGTGTATTTCCGAGTGCTTGGCCAGTGCCTGAGATCATGTTGTAAACTGTATCGGAATTGAGAGACATTTGGGCGGTGTAATTGACGAGTTTTTTGACAATGTTTTCGAGTGTGTGAGTTTTGTAAATGTATTGTTTCAAAAAGAGTAAGTTGGTTGAAATAGTTGCAAGTTGATCATGAAAAATGGCGGGTGTATTAAAATGAAAAAGGGAGAAATTTTGGTTCCAGACGATTTCTAAAGGTAAATTTGTGACATGCGGGGATCCTGTTTCACTGACCCATGTATTATTCTGTTTGTAAAGGGCTACATGCATGTGATGGCAGTCAACGGTTTGTGAGAAAGGGGTCAAATCGTTGCCACCTGGATTTGAAAACATGAGTTCAGTTCCCACGAGAATGGGCAAAAGTTTGTAGCATGTTTGGTTGATTTTATGGTTGTAAAAGACTTTGGATGCGTTTACCTGCTTGCAGGGCCAGACTGTGAGGGCTTCTCCTGTGAATTCTGCTATTATGTCCGTTCGCTGTAGGGATGCACGTGCTCCAAGGGTTGCATCAAGACGTAAAATTTGCCATACGAGATCAAGGTGACGCTGTGCCTGTCTGCATAATTCATTCCATACATTTTTGAAATTTTGAATTTCGAATTCCTGTATTTTGTCTGCTAGATAGTTTAGTTTTGCATTAATGGGTTCAAAATCATCAAAATCGTATAATGTAGTATGAGTTTCGTTGGTTTTTGGGGTTAAAAATGCATTACAATGTGGGGTGCTTTTGTCCAATTGTACGATAATGCCTTGTTCGGTTAGAATGCTGTCTTGGATTTCTGGGCAATTGGGGTTCGAAAAAACTGTATTTTTAACCGAGAATGCACCTTGTAGTTCTTCTATTATCATGTGTGTTTGCGTGAGTTTGATGGGATGTGTATTTTTGTATTCGAAGGGGCATAAGTTTTCAAATGCTGTTTCATTCCAGATAATGGATCCGTTGGCTGTGACACAATGACCTGATGTCGGTTTGCATGACCCTAAGTCGCCTAATGTACCTGTCATAGATTTTCCATTCCAAGATGCTATTTGTCCTATTTCTATGATGACGTTAGTGACCGAGGTACAATGGTCTGTACAACACCATGTGTATTCTATGCTTAGGGAGTTATTTGTTGACCAAAATCCTGGTTGGGTTTCGTATAATTTTTGACCGTTGTGTTCTTTGTCTATAACAATTGCCTTACAAACATGTGGGGTTAGATTTTGCATTTCGGTTTGGTCGAAGACAATACCTTTTGATCCAAAAAATCCTGTATTAGTACAAATTTTGCGTTTGCGAACACTGCATTTGTATGCGTCTGTAATGTGGGGCTTAGTGGAGGGGATATAGATTTTTCCGAATGTTTGTACGGGTTTGTCTACTGTGGAAGGGGGCATGCATGATACAAGTTTCGGTATGCTGACTGAGTGACCGCTCAGTGAAGTTCCACACATCTGAAATTGGGCACTACACAATGTGGGGATTATTATACAAAGAAAAATACAAAACATCGGCCAATGGAATGTTTTAGTGGAGGCGGCGGGGCACTGTATATTTCCGTTCCGGCCGGTTTGGCGTGGCGGCGCTTGGTGTTGTTCGGTTTTGGGTTGAGGGGGTGGCTGTTTTGCAATCTGAACGTTCTGTAAAACTTTAGAAGTTGAGTTATGGGATGGGGTTTGGACTTGCTTACTTATGGGGGTCGGTAGAAGTGTTGGGCGGGGGCGGAATTGGTAGGGTTCGGGGGTCAGGCCGTGTAAGAGGGACAATAAATTGAGACCTGTTTTTGATGGGGTTTCGAGGGCGTTGGGCGGCGTAGTGTCTTGCTTTCGGGGGATCTTGTAGCCTACGGGGATGGTGGGCAGCGATTTTTCGATTTTTGCGGCTTCAGGCGTGGGGGGTGGTGACATGGCGCACCAATCGGGTACGTCCAGATCAAGGACGTATTCGTCGCTACGGCGGTGGGTGTTGGGCATGATAGTTCCTAAAGTAGTCTGAGGGCCGTTAGTTATGGCGGGTAATTTTGAGTAAAATGCGGGATCATCAATGTCCATGAGGGGTTGGGGTTGCCTGTACTCAATGCAATTTTGAATATTACGACTCTGTTGATTTGGGCAATACCTGCTTGTATGACCTCTCTGCTTGCATATGAAACATTGAAAATTGGAGTGGGGTTTTGAAAGGCAGTTATCTGATCTGTGTCCTGTTTGGGAGCAGTGGATGCATCGGCTTTTGCAATCACGTGTACTGTGATTATTACGGAAACAGATTTCACATGATTTTCGGGTACCTACTGATTTACAATTACGAGCTACGTGTCCGATTTGTCCACACTGGAAGCATGTGGGTTGCCTGGGGGTGGTATTGTTCCTGTAAGCATTATTCCTGCTGAAAGTATTGTTACTGAAATTGTTGTAGCTACTCTGTGGTGGGGGTTGAGGTTTTTGTTTGATCTGCAACTGTAAATCTTTTACTTGTTGTTCTAACTGATGCAAAAGATCCTGTTGGTCTGTATTTTTGGTTAGGGAAAAGATGGGTTCGGGTTTTGGGGGTATGAAGGGAAGGACGTTAGATTTTAACTCATTTCTAAGAATTTGCTGTTCAATGTAAGCTGCTTCGTCTGACATTTCTTTTAGAGTCGCAAACCTTCTATACTTAATTGCTTCCCTGATTTCGTTTTGCATGCCTTCTACAAAGAGGGGTTTTATGATCATTTCTCGTGCGTCTGTGTTAAAGTTAGGGTAGGGGAGGGTTGCGAGATGTTCTAGATCAAATAAGAATTCCGTTACTGTTTCTGATCGCTTTTGTTTTCTTTCGCGTAAGAATTGTTGATGTAGCTCATTATCTCTATTGTTTGGGAAAAATGCCTGTAATGCGACTTTATACTGCTCGTATGTGTGGGGAGGGTTTTCGGAATTTGCTAAACTTTTGAATTTTGCTAACGCGGCTCCTCCTAAATGAATTTCTAAACATGCCAACTTTAACTGTACATCTGTATCTTTCATGCCTTGGAGTGCCATGAATTGTTCTAATCTTTTGTTCCATTCACCAAAATGTTGGGTCACGCCGCCCGTGAATACTGTAGGTTTCGGGTAGAAATTATTTGCCATGTTATTACGAATGTTTGCTGTTCTTAGATCGTCTATTAGGGTAGGGTTTACTGTATTCTGATTCAATTGTGTGCGTAGGGTACGAAAATATTCTGAAAATAAATCATTTATCTGTTCTCTAACGATTTCTCCTAAATGATCTTGCGTTTGGTGGGTCATTCTTGGTTTACGATGGGATTTCTGCTTAAATGCTTCAATTTTTGCTTCACGCTGTATTCGTTTAAATGTATCGCTTAATGCTTCGTTGGAGGGGGTTTCCAGTTTGCTTAATACGAATACCGTCTTACTGTAGGAAATGATTACTACTGTATTATCTAATGCTTCTAAACGCCCGGATAAGAGTACACCTAACTGGGGGCAGGGAGTTCCACTGGTTAACGTAACGGTACGGTCACCAAAATATGTAACGACCAGATTTCTGTGAGGTACTTTACTTGGACCAATCGGTCGATACGGCGGGGTAAACAACGGGACGGGGGCGGGGGCGTATGATTACAATAAAACAACGGGGATCGACGGTCGCTTGAACGTCGACAATAAACGCGCTTCGAATTAAAATACGGACGGGGGCCTCGGTTTAAGTGCTTTGGAATAGTCGGCCGCTTGCAAATGTATAAAGACGGGGCGAGCGCGGAAGTCAAAACGGAAACAACCACAAGAATAAGAACCAGAATAATGATCAAAATCACGCTTTGCTTCTTCTTTTATACGGCGATTTTGGCCACTCCCTGGGCGCTGCGGGAGGTCGAGCTTCTGTCCATTTTCTTCCGCCAATCGTTGTTTCCGGCTATGCTTTTTATGCTTTCTTAATTTCGCCTCTCTAATGCTTTTCTCGTACTGTATGCTTTCTGTGCTTTGCTTGCTTTCTACGGTGGGCTTGGCCACACCTCTGTGCTTCTGTGCATGCTTCCTGTATCGGTTTCTCTGTATACACACGTTTTGTGGGGCCGCCGCTACTGTTACACTTGAGACTACTGTACGGCGGGGCTTCTACGCATTTTACTGTGTGCAGGTGTTGTTTACGATCTTTACTGGGGATTACGGTAGCTGTGGAATGTGTAGTTTAGTGTAGGTTCTAGGGGAACAGCTGCCGTTTGTGCAAATTAATTAGGGCGTCTTAATTGGGCTACCGGGGTGTGAACGGATCAAAATAAAGTACTTCACCTAATTTTGTAGGAATGTTTGGGTGTGAATCCCAGACATCCTTGAGACGATAAAATGTGAAAATAAAATAATATCTAATAAATGTCTATTACATACAGTATGCTACATGTTTACAGTACTGCTTTAGCAGGTACGTTACAATCCCAAGGCGCTAAAAGCTGGTCCAAGCAAAAAGAAGGTGAACCAGTGGGAAGACGTAAGTGATCCGGAGGACATGGATACGATGGAGCAACAGGTCAATAGGACAAACGAGGTGATAAACCGACTGCATACAGAAATGTTGCAAGGGGTTTCGTTTTTCAAATTGATGGATCCGGTAGATGTTGTGTGGTATATCACAGCCGGTCTTGCCACGAATAAAACTCCTCGACAGGACTGGTCGAAGCAGCTTCAATCGTTTCAACTCGGAACGGACTGCTACGAACCAGTGGAAATCGACACTGGTATGGCTAAGTATGACAGAGATCACTGGATGGCGGACTTGAGGAATTACGAGCATGTTATGGACTCAACAAAGTTTTCTGCGTTGGAGAAAGCACGCAACCTAATTCCTCTACCATTCTTTGTTTTCTGGCCTCATAGCCGTGCCGAGTATGATTACATACTGAGGGAATCATTGAATTATAATTTCCTCGAATCCGACTCGAAGGAGGATTCAGAGTTAATTAAGAAGATGGCATGGAAGACCGAGGACACGGTTTTACAGAATTTCAGCATAGCGGCATCTTTACCGCCAACGGAACCCGAACATGCTGTAAAAGGCAAAAGAGTTACGATCTGGCAAAATAGGTTTGGCTTTATGCCTATTCGGTTGCACTTGCGCAACAAAATAGGCTCTCCAATTTCGACAGAAAAAGCAAAGGACAATATAACCCATAACAAGGATTATTGGGCCAACTGCTTTTTCTATGTCAGATTCTACTATGCTGAATTCCGTAGTAAAAGCTGGTCGCTGCGATATGGCCTATCACCAGACACGCCTACTCTTCAGACGGGTCAGATTAGATGTATACCAGCTGATTATCCATTGTATACTTTTGAATTTCCTGGGAAATGTATTCACCAGAGGCCTCTGCCATCAGAATTACCTATGGTTACCTATTCATACGGTAATCAAACCAAACAATCTGATTTCAGGACGAAATCTGATATACTTGACCCTGATAATGAACCCACAGTTCGGTCAGATCAAGTGGACGAGGACGTCATGGAGTTGGAGAGTGAGGATGAGGATAATTCCGCCCTCCTGGGAGAGGAAAGCTGCAAAGAGGTCCACGACGAAAAGGCATTATTGTATATTTCCATTGCCGACCCCGAAGTAGCTGAATCTGCGATGACAGCATCTTCTGTCACGCAGTTGCAACTGCAAATGCAAGTTGCGACGCAGCTGCAGACAGAAATGCTGCCACCGCGGCCTGGCTTGCCTACGCCCCAAGTGATACAAACATCTATGGATGCGAGTCAGTACTTGTCCAGCGTAGAAAGTCAAGCCCAGTTGGAAGAAATTCCGATTGCCCAGGATGAGCAGAACGTGTATGAGCAAGCCTATATTAGTGAATACATGGATGCCGAAGGTGTAAAGATGAAGGAGGAGGAACAGACAGCAGGGACACCTAGCCATACTGTGGTGGAAACACCACAAGAGCTAGCGGCCCGGCTGGCTGAAGATGATGAGGAAATTCAAGTCTTAGCCTTGACCTGGGATAAAGAAGGTGTTCCCCGATACTATACTGCTGAGGCAATAAAAAATATGAAAATAAAAGGTTTGAATGATAGGCAAATTTTCGTTAACTTGAAAAAGAAACGAAAAACAAAAGCCCGTCAGGAGAAGAAAAAGGTAGAAAAGGCAATTGCGCAGCCTGCAAAGGTTACACAGCCAAAACCTGCCAAAACTTCTGCTCCAGCTTCAGCAAGGGTATCTGTGACCACCGTATCTTCAACTACTCCTATGTCGCAGACTGTCTCTACAGATACTTTATCTATGGCAATGAGTCAGTCCACGCAATTTGTGTCACCTCTGCTTCCCGAGGGCGTCAGCCCAAGGTGCAGGGAGCTCCTAGCAAGCCACAGGTTGCAGGACAAAAAGTTCAAATCTTTACACCAGGAAAAATAAAGCCGTTAACTCTGGTTACTGTTGACTCAAATCAACAAACACCAGAAATGACGGCGGAATTATTCTGGGATGTATTGTTGGATTTTTGGCAAGTTACCAAAGATAAAAGTAGAGCCAGAGGTCCAATTTCTTTTGCTACACCGGAATTGGCTAATTATTTCTGCGACGAGCAGTTTGAAGATCCGGAGATTTGGCTGATGGTCAATAAAGCGGTCAGGACTATATACAAACTGTATCAGCCACAGTTTGATGTCCAAGGAGGATTTTTATATGATTCGCGAAATATTCCAGAGCCACTATGGGATAGGATCATTTGTGAAATTGTTCTTGAATGGCTCACGGAATATCCAGCGAGTCATATTTATAATCGTAGTCGTATTTACAGCAGTCAGATACTTGTGTATGATGATATTCTTTATGCTTGACTATGCGCCGCTTACGGCTGAGCAGATTGGTAAACGATCAGTCTCAGCCAAAGTGTTTGCAAACATCATGCTGTTACAGGAATATCCGAGTGCCACTGTTTCGGATGTTTTTAAGACTGCCTATCGCTTGGTGATGTATAATTACAGTCAACAAGTGGCCGAGATGGATGTCAAAAGGTCAGGTAGCCCAAGTCCTCAGACTACTGTTAAATTTAGCAAAGTTCAGAATGATGCGGGACAGACCTTTCGAGCACCCGGACTCGCAAGCAGTCAAACTGGTGGTCAAGGAGCCACCGTTGGTATAGCCACCCAGGTCTCCGCTGGCCCCAGTTCTGGCACTGGGCAAGCCTTCAGAACCGTTCCGAAACAACAGCAACCTATACAGCATCCACAAGGTGCTAGGGGAGCTCGTGGAGGATGGGGAAGGGGTGCCCAACCTGGCCAGTTTTATTTTAACAATCCGAATAGGGGCAGAGCTGGTTATGTTGGTGGCCGAGGTATATACCAAGGACAACACCCTCGTGGTGCATTCGGAGGTCGCGGAGGTCATCAACAAAACCAGCAGCAAGGCGGCATAGAGCAACAATAAATTTTAGCCGCAAAAATCTTGGTCAAAAAATCCTCGGTTCTTGACTATATTTCATTTATTCAAAAAACACAAAAACACAAAAACATAAAAAATCACAAAAACCCAAAAACATTATAAAACACAAAATACAAAAATATTATTTAAACTTTTGGTTGTGTTGTTGCCTTTCAAAAAATTTCATTTTTTGGCCAAGCTCATCGCTTGAGTCCACAATTTTGGTTTAAATTTCTTTCACTTATTTTTGCATTTCTTATTTTTTCTCGTATTTCAATCTCGTCATTTTTTGCCTCGTATATTATTTTTCTTGTCGTTTTTTCGGTGCCTTGTAAATTATTTTTCTTGTCATTTGTGCCTCGTATTTTTTTTTTAAATTTTTGCTCAATATTTTTTGCCCTACTAGTTTTATAAATACTCGGTCATCATATCATATTTTAAATTTTTCGTAAGAAAAATCGACGGTGAACCGAAAGGGCGATGGAGCGGACGAAAGTAGCCCATTACTGCAAGGATTGGGACGCTGCTACCAAAGACACTCCACATCACCCAATGGGACGAAACGATCAACTGCGGAGGAAGGTACCTAGGAGCCTCAAGGCACGCTGGCGAAGCCAGGCAAAAGTCAAGCCGACGCAAAGTCATCGATCCATCAGATGCTGGATCAATGATCAATTGTGCCACAACATCTCAGTGGACAGACTTGGGTAACCTTGTGAAAAGACTTGACGTTGGAGGTGGTCTTGACCTGTACACCCTTCGGAGTCAGGTCAGGACGATTATGACCCGTACATCCTTCGGGGTCGGATCATAATCTTTTTATTAAGTTGGGATCCAGTAGTAGGTCACACTGTAAAAGGTAAAAGTCCTGCTCACGGTTTCCTTCTTCACCTCCCGTTGGTCAGTTTCAAGGCCGGAGGGATGTTGGGGATTTGCTTACGGCAGTAGCAATCCCGCATCTATGCAAAATTGGTGAATCGACAAAGTTAGGATTCCACCAAAAAAGAGAAAAATAGGCATTTGTTATTATTCTTGCAATTTTAGTGTGTCGTGGGCGAGTCGCCTCCGTTATACATTGTATTGTTTTGTTTCGCCTAGTAAAGGCCAGCGTCGACAGCCCAACACCCAGATTTGCATACTATTAATAATATTATTATTTATTATTTATTATATTATTACTTGCGCATTAAGCGGAAGGAGGGAGCCCCATTACACGGGAGCCAAACCAAGGTAGAGCCCCAGTTCCTTTGGATATTATTATAGTGAATTCCATTTATTTGTGTAAACCTTTAGGAGGCATCTGGGGAGACCCTGAGTGCCCTTCGATTGCAAGAGTTAGAGTTTCCAGTTACTTATTAGTGACTGAAGGTTGTGTTTATTTCTGCTTAAGGACTGTTGCACTGTATTTAGTTGATTGCTGATAGAAAGCTCCTTTGAGTGACCTACAGTAGTCAGTTGGATACAAGCCAATAGGACTTGAGTTATATTGCTGACATCTTCGGACTTCAGCAGAGATATAAACATAACAGGATGACCTAGAGGGAATGAATTCAGCTGGTCATAGCCCTTCCTCATTGTTGAGTAGTTCTAGATTTTGGCAGTCAGCTTGCCGATAACTGACCTCCAGCCATCATGTCTGATAGAAAAAATATTGTAGTGTCAACTTTCAGAATTTCATCCACTAGTATGTGTGAAATCCATACCAATATTCTAGTTTGATGAGCTGGGGTACAAAATTCAATTTAAGCCTAAAAATGTGCACCGCCTGGGAATTTCACAATTTTTGACAACATAATTAATTGAGAAATACTTGTTGTGTCGTTTAGAAATTTGACTTATGGCTCTTGTAGTAATTAATTGCAATGAACAATGTATGTAGCCATGGGCCATGGCCATATTCATTTTATCCTTGATCATCAACCATTATTTCTGCATTTTAGGTAGAACCTATCTTTCCATTTTGTTAGCTCATGCATATTAGATGTTGAAATTCAGAATGAAGTGCTGCCTCTGTCTCTGAAGTCCAAAAATTAAACTGTAACCCTTGCTCATTTGTGTATACTTGTCCAATAAAATATATACTTCTGTTTGAAATTTTGTATCTTTCTGCCTAGGTATCACAGAAAGATGTTTTAGGATGCATTAGATTCACAATTTCAAACTGCATCAAAAACATCAACAACTCTCAGTAATTTTCTGTATTCTGGATTGAGAAAATTCAATTCCCCTTCCTTTTGTTAACTTTTTTTGCTTTCTTCTGCAGATTTTTTTCCTCCTGGCCAATGCTTTAATGTGAGTTGAGAAATTTGGTCGAGACAGTTGTAAATTTGGTCTGTTTCACAAAGAGATTTCATAGGAATGTGTTATAACACATTTTTCTGAATTTGTTTTAATTCTTCAATTTTTTTAGTAAATTTTTTATCATGTTCAAACAAGCTGTGTTCCAAAAATTTTTAGTGACAAATTCTTGGAAGAATTTAATACCTCTGATGATAAATATCTGGTGGACCATGCTAATCATATACTAAGGCATTAGAAGATAAGGAAGAACAATGTTAACATGGAAATTGTTGTATAATTATCCATCAATAGGAGAATGCTCACATTGGAAGATGAATATTTAGAATATAAATATTTGAAATTTATTTTTTTCATGTTGAGAATGTAAACTTTTATTGACAAAGTAAACAGGCATAATCAGTACCTTGCTCAATTATCATTAAAGTATTTCTGGTAAAGTGGACTAATTTTTACCTCAAGGAATATGGAAAGTTTGATGTCGAAAGGTTAAAGTTTTGATGGAAAATTTTGCAGAATTTCTCAATGTTCATCGATTTCAAGATTTCTCACTGTTTTCACCCAAATACCATGTCCTCAATTCGAGCAACTTGCCTTGCCACTTCAGATGATTAGAATAGTTCACTGATGCCTGGTTTTTGCCAAATATTCATTTTTTGAAGCAGTTCATCTATTCAATTGTGAATAATTTTAATTGTCAACCCATTTTTCATATTTCTGAAATGGAGATATCATTTCAATAAGATTGACTGATATATCGACAATAATCACCATAGTTGTGAAAGATTGAACTCTCTTTATATCTTGAACTACATTCCATATCAATTGCAAGAAATGCTGGAGATTGATGTGCTTAATATGGATATTGAAGGTTGCTACCATAAATTCAGCAGTAAAGTGGAATTATCAAGATGTAGCACAACAGTCGAGATATGCAAACTTCATCATTCAGCCTAGGAAACATTTGTTTTCCACAAGGATCTTTTAGGCCAGAGGAGTTTGCAGCATATTAGCCTATTACTATTGCGCTAGAATCATATTCATACCATTATTCCAATCACTCTTTAAATCAAGAGGAAGGAGCTTGATTTTTATTGACAAGGAGGTAACAGTACTTCGAATTCATTCACCATGCAAACCATCATGTCAAGAGTGAAATTCTCCAACTGAAAAATAATGATACAGTGGAATGGTCCTAAAGCTTAGTTAGAGGCGGCTGATCATTTTTTCATAAGAGAGGGAATAAGCATTACATCTATCTGCATACTTGAAAGATGAGTACATTTTGGTTGTGAGTTTTCCATGCAGATCAAAAGACCATTTTGAGGAGTTATCTGCTAGAATTTTAATTGAAGAATCCTGCAGCTATAATGTTCACAAAGCTTTTTTCACAAGCCTTTTACCCCACTTTGAAATTGTGTGATGTGTGCAGCACCCAGCTAAAGTCCTCAAAAAAATATGCATTTATCTTAAGATTGCAAGTGTTTAGCGAAGTGGGCAGAGTCATTTATAGCCAGGATGACCTAGAGGAAATGAATGCAGCTGGTCATAGCCCTTCCTCATTGTTGAGTGGTTCTAGATTTTGGCAGTCAGCTTGCCGATAACTGACCTGCAGCCATCATGTCTGATAGAGAAAACATTGTAGTGTCAACTTTCAGAGTTTCTTTTACTAGTATGTGTGAAGCCCATACCAATATTCTAGTTTGATGAGCTGGGGTACAAAAGTCAATTTAAGCCTAAAAATGTGCACTGCCTCGAAATTTCACAATTTTTGACAACATAATTAGTTGAGAACTATGTGTTGTGTCCTTTACAAATTTGACTTATGGCCCTTGTAGTAATTAATTGCAATGAACAATGTATGTAGCCAAGGGCCATGGCCATATTCATTTTATTCTTGATCATCAAGCATTATTTCTGCATTTTAGGTAGAACCTATTTTTCCATTTTGTTAGCACATGCATATTAGATGTTGAAATTCCGAATGAAGTGCTGCCTCTGTCTCTGAAGTCCAAAAATTAAACTGTTACCCTTGCTCATTTGTGTATACTTCTCCAATAAAATATATACTTCTGTTTGGAATGTTGTATCTTTCTACCTAGGTATCGCAGAAAGAAGTTTTAGGATGCATTAGATTCACAATTTCAAACTGCATCAAAAACATCAACATTTCTCAGTAATGTTCTGCATTCTGGATCGAGAAAATTCAATTCCCCTTCTTGTTGCTAAATTTTTTTGTTTTTTTCCGCAAATTTTCTTCCTCCTGGCCAATGCTTTAATGTGAATTAAGAAATTTGTTCGAGGTAGTTGTAAATTTGGTCTATTTTACAAAGAGAATTCATAGGAATGTATTTTAACACGTTTTTCTGAATTTGTTTCAATTTTTCAATTTTTTTAGTAAATTTTTTATCATGTTCAAATAAGCTGTGTTCCAAAAATGTGTAGTGACAAATTCTTGGAAGAATTCAATACCTCTTATGATAAATGTCTGGTGGACAATGCTGATCATATACTGAGGCATTAGAAAATAAGGAAGAACAATGTTAACTTGGAAATTGTTGCCTAATTATCCATCAATAGGAGAATGCTCACGGAAGATGAATATTTAGAATATAAATATTTGAAATTTATTTTTCCATGTTGAGAATGTAAAATTTTATTGACAAAGTAAACAGGCATAATCAGTACCTTGCTCAATTATCACTAAAATATTTCTGGGAAAATGGACTAATTTTTACCTGAAGGAAAGAGGAAAGTTTGATGTGGAAAGCTTAATGTTTTGATGGAAAATTTTGCAGAATTTCCCAATGTTTATCGATTTCCAGATTTCTCACTGTTTTCACCCAAATACCATGTCCTCAATTCGAGCAACTTGCCTTGCCACTTCAGATGATTAGAATAGTTCACTGATGCCTGGTTTTTGCCAAATATTCATTTTTTGAAGCAGTTCATCTATTCAATTGTGAATAATTTTCATTGTCAACCCATTTTTCATATTTCTGAAATGGAGATCATTACAAAGCTGTTATCACAAATAAGATTGACTGATATATCGACAATAATCACCATAGTTGTGAAAGATTGAACTCTCTTTATATCTTGAACTACATTCCATATCAATTGCAAGAAATGCTGGAGATTGATGTGCTTAATATGGATATTGAAGGTTGCTACCATAAATTCAGCAGTAAAGTGGAAATATCAAGAGGTAGCACAACAGTCGAGATATGCAAACTTCATCATTCAGCCTAGGAAACATTTGTTTTCCACAAGGATCTTTTAGGCCAGAGGAGTTTGCAGCATATTAGCCTATTACTATTGTGCTAGAATCATATTCATACCATTATTCCAATCACTCTTTAAATCAAGAGGAAGGAGCTTGATTTTTATTGACAAGGAGGTAACAGTACTTCGAATTCATTCACCATGCAAACCATCATGTCAAGAGTGAAATTCTCCAACTGAAAAATAATGATACAGTGGAATGGAGCTATAGCTTAGTTAGAGGCGGCTGATCATTTTTTCATAAGAGAGGGAATAAGCATTACATCTATCTGCATACTTGAAAGATGAGTACATTTTGGTTGTGAGTTTTCCATGCAGATCAAAAGACCATTTTGAGGAGTTATCTGCTAGAATTTTAATTGAAGAATCCTGCAGCTATAATGTTCAAAAAGCTTTTTCCACAAGCCTTTTACCCCACTTTGAACTTTGTGTGATGTGTGCAGCACCCAAAATATGCATTTATCTTCAGATTGCATGTGTTTAGCATAGTGGGCAAGTCCTTTATAGCCAGGATGAAATAGAGGAAACGAATGCAGCTCGTCATAGCCCTTCCTCATTGTTGAGTAGTTCTAGATTTTGGCAGTCAGCTTGCCAGTAACTGACTTTCAGCCATCATGTGTGATAGAGAAAATATTGTGGTGTCAACTTTCAGAATTTCATCTACTAGTATGTGTGAAATCCATACCAATATTCTAGTTTGATGAGCTGGCGAAAAAAAGTCAATTTAAGCCTAAAAATGTGCACCACCTGGGAATTTCACGATTTTTGACAACATAATTAATTGAGAAATACTTGTTGTGTCCTTTAGAAATTTGACTTATGGCTCTTGTAGTAATTAATTGCAATGAACAATATATGTAGGCATGGGCCATGGCCATATTCATTTTATCCTTGATCATCAAGCATTATTTCTGCATTTTAGGTAGAACCTATTTTTCCATTTTGTTAGCACATGCATATTAGATGTTGAAATTCAGAATGATGTCCTGCCTCTGTCTCTGAAGTCCAAAAATTAAACTGTAACTGTTGCTCATTTGTGTATACTTGTCCAATAATATATATACTTCTGTTTGAAATGTTTATCTTTCTACCTAAGTGTCACAGAAAGAAGTTTCATGATGCATTAGATTCACAATTTCAAACTGCATCAAAAACATTAACACTTCTCAGTAATGTTCTGCATTCTGGATCGAGAAAATTCAATTCCCCTTCTTGTTGCTAAATTTTTTTGCTTTTTTCTGCAAATTTCCTTCCTCCTTGCCAATGCTTTAATGTGAGTTAAGAAATTTGTTCGAGGTAGTTGTAAATTTGGTCTACTTTACAAAGAGATTTCATAGGAATGTATTTTAACACGTTTTTCTGAATTTGTTTCAATTTTTCAATTTTTTTAGTAAATTTTTTATCATGTTCAAACAAGCTGTGTTCCAAAAATGTGTAGTGACAAATTCTTGGAAGAATTCAATACCTCTGATGATAAATATCTGGTGGACAATGCTAATCATATACTAAGGCATTGGAAGATAAGGAAGAACAATGTTAACATGGAAATGGTTGCCTAATTATCCATCAATAGGAGGATGCTTACATTGGAAGATGAATATTTAGAATATAAATATTTGAAATTTATTTTTTCATGTTGAGAATGTAAAATTTTATTGACAAAGTAAACAGGCATAATCAGTACCTTGCTCAATTATCGTTAAAATATTTCTGGGAAAATAGACTAATTTTTACTTGAAGGAAAGAGGAAAGTTTGAAGTGGAAAGGTTAACGTTTTGATGGAAAACTTTGCAGAATTTCCCAATGTTTATCGATTTCCAGATTTCTCACTGTTTTCACCCAAATACCATGTCCTCAATTTGAGCAACTTCCCTTGCTACTTCAGAATATTAGAATAGTTCATTGATGCATGGTTTTGGCCAAATATTAATTTCTTGAAGCAGTTCATCTATTCAATTGTGAATAATTTTAATTGTCAACCCATTTTTTCATATTTCTGAAATGGAGATCATTCCAAAGCTGTTATCACAAATAAGATTGACTGATAAAATGACAATAATCACCATAATTGTGAAAGATTGAACTCTCTTTATCTCTTGAACTACATTCCATATCAATTGCAAGAAATGCTGGAGATTGATGGGCTTAAAATGGATATTGAAGATTGCTTCCTTAAATTCAGCAGTAAAGTGGAAATGCCAAGAGGTGGCACTACTGTCGAGATATGCAAACTTCATCATTTAGCCTAGGAAACATTTGTTTTTCACAAGGATCTTTTAGGCCAGAGGAGTTTGCAGCATATTAGCCTATTACTATTGCGCTAGAATCATATTCATACCATTATTCCAATCACTTTTTAAATCAAGAGGAAGAAGCTTGATTTTTATTCACAAGGAGATAACAGTGCTTTGAATTCATTCGCCATGCAAACCATCATGTCGAGAGTAAAATTCTTCAACTGAAAAATAATGATACAGTGGAATGGTCCTATAGCTTAGTTAGAGGCGGCTGATCATTTTTTCATAAGAGAGGGAATAAGCATTACATCTATCTGCATACTTGACAGATGTGTACATTTTGGTTGTGAGTTTTCCATGCAGATCAAAAGACCATTTTGAGGAGTTATCTGCTAGAATTTTAATTGAAGAATCCTGCAGCTATAACGTTCACAAAGCTTTTTTCACAAGCCTTTTACCCCACTTTGAAATTGTGTGATGTGTGCAGCACCCAGACAAAGTCCTCAAAAAAATATGCATTTATCTTGAGATTGCAAGTGTTTAGCGAAGTGGGCAGAGTCATTTATAGCCAGGATGACCTAGAGGAAATGGATGCAGCTGGTCATATCCCTTCCTCATTATTGAGTAGTTCTAGATTTTGGCAGTCAGCTTGCCGATAACTGACCTGCAGCCATCATGTCTGATAGAGAAAACATTGTAGTGTCAACTTTCAGAGTTTCTTTTACTAGTATGTGTGAAGCCCATACCAATATTCTAGTTTGATGAGCTGGGGTACAAAAGTCAATTTAAGCCTAAAAATGTGCACTGCCTCGAAATTTCACAATTTTTGACAACATAATTAGTTGAGAACTATGTGTTGTGTCCTTTACAAATTTGACTTATGGCTCTTGTAGTAATTAATTGCAATGAACAATATATGTAGGCATGGGCCATGGCCATATTCATTTTATCCTTGATCATCAAGCATTATTTCTGCATTTTAGGTAGAACCTATTTTTCCATTTTGTTAGCACAGCATATTAGATGTTGAAATTCAGAATGAAGTCCTGTCTCTGTCTCTGAAGTCCAAAAATTAAACTGTAACCCTTGCTCATTTGTGTATACTTGTCCAATAATATATATACTTCTGTTTGAAATGTTTATCTTTCTACCTAAGTGTCACAGAAAGAAGTTTTAGGATGCATTAGATTTACATTTTCAAACTGCATCAAAAACATCAACACTTCTCTGTAATGTTCTGCATTCTGGATCGAGAAAATTCAATTCCCCTTCTTGTTGCTAAATTTTTTTGCTTTTTTCTGCAAATTTTCTTCCTCCTGACCAATGCTTTAATGTGAGTTAAGAAATTTGTTTGAGGTAGTTGTAAATTTGGTCTATTTTACAAAGAGATTTCATAGGAATATATTTTAACACGTTTTTCTCAATTTGTTTCAATTTTTCAATTTTTTTAGTAAATTTTTTATCATGTTCAAACAAGCTGTGTTCCAAAAATGTGTAGTGACAAATTCTTGGAAGAATTCAATACCTCTGATGATAAATATCTTGTGGACAATGCTGATCATATACTAAGGCATTAGAAGATAAGGAAGAACAATGTTAACATGGAAATTGTTGCCTAATTATCCATCAATAGGAGAATGCTCATGGAAGATGAATATTTAGAATATAAATATTTGAAATTTATTTTTTTCATGTTGAGAATGTAAAATTTTATTGACAAAGTAAACAGGCATAATCAGTACCTTGCTCAATTATCACTAAAATATTTCTGGGAAAATGGACTAATTTTTACCTGAAGGAAAGAGGAAAGTTTGATGTCGAAAGGTTGATGTTTTGATTAATAATTTTGCAGAATTTAACAATATTTATCGATTTCCAGATTTCTCACTGTTTCCACCCAAATACCATGTCCTCACTTGGAGCAAACTTGCCTTGCCACTTCAGATGATTAGAATAGTGCACTGATGCCTGGTTTTGGCCAAATATTAATTTCTTGAAGCAGTTCATCTATTCAATTGTGAATATTTTTAATTGTCAACCCATTTTTTCATATTTCTGAAATGGAGATCATTCCAAAGCTGTTATCGCAAATAAGATTGACTGATATAATGACAATAATCACCATAATTTTGAAAGATTGAACTCTCTTTATCTCTCGAACTACATTCCATATCAATTGCAAGAAATGCTGAAGATTGATGTGCTTAAAATGGATATTGAAGATTGCTTCCTTAAATTCAGCAGTAAAGTGGAAATACCAAGAGGTGGCACAACTGTCGAGATATGCAAACTTCATCATTTTGCCTAGGAAACATTTGTTTTTCACAAGGATCTTTTAGGCCAGAGGAGTTTGCAGCATATTAGCCTATTACTATTGCGCTAGAATCATATTCATACCATTATTCCAATCACTCTTTAAATCAAGAGGAAGGAGCTTGATTTTTATTGACAAGGAGATAACAGTACTTCGAATTCATTCACCATGCGAACCATCATGTCAAGAGTGAAACTCTCCAACTGAACAATAATGATACAGTGGAATGGTCCTATAGCTTAGTAAGAGGCAGCTGATCATTTTTTCATAAGAGAGGGTTTTCATAACAGAGGGAATAAGCATTATACATCTATCAGCATACTTGAAAGATGAGTACATTTTGGTTGTGAGTTTTCCATGCAGATCAAAAGACCATTTTGAGGAGTTATCTGCTAGAATTTTAATTCAAGAGTCCTGCAGCTATAATGTTCACAAAGCTTTTTTCACAAGCCTTTTACCCCACTTTGAATTTTGTGTGATGTGTGAAGCCCCCAGAAAAAGTCCCAAAAAAAATATGCATTTATCTTAAGATTGCAAGTGTTTAGCGAAGTGGGCAGAGTCATTTATAGCCAGGATGACCTAGAGGAAATGAATGCAGCTGGTCATAGCCCTTCCTCATTATTGAGTAGTTCTAGATTTTGGCAGTCAGCTTGCCCATAACTGACCTCCAGCTATCATGTCTGATAGAGAAAATATTGTAGTGTCAACTTTCAGAATTTCATCTACTAGTATGTGTGAAATCCATACCAATATTCTAGTTTGATGAGCTGGGGTACAAAAGTCAATTTTAGCCTAAAAATGTGCACTGCCAGGAAATTTCACGATTTTTGACAACATATTTAATTGAGAAATACTTGTTGTGTCCTTCAGAAATTTGACTTATGGCTCTTGTAGTAATTAATTGCAATGAACAATGTATTTAGCTTTGGGCCATGGCCATATTCGTTTTATCCTTGATCATCAAGCATTATTCCTGCATTTTAGGTAGTACCTATTTTTCCATTTTGTTAGCACATGTATATTAGATGTTGAAATTCAGAATGAAGTCCTGTCTCTGTCTCTGAAGTCCAAACATTAAACTGTAACCCTTGCTCATTTATGTATACTTGTCCAATAAAATAAATACTTCTGTTTGAAATGTTTATCTTTCTACCTAAGTGTCACAGAAAGAAGTTTTAGGATGCATTAGATTTACATTTTCAAACTGCATCAAAAACATCAACACTTCTCTGTAATGTTCTGCATTCTGGATCGAGAAAATTCAATTCCCCTTCTTGTTGCTAAATTTTTTTGCTTTTTTCTGCAAATTTTCTTCCTCCTGACCAATGCTTTAATGTGAGTTAAGAAATTTGGTCGAGACAGTTGTAAATTTGGTCTATTTTACAAAGAGATTTTATAGGAATGTGTTTTAACACGTTTTTCTGAATTTGTTTTAATTTTTCAATTTTTTTAGTAAATTTTTTATCATGTTCAAACAAGCTGTGTTCCAAAAATTTTTAGTGACAAATTCTTGGAAGAATTCAATACCTCTGATGATAAATATCTGGTGGACCATGCTAATCATATACTAAGGCATTAGAAGATAAGGAAGAACAATGTTAACATGGAAATTGTTGCCTAATTATCCATCAGTAGGAGAATGCTCGCATTGGAAGATGAATATTTATAATATAAATATTTGAAATTTATTTTTTTCATGTTGAGAATGTAAAATTTTATTGACAAAGTAAACAGGCATAATCAGTACCTTGCTTAATTATCATTAAAGTATTTCTGGGAAAATGGACTAATTTTTACCTCAAGGAATAAGGAAAGTTTGATGTCGAAAGGTTAATGTTTTGATGGAAAATTTTGCAGAATTTCTCAATGTTCATCGATTTCCAGATTTCTCACTGTTTTCACCCAAATACTATGTCCTCAATTCGAGCAACTTGCCTTGCCACTTCAGATGATTAGAATAGTTCACTGATGCCTGGTTTTTGCCAAATATTCATTTTTTGAAGCAGTTCATCTATTCAATTGTGAATAATTTAAATTGTCAACCCATTTTTCATATTTCTGAAATGGAGATCATTCCAAAGCTGTTATCACAAATAAGATTGACTGATATATTGACAATAATCACCATAATTGTGAAAGATTGAACTCTCTTGATCTCTTGAACAACATTCCATATCAATTGCAAGAAATGCTGGAGATTGATGTGCTTAATATGGATATTGAAGGTTGCTACCATAAATTCAGCAGTGAAGTGGAAATACCAAGAGGTGGCAGAACTGTCGAGATATGCAAACTTCATCATTTAGCCTAGGAAACATTTGTTTTTCACAAGGATCCTTTAGGCCAGAGGAGTTTGCAGCATATTAGCCTATTACTATTGCGCTAGAATCATATTCATACCATTATTCCAATCACTCTTTAAATCAAGAGGAAGGAGCTTGATTTTTATTGACAAGGAGATAACAGTACTTAGAATTCATTCACCATGCAAACCATCATGTCAAGAGTGAAATTCTCCAACTGAAAAATAATGATACAGTGGAATGGTCCTATAGCTTAGTAAGAGGCAGCTGATCATTTTTTCATAAGAGAGGGTTTTCATAACAGAGGGAATAAGCATTATACATCTATCAGCATACTTAAAAGATGAGTACATGTGAGTTTTCCATGCAGATCAAAAGACCATTTTGAGGAGTTATCTGCTAGAATTTTAATTGAAGAATCCTGCAGCTATAATGTTCACAAAGCTTTTTTCACAAGCCTTTTACCCCACTTTGAAATTGTGTGATGTGTGCAGCCCCCAGAAAAAGTCCTCAAAAAAATATGCATTTATCTTCAGATTGCAAGTGTTTAGCAAAGTGGGCAAAGTCATTTATAGCCAGGATGACCTAGAGGAAATGAATGCAGCTGGTCATAGCCCTTCCTCATTGTTGAGTGGTTCTAGATTTTGGCAGTCAGCTTGCCGATAACTGACCTTCAGCCATCATGTCTGATAGAGAAAATATTGTAGTGTCAACTTTCAGAATTTCATCTACTAGTATGTGTGAAATCCATACCAGTATTCTAGTTTGATGAGCTGAGGTACAAAAGTCAATTTAAGCCTAAAAATGTGCACTGCCTGGAAATTTCACAATTTTTGACAACATAATTAGTTGAGAACTACGTGTTGTGTCCTTTACAAATTTGAGTTATGGCCCTTGTAGTAATTAATTGCAATGAACAATGTATGTAGCCAAGGGCCATGGCCATATTCATTTTATCCTTGATCATCAAGCATTATTTCTGCATTTCAGGTAGAACCTATTTTTCCATTTTGTTAGCACATGCATATTAGATGTTGAAATTCCGAATGAAGTGCTGCCTCTGTCTCTGAAGTCCAAAAATTAAACTGTTACCCTTGCTTCTCCAATAAAATATATACTTCTGTTTGGAATGTTGTATCTTTCTACCTATGTATCGCAGAGAGATGTTTAGGATGCATTAGATTCACAATTTCAAACTGCATCTAAAACATTGACACTTCTGAGTAATGTTCTGTATTCTGGATTGAGAAAATTCAATTCCCCTTCTTGTTGCTAAATTTTTTTGCTTTTTTCTGCAGATTTTTCTCCTCCTGGCCAATGCTTTAATGTGAGTTAAGAAATTTGGTTGAGACAGATGTAAATTTGGTATATTTTACAAAGAGATTTCATAGGGATGTGTTTTAACACGTTTTTCTGAATTTGTTTTAATTTTTCAATTTTTTTAGGAAATTTTTTATCATGTTCAAACAAGCTGTGTTCCAAAAATGTGTAGTGGCAAGTTCTTGGAAGAATTCAATACCTCTGATGATAAATATCTGGTGGACAATGCTGATCATATACTAAGGCATTAGAAGATAAGGAAGAACAATGTTAACATGGAAATTGTTGCCTAATTATCCATCAATAGGAGAATGCTCACGGAAGATGAATATTTAGAATATAAATATTTGAAATTTATTTTTTTCATGTTGAGAATGTAAAATTTTATTGACAAAGTAAACAGGCATAATCAGTACCTTGCTCAATTATCACTAAAATATTTCTGGGAAAATGGACTAATTTTTACCTGAAGGAAAGAGGAAAGTTTGATGTCGAAAGGTTGATGTTTTGATTAAAAATTTTGCAGAATTTAACAATATTTATCGATTTCCAGATTTCTCACTGTTTCCACCCAAATACCATGTCCTCACTTGGAGCAAACTTGCCTTGCCACTTCAGATGATTAGAATAGTGCACTGATGCCTGGTTTTGGCCAAATATTAATTTCTTGAAGCAGTTCATCTATTCAATTGTGAATATTTTTAATTGTCAACCCATTTTTTCATATTTCTGAAATGGAGATCATTCCAAAGCTGTTATCGCAAATAAGATTGACTGATATAATGACAATAATCACCATAATTTTGAAAGATTGAACTCTCTTTATCTCTCGAACTACATTCCATATCAATTGCAAGAAATGCTGAAGATTGATGTGCTTAAAATGGATATTGAAGATTGCTTCCTTAAATTCAGCAGTAAAGTGGAAATACCAAGAGGTGGCACAACTGTCGAGATATGCAAACTTCATCATTTTGCCTAGGAAACATTTGTTTTTCACAAGGATCTTTTAGGCCAGAGGAGTTTGCAGCATATTAGCCTATTACTATTGTGCTAGAATCATATTCATACCATTATTCCAATCACTCTTTAAATCAAGAGGAAGGAGCTTGATTTTTATTGACAAGGAGATAACAGTACTTCGAATTCATTCACCATGCAAACCATCATGTCAAGAGTGAAACTCTCCAACTGAACAATAATGATACAGTGGAATGGTCCTATAGCTTAGTAAGAGGCAGCTGATCATTTTTTCATAAGAGAGGGTTTTCATAACAGAGGGAATAAGCATTATACATCTATCAGCATACTTGAAAGATGAGTACATTTTGGTTGTGAGTTTTCCATGCAGATCAAAAGACCATTTTGAGGAGTTATCTGCTAGAATTTAATTCAAGAGTCCTGCAGCTATAATGTTCACAAAGCTTTTTTCACAAGCCTTTTACCCCACTTTGAATTTTGTGTGATGTGTGAAGCCCCCAGAAAAAGTCCCAAAAAAAATATGCATTTATCTTAAGATTGCAAGTGTTTAGCGAAGTGGGCAGAGTCATTTATAGCCAGGATGACCTAGAGGAAATGAATGCAGCTGGTCATAGCCCTTCCTCATTATTGAGTAGTTCTAGATTTTGGCAGTCAGCTTGCCCATAACTGACCTCCAGCCATCATGTCTGATAGAGAAAATATTGTAGTGTCAACTTTCAGAATTTCATCTACTAGTATGTGTGAAATCCATACCAGTATTCTAGTTTGATGAGCTGAGGTACAAAAGTCAATTTAAGCCTAAAAATGTGCACTGCCTGGAAATTTCACAATTTTTGACAACATAATTAGTTGAGAACTACGTGTTGTGTCCTTTACAAATTTGAGTTATGGCTCTTGTAGTAATTAATTGCAATGAACAATGTATTTAGCTTTGGGCCATGGCCATATTCGTTTTATCCTTGATCATCAAGCATTATTCCTGCATTTTAGGTAGTACCTATTTTTCCATTTTGTTAGCACATGTATATTAGATGTTGAAATTCAGAATGAAGTCCTGTCTCTGTCTCTGAAGTCCAAACATTAAACTGTAACCCTTGCTCATTTGTGTATACTTGTCCAATAAAATAAATACTTCTGTTTGAAATGTTGTATCTTTCTACCTAGGTGCCACAGAAAGAAGTTTTAGGATGCATTAGATTCACATTTTCAAACTGCATCAAAAACATCAACACTTCTCTGTAATGTTCTGTATTCTGGATCGAGAAAATTCAATTCCCCCTTCTTGTTGCTAAATTTTTTTGCTTTTTTCTGCAAATTTTCTTTTTCCTGGCCAATGCTTTAATGTGAGTTGAGAAATTTGGTCGAGACAGTTGTAAATTTGGTCTATTTTACAAAGAGATTTTATAGGAATGTGTTTTAACACGTTTTTCTGAATTTGTTTTAATTTTTCAATTTTTTTAGTAAATTTTTTATCATGTTCAAACAAGCTGTGTTCCAAAAATGTGTAGTGGCAAGTTCTTGGAAGAATTCAATACCTCTGATGATAAATATCTGGTGGACAATGCTGATCATATACTAAGGCATTAGAAGATAAGGAAGAACAATGTTAACATGGAAATTGTTGCCTAATTATCCATCAGTAGGAGAATGCTCGCATTGGAAGATGAATATTTAGAATATAAATATTTGAAATTTATTTTTTTCATGTTGAGAATGTAAAATTTTATTGACAAAGTAAACAGGCATAATCAGTACCTTGCTCAATTATCATTAAAGTATTTCTGGGAAAATGGACTAATTTTTACCTCAAGGAATAAGGAAAGTTTGATGTCGAAAGGTTAATGTTTTGATGGAAAATTTTGCAGAATTTCTCAATGTTCATCAATTTCCAGATTTCTCACTGTTTTCACCCAAATACCATGTCCTCAATTCGAGCAACTTGCCTTGCCACTTCAGATGATTAGAATAGTTCACTGATGCCTGGTTTTTGCCAAATATTCATTTTTTGAAGCAGTTCATCTATTCAATTGTGAATAATTTAAATTGTCAACCCATTTTTCATATTTCTGAAATGGAGATCATTCCAAAGCTGTTATCACAAATAAGATTGACTGATATATTGACAATAATCACCATAATTGTGAAAGATTGAACTCTCTTGATCTCTTGAACTACATTCCATATCAATTGCAAGAAATGCTGGAGATTGATGTGCTTAATATGGATATTGAAGGTTGCTACCATAAATTCGGCAGTGAAGTGGAAATACCAAGAGGTGGCACAACTGTCGAGATATGCGAACTTCATCATTTAGCCTGGAAAACATTTGTTTTTCACAAGGATCTTTTAAGCCAGAGGAGTTTGCAGCATATTATTCTGTTACTATTGCCCTAGAATCATATTCATACCATTATTCCAATCACTCTTTAAATCAAGAGGAAGGAGCTTGATTTTTATTGACAAGGAGATAACAGTACTTCGAATTCATTCACCATGCAAACCATCATGTCAAGAGTGAAATTCTCCAACTGAAAAATAATGATACAGTGGAATGGTCCTATAGCTTAGTAAGAGGCAGCTGATCATTTTTTCATAAGAGAGGGTTTTCATAACAGAGGGAATAAGCATTATACATCTATCAGCATACTTGAAAGATGAGTACATTTTGGTTGTGAGTTTTCCATGCAGATCAAAAGACCATTTTGAGGAGTTATCTGCTAGAATTTTAATTGAAGAATCCTGCAGCTATAATGTTCACAAACCTTTTTTCACAAGGCTTTTACCCCACTTTGAACTTTGTGTGATGTGTGCAGCACCCAGAAAGAGTCCTCAAAAAAATATGCTTTTATCTCCAGATTGCAGGTGTTTACCATAGTGGGTAAAGTCATTTATAGCCAGGTTGACCTAGAGGAAATGAATGCAGCTGGTCATCGCCCTTCCTCATTATTGAGTAGTTCTAGATTTTGGCAGTCAGCTTGCTGCTAACTGACCTCCAGCCATCATGTCTGATAGAGAAAATATTGTAGTGTCAACTTTCAGAATTTCATCTACTAGTATGTGTGAAATCCATACCAATATTCTAGTTTGATGAGCTGGGGTACAAAAGTCAATTTAAGCCTAAAAATGTGCACTGCCGGGAAATTTCACGATTTTTGACAACATATTTAATTGAGAAATACTTGTTGTGTCCTTTAGAAATTTGACTTATGGCTCTTGTAGTAATTAATTGCAATGAACAATGTATTTAGCTTTGGACCATGGCCATATTCGTTTTATCCTTGATCATCAAGCATTATTCCTGCATTTTAGGTAGTACCTATTTTTCCATTTTGTTAGCACATGCATATTAGATGTTGAAATTCAGAATGAAGTGCTGCCTCTGTCTCTGAAGTCCAAAAATTAAACTGTAACCCTTGCTCATTTGTGTATCCTTGTCCAATAAAATGTATACTTCTGTTCGAAATGTTGTATCTTTCTACCAATGTATCGCAGAAAGATGTTTTAGGATGCATTAGATTCACAATTTCAAACTGCATCAAAAACATCAACACTTCTCAGTAATGTTCTTTTTTCTGGATTGAGAAAATGCAATTCCCCTTCTTGTTGCTAAATTTTTCTGCTTTTTTCTGCAGATTTTTTTCCTCCTGGCCAATGCTTTAATGTGGGTTGAGGAATTTGTTCGGGACAGTTGTAAATTTGGATTATTTCACAAAGAGATTTCATAGGAATGTGTTTTAACACGTCTTTCTGAATTTGTTTTAATTTTTCAATTTCTTTAGTAAATTTTTTATAATGTTCAAACAAGCTGTGTTCCAAAAGTGTGTAGTGACAAATTCTTGGAAGAATTCAATACCTCTGATGATAAATATCTTGTGGACAATGCTGATCATATACTAAGGCATTAGAAGATAAGGAAGAACAATGTTAACATGGAAATTGTTGCCTAATTATTCTTCAATAGGAGAATGCTCACATTGGAAGATGAATATTTAGAATATAAATATTTGAAATTTATTTTTTCATGTTGAGAATGTAAAATTTTATTGACAAAGTAAACAGGCATAATCAGTACCTTGCTCAATTATCATTAAAATATTTATGGGAAAATGGACTATTTTTTACCTGAAGGAAAGAGGAAAGTTTGATGTCGAAAGGTTAATGTTTTGATAGGAAATTTTGCAGAATTTCCCAATGTTTAACGATTTCCAGATTTCTCACTGTTTTCACCCAAATACCATGTCCTCGATTTGAGAAAGTTGCCTCGCCACTTCAGAATATTAGAATAGTGCCTTGATGCATGGTTTTCATTTATTCATTTCTTCAAGCAGTTCATCTATTCAATTGTGAACAATTTTAATTGTCAACCCATTTTCTCATATTTCTGAAATGGAGATCATTCCAAAGCTGTTATCACAAATAAGATTGACTGATATATTGACAATAATCACCATAATTGTAAAAGATTGAACTCTCTTTATCTCTTGAACTACATTCCATATCAATTGCAAGAAATGCTGGAGATTGATGTGCTTAATATGGATATTGAAGATTGCTACCATAAATTCAGCAGTAAAGTGGAAATACCAAGAGATAGCACAACAGACGAGATATGCAAACTCCATCATTTAGCCTGGAAAACATTTGTTTTTCACAAGGATCTTTTAAGCCAGAGGAGTTTGCAGCATATCAGCCTGTTACTATTGCCTTAGAATCATATTCATACCATTATTCCAATGACTCTTTAAATCAAGAGGAAGGAGCTTGATTTTTATTGACATGGAGATAACAGTGCTTTGAATTCATTCACTATGCAAACCATCATGTCAAGAGTGGAATTCTCCAACTGAAAAATAATGATACAGTGAAATGGTCCTATAGCTTAGTTAGAGGCGGCTGATCATTTTTTCATAAGAGAGGGAATAAGCATTACATCTATCAGCATACTTGAAAGATGAGTACATTTTGGTTGTGAGTTTTCCATGCAGAGGAAAAGACCATTTTGAGGAGTTATCTGCTAGAATTTTAATTGAAGAATCCTGCAGCTATAATGTTCACAAACCTTTTTTCACAAGGCTTTTACCCCACTTTGAACTTTGTGTGATGTGTGCAGCACCCAGAAAGAGTCCTCAAAAAAATATGCTTTTATCTCCAGATTGCAGGTGTTTACCATAGTGGGTAAAGTCATTTATAGCCAGGTTGACCTAGAGGAAATGAATGCAGCTGGTCATCGCCCTTCCTCATTATTGAGTAGTTCTAGATTTTGGCAGTCAGCTTGCTGCTAACTGACCTCCAGCCATCATGTCTGATAGAGAAAATATTGTAGAGTCAACTTTCAGAGTTTCATCCACTAGTATGTGTGAAATCCATACCAATATTCTAGTTTGATGAGCTGGGGTACAGAAGTCAATTTAAGCCTAAAAATGTGCACTGCCGGGAAATTTCACGATTTTTGACAACATATTTAATTGAGAAATACTTGTTGTGTCCTTTAGAAATTTGACTTATTTCTCTTGTAGTAATTAATTGCAATGAACAATGTATTAACTTTGGGCCATAGCCATATTCGTTTTATCCTTGATCATCAAGCATTATTCCTGCATTTTAGGTAGAACCTATTTTTCCATTTTGTTAGCACAGCATATTAGATGTTGAAATTCAGAATGAAGTGCTGCCTCTGTCTCTGAAGTCCAAAAATTAAACTGTAACCCTTGCTCATTTGTGTATACTTGTCCAATAAAATATATACTTCTGTTTGAAATGTTGTATCTTTCTACCTAGGTATCGGACTGAGATGTTTTAGGATGCATTAGATTCACAATTCCAAACTGCATCAAAAACATCCACACTTCTCAGTAATATTCTGTATTCTGGATTGAGAAAATTCATTTCCTCTTCTTCTTGCTAAATTTTTTCACTTTTTTCTGCAGATTTTTTTCCTCCTGGCCAATGCTTCAATGTGAGTTAAGAAATTTGGTCAAGAAAGTTGTAAATTTGGTCTGTTTTACAAGGAGATTTCATAGGAATGTGTTTTAACACGTTTTTCTGAATTTGTTTTAAGTTTTCAAATTTTTTAGTAAATTTTTTATCATTTTCAAACAAGCTGTGTTCCAAAAGTGTGGAGTGACAAATTCTTGGAAGAATTCAATACGTCTGATGATAAATATCTGGTGGACAATGCTGATCATATACTAAGACATTAGAAGATAAGGAATAACAATGTTAACATGGAAATTGTTGCCTAATTATCCATCAATAGGAGAATGCTCACATTGGAAGATGAATATTTAGAATATAAATATTTGAAATTTATTTTTTCATGTTGAGAATGTAAAATTTTATTGACAAAGTAAACAGGCATAATCAGTATCTTGCTCAACTATCATTATAGTATTTCTGGGAAAATGGACTAATTTTTACCTCAAGGAAAAAGGAAAGTTTGATGTTCAAAGGTTAATGTCTTGATGGAAAATTTTGCAGTGATGAAAATTTTGCAGTATTTCCCAATGTTTATCGATTTCCAGATTTCTCACTGTTTGTCGTATTGCGTGCTCGTATACCCTCGGCTGCCTACCTGCGGTTCTTGGGAGATCCAATCTGGTACGGCCCCTGACGCTAACCCGGTACTAATTATAATCCTACTGCAGTGCATCAACAGTTTGATCTTTATTACTATCATCGGGTAAATTCGCAAACTTCTTTGCTACTTGTTCGATTGTTGCCTCCATGTTTGCTATTCGTCCCACATGATCTTCTTTGGTCAATTCCGATTGCGGTAACCTTACTTTCGGTCGTCGTCCAGGATGTTTCCGCACCATCAATTTCGGTTTCGATACTTTCTTCATCATTTACCTTTGTAGCTGTACAAGTCACCAATGTCGTATTGCTTGCTCGTATACCCTCGGCTGCCTACCTGCGGTTCTTGGGAGATCCAATCTGGTACGGCCCCTGACGCTAACCCGGTACTAATTATAATCCTACTGCAGTGAGTTGAGGCTTAATGCACGAAATGTTTATTGGTGAGCAAAACACAATGGGTAGTAGAATACAACAATGAGAATGAGTAAGAAACAAATGTGCAGAGTGTCAGAAATGTGAACACCAACGCCTAAAACCTCACTATTTGCCTGATCCTTCTTTTTGTCCCTGAGCAACGAGCCACAGGGACAATAGGATATCTCGGGCCACGGCCTATGCTGAAACTTTGCCAAAATAGGTGAACCTAACTCCAAAACAACTACTCACTGATTCTTCTTATCAAAATGGGTCGTCGCAAACTTCTCAGGCCGCGTAACTGCTCAAAACTCGTCCGCGGTGCGAACCACAAAACACAAAGGGACACAATGGCAAAGCGCTAACAACCTTTCCTCAGTCACCACGGCTAATTGACATGACGCCCAAATCCCACGGATCGGATGCTAATACTATACGGAGGAGAGACGATTCTCCAACACCCAATAAAAACGGGCGACGATTTCAAGACGAAAATATTAATAACAATAATAATGAATAAAAACATTGCAAGGCGCCTAACATGGACTTGCAAGTAGTATGCAAAACATTTGCGCCAACCATTTGTTTGTTTTTGACCAAAAATATGTGTGACACAAACCGTTTTATCCATTTGTTTACCTGAGAATAAATGGAAACACTTTAGCAATAAAGAAACTTTAGAAAATGAAAGTGAGGTAATTAGAGGACCAAAGGTCAGAGGAATTGACCCTCTGACATCCCTCCCCCCCAAAGGCAAGACTTTTCCAGCCAGCGAAGGGAAAAGTCAGGAGGTCCCCCAAGGGCCCCAGACCCTCGACGCCGACGACCAGCGACTCCAAATGTTCAAAAAACGACGCTACACGCCGTTGATGCAATAAAATCAATAAAAATGAAATGCCCGTATCGAACGCTATCTTTCCAACTGTGGGGCTGATGGCGCCAGATGCTACCCCCGACGCTAAAAGTTCACTAATAAAAATGCCCCGTGGGCCCGTTTACCCGAATAAAAAGAAAAAAAATGTTTGAACGAATAGCGTTCGCGGCACTCGGGCCGAATTTGATCAAAATAAAAATAAAAAACGTTTGATCGGCGGGGACCCCCGCGGTGCCCGAGTTAGGTTGTAGGCCGCTCCCCACTGCCGTCGATGTATTCAGTATCGGCGGCTCCTCCATCACTGATTATGGTCTTCGTCTCCATCCTCTCCGAAGGGGGGTTTTTGATTGTGGAGAGCCCGCAAGACTTTTCGAAATTTCCGCCACCGTTGCTCCTCTGGCCCCTTGGCTGGACACTGGCGCCCCCAACGCCTTTGGTATTATCTGCCCCCAGGGAGAAAGGATGCCCGAAGACCAAATCCTCTGGCCCTTTGGCTGTCTAGATTTTGAACCAAAAATATTTATGGTATTTGTTGCTAAAGTGAATCTGCCTTATTAAAAGGTAAACTTAAACCCATAACACGGTCTGTGCCACAAAAAATTTTAGAATGAAAATATATGTTTTGGAAAAAGATAGAGAAAAATATGGAAATGGTGGCGCAAAGCCTGTTACCATTGCATGATGTCAGTTGGTGACTTTGTCCGAAAGGAACAAAAATACTCAAAATTTAAGAAAATACAAAAATTGGTTGATAATTTACAGATTCACCAAAAAAAAGGAATACAAGATATCTCCGTGCAGATTCGAACAAAACAAAATGCAAACAAAAAAAATGAATGAAACAAATTACTGAGATTAGTACGAGAGGCAACTTTAAGGCATAATAAAGGTGGCACAACCGGTTTTCATTTTGTAATACTGATGCTCGAAACGAAAAAATAGGTAGCTTTTGAAATATGGGAAAGATTTACAGAACGAGATAATTGTCTTTATAATGACCTCACGGAGAGCGGGGTCATCTACAACATAAAAATTTACTTTCTTCTTTGACCGCTATGGTCCCGCCCAGGCTGGCCAATACCGATCTCTCATTTCAACAGCGAAATATAATCGGGGTTTCCTGTCGATGGCGGTCTTTGGGGCCGTTGTGTACCTGTCAAAGTCCCCGGAATGTCCATTCTTTCTTCGGTCTGCACGTTACGCATCGGCGGGATTATTGCAGGCGGAGGCATCTACAGGCCTGGTGGAACCAAGAATTGCTGATAGTATTGCGGTTGACCGGGCTGGAATTGCATGACCAGAAATTGCGGCACTTGATACTGCGCCGGCGGCGCCACCATTGTATTCAGAAACAATTGTCCTGAAAAAAGAGGGCGATTTATACACTCAACACCCACCATCCGCAATACTGGGTAGTTCGGCGGTAAATATGGTAATTGCTGCTGCTGCGCCTGCATCATCGCATTTGGATCGGCCATCGAGACTCCCTGTTGAGTTGTTTCCATTGCTCTAGGCTTATCCAGTGAAGCCGTTCGACTGGAGTAGGACACGTCAACTCTATCGTCGTGTTGATAATATCCACGATGTCCTTTTCCTACTTCGGGATTCTCGGCTATCCTTGTGCTCCTTCGCTTCTTTCTTTTCTTTTTCTTTTCTTTCGTAGGCCATTTTGTAATCATCAATCTCTTTGCGCCAACTTTCCTCCTCAGCTTCTCTTCGCTTCTTTTCCCTAGACATCGATTTCTCATGGGGACTTTCGTCCCTATGTCGACTTTCGTGCTTTCTTTTCCTGTCGTTTTCTGGCATCTCCGATTTCTCTCTTCTCTGTATATCGCTATCCTTTCTGACCCATCGTTTAGATACCTTACTCCTCGCAGGCCTAGTGTAGGCGTGCTTGACTTGGTATCCAACTCTCTTCTTCAAACTTTTTTCGACTTCCAAAATATCGTGGGCTTTCCTTCGATCAATCACCTCCCAAAAACGTATCGGGGGATCGGTGTTGTCGGTTTCCTTCTTCCATACTTGTATATTTGCATATTTCGGTTCAGGGTCTTTTTTGTCTTGCAGGACGGCCTTAGCAATTGTATACGCTAACCCCGCTGCCTTCGACTGGCATGAGGCGTATAACGCATGAAAATTACTACCTGCTCCTGCTTGTCTAGCGTTAAATTCACGGCGCAATTTCATCGTAATATAAGCATGGGCCTGATAATGGAATCCCGCAAAGTTCTGTGGAATTCTGCCCAATCTCGACAATTTCATGAATAAACAAGCGCAGGCCCATACAGCGGCTTCGTATGCTTTTTCTGGAGATCGAGTTGTACTCCATTGGGCTAGTTGAAGTTCGAAAATACTCCACAACTTTTTGGGCAGGTTCGCTTGCAGAACGTGAAACTTCAATTGGTAATATCGTATCGTCTCTATTTCGATTCCCGCTTCATCATATAGCCAGTTTATCAACTCTGTTGTCATGAGAGCTACCTCCTCGTCCAGAGTGGGATCTATGTGCGCGAGATATTTCTGGACACATAGATTTGATACAGATACTCTCCCGTATTGGAAATCTATGATGTATTTCCCTTCCTTCAAGGCTTTATTGAGAACTTGCCCACGTTTTCCAAGACCTCGTCGATATTTGATCTTATCGTTTGGATTTTTGGTGGGCTGTTGAAACTTTCCACTCTTTACCTTATCTAGCTCGGCTTCATTCTCCTCACGAACTATTCGTTTCTCTTTGGCTTGTCTCTTCTTCTGCATCGCTTTCGTGAATTTTTCCAGATTCGTAATGTTCTCTACATTTTGTTCACCAGCCTTTGCATAAACCCGCGGAGTGGGCAAAATGTTACCTCCGGTTTCTTCGTCGTCGCTGCCAATTTCGGACACTACCTCCAAGTACGGTTCTTCGCTCATTCCTTCCTCTTCAGGATTAATATCTTCTAGTTGTTTCGCTAATTCGATCGCAGCTTTCCCGTACTTCTCCTTTTCCAATACTTCTATCTTTTCTTTCATTTCTTTTACTTGCTCGGTCAACTTTTCTAAATCGGGTTGTGTTTCTCTCTCGGATTCGACTATCTCCATCAATTTTTCCTCCTCTTCAACACCTATACTCCCGTCAGCGGGTGTACTGGCGATAGGGGGATCCGCGATGATTACGACTATGGGCTTTTCTTGCTCCATTTCATTACCTGAAACATTCAAATTATCCATTTTAGAGGGTACATTTACAGTCTGCTCCTTCGAAGTTTTTTCTGTAGGATCCTGGCTAGCCGGGACCACAACTTCTACTTGAGGAATCAGATCTGAGTCGTCCCACTTAGTTACGGATTTAAAGGTTGCGGAGGTGCTAGGGGCCCATAGGTCCTTAGCCTCGAATATAGAAGCGGAGACATTCCAATAAATGAGATTTTGACTCGCGGCATGGATATTCAAAAAATGAAACACATTATAAAAATTACAATTCATAAAATAAATAGAATTCTCGCGCAAGTTTGTCTCTATTTCTTCTATGGGCTCTTTACAGGAACGCGGTATCCATCTTATCGGTAGAACGCAAAAAATATTTTGAATCGATTTCTGCGTACGTATCTTTGGATATCGTTCCATCATTTGTTCCATTTGATCGGTCGTCTTGTTGTTCAAGAGATCCTGGCCCATCCATTTCATGAATTCAATTCGTTCTTGTTCATTTCTCCACACGGAGGACCACATACCAGACGCAAATCCCGGAACCCAAGCTCTCCACTCTTGCGCCGAATGAGGCCACAAGAAGTAAATGAGTGGATTTATGTTTTTCTCATACAGATCTTTGACTATAGGGACGATTGATCGATTAATTTTCGAGTGGTAATAGTCCCTAAGCAGCGATGCCTGTTCTCGTATAACATTCATAAAGTGGATCACTCCTTTTGGCCATTTTCCTTGTTTCATTTCCATTTCTCTCGGTTCAATCGGCCGTCCGAATTGCTGTGCCGCCAGAATATCTTCTAAATCCCAATCATTAGTAGGTCATTCCTCTGAATCGTCCGTATCTGTCCTCTTTCTTGATGCTTTCACTTTTCTTTCTACCTATGGGAACCAACCGCTGGGTACTGGCTGTGGTTCGATATCGCTATTGGAGAAATGCGGAGGACAATGAAAAGTCCCTGGCATCATTTCCTCCGACAATTTGTAGGTCGTTATGGCTTCTCCACGCATCATGAAATATAATGTGTTAGTATTGCTCATCATCTCTTCCACTCCATAAGCGCCTTTCCATTGTGGATCCGTATACCTATCTTCGAAGGTGTCCCTAAATCTCCGTGCTAAATTGGCGATCAACTCAGGTTCCATCGTATCGTGTGGATATAACTGGAAACAATTTTGTATGTCTGTCGCAAATCCGTAGCGAAGTAACGCTAGAAAACATAGAAGGGATCCGCGCGCATTGAGCGTCCCGTATCGCAAAACATCTATATTTAATTTGTCCAGCTCCATGAGCTGCCGAAATTCTAAGGAACTCAACTACCCCCACAAAATCTTGAAAGCGTCGGCCCATAGAAACAAACTTCCGTCATAAAGGCTTTTAGGTTGAGAGCTTCGGGGCTAATTCCGATTATTCTTGTCTTTGATTTGTCTTTCATCTCCGCCAATACAATTTCCAAATCGTAGACGCAACACGATAAGATGTAATCGATGTTATCATGCCTTTTTCGAACTAGTTCTCTCTCCTGATCTAAATACCCGAATTTAGTCAGAACTAGCGTGATATCCTCGCGAATGTGGAAACCGACGATGATATTTTCTTGGCGAAAAATCGTTCCGTATACTTTGTGAAAATGTTCCTTGTCCCAAAACTTCAAATCTATTATAAAATTCTTTCCGCACATCGTAGAAATCATTAGGAGTCGCAATGCATCGCTTGGCTTCGACCCTGGAGTTTTCGGTTTTCTCCCACTTTCGGTATCTAATGCTATGACTATTTGTCCTCTAAACTTCGACTGATTTATCGCCTTAATAAACGCTTTCATATTCTCGGGCGCAAGAAATAACGGTTCTTCGATGGCCGCATGAGGCACACCGAACAACGACGTGAAATAATTAAAAATGTCTGTCGAGCGTACCAACCTTCGAACATTGTAATCTTAAAATTTTTCACACAATTTCTTAACTACAATTTTTTGGTAATAATTTCGAAACAAAAACGACTCAAATGCACAAGAATAAATTTGGACATAGGGGAGTTGATCAGGCTCTCAAACACCCAAAATTCTCGGCATATAAATTGCCAGCCGGTCAATTTAGAGTCCCGTTCCGAAAAAAAAAATTTTTCCCACAGATTCTACCTTTCTCCGACTTACTACTAATTTGAAAATTTGTATTATCTTGACAATGTTGAGGTTGCCCGAAAGTGCTATCTATTTCGACGATACTGGACGTAGCCATATCGCGTTCGGATTCGAATTTCCCGAAATCTCCAATCGACGAAAATTATCAATATACTAACGCTTTGTAAATTAAATCTAAAAAACAACTCCATAATACTTCGAATTCACGGAATTTATAATTCGGGGAAGATTTTCCCAGGACTTATAAACATTTGATTTTCTCACACCAAGCGCGTGAAAAAATATTATTTTGCCCATTAAAATTTTTCCGGCGTCGTAATTTTTTGGTAAATGCCTAAAACTTGCCATAAAATTGCCAAAAATAAGTCAGAATAGTTAAAAATTGAAAGAGAAAAAGGGGAAAAAATTAGAAAAGATACAATACATAGAACGTTAAAAAATACAAATAAAATAAATTCGAACAGAATGCACAACTAGAACGATGAAAATGAATTATGCGTTACAGTAAAAATTGGGTGTTCGCGTAACAAAAGGCATTACGCGATTTATGGAAACTATTTGTACACGCGAATCTGTTTCCCAGCGGGGCGTATTTTTATGACATTTTTATCTAAATTCTGCGTTTCAATTACTTCATAGGGAGCATCATTTGTTGTGTCGGCCTTCCCTTTGATAATTCCTTTCTGTTAGAGGACAAGTTCTCCCGTTTGAAACATCTTTTTGCAAGCCTTCCTATCATACTGTAATTTTCTTTCAGCCGCCGATTTTTTATGATTTTCGTTTATGATTTTGTACGTGTTAAGGAGGTGCTCCGTTAACATGTATTTATACATCTCGTAATTGTTTTGAATAATTATTGGCCTTGCGATCTCATTATCTGTCTGAAACCTTGCCTCATGTCCATACAATAGACTATGGGGGGAGCTTCTCGTAGTTTTGTGCGGCGTAATCCGATACCCGAATAAAATCTGCTCCAGATAGTGGGGCCAATAATCCGGGTTGGTTATTGCCACTCTCCTAATTTGCTCGATTAAACTTCTATTGAATCTTTCCACCATACCATTACATTGTGGGTGGTATGGTGTCATATTTATTTTCTTTATTTTCAGGAGATCACACACGTCGCACATTAACTCCGACATATATGCTGAGCCCTGGTCGCTCAGCAAGTGTTTTGGCGTCCCGTGGGTATAAATTACTTTTTCCATGAATGCCTTTACTATGGTATCGGCTTTTTGGTCGGGAATACATTTGGCCTCTACCCATTTCGTGAAATAATCCATAAATACGATAACATATGGTCTCTTTTCTCGCAGGGGCGAAATACTAACCACATCCGTAGCCACTATTTCCCAAGGGTAGGAAACAGGTATTGGGTTAAGAGGTTGAATGGGGTTCGATATGGGGCGACACAATTGGCATACGACGCAAGATTTTATCCATTTGATAATGTCATCCTCCATCTTTGACCACCAAAATTTGTTTCCGATTGCCGCAATGATTCGATCTATACCTTGGTGTCCCATTAATGTCTTACCATGATATTGGTGTAAAACCAGGTATCTAAGTTTTGTAGGGATCACCAACTGATTTCTTCCATGGATATTCTCTCGATACAATATATCATTTTCCAGATGAAAGCTGTTGAAGTACTTTCTTGAGCTATTTTCTGCAATATTCTTGAAAATCTCGGCTAATGTTGAATCCATTGGTTGTTGCTTTTTCACCAAGTTCAGGGAAAATAATTCCGATTCCTTTTTTGCTTCCTCTGGCATCTGATCTATTTCCTGCTGAGTCGGCGGTGGGGGATCAATAACTGTCTCCCGCGTCTCAGGTTCAAGCATTTGTCTCGTCATGGCTCGCGTTACTGCCATGCATTCGGGTTCCGTACTCAATTTCTTATCTTTGATTTCTTCCTTCGTTTCCTGTTTCTTGTTTCGACTCTTTTCCTTCTCTTCGGACCGTGATAAGAAATCTGCGAAGGTGTTTTCCCGTCCGGCTACATACTCGAATGTATAATTAAATTGTCCAAGATATAAAGCCCATTTCAACAACCTTTGATTTTGTTGTTTGTCTGTGGAGAGCCACGTAAGTGGTTTATGATCTGTTCTGATTGTGACCCTAAACCCCATCACGTAGCGTCTATACTGCTTGAACCCATAGACTACCGCCAAACATTCTCTTTCTGTGGTTGAATACCTTGTTTCCGCGTCGTTCAAGACTCTACTTGAGTATGCTATTGTCCAGCGATCGTTGTCTGTTTCCTGGTACAAAATCGCACCTATCACTGTTCCTGAAGCATCGGTTTGAATTACAAATTTTGCCGATCCGTCAAATACTGGGTATCAAAGGAAGGGTGCCATCATTAGGGCGTTTTTTACACTTTCAAAAGCTGCTAACTGTTCCTCTGAAAGTTCAAACTTTTCCTTCCTATTTTTCTTTACGAGGGCTTTAAATAAAGGCTTGGCGATAAAGGCGAAAGTATGGATGAATCGTTTAGACCACAGCACTAATCCCAAGAACTTCTGTAGCTGCTTGATGGATTTAGGTACTTCGAAATTTTTTACTGCTTCTATCTTTTGTGGATCGACTGACATTCGGTTCTTGTCCAATATGTGGCCTAAAAATTTTACGCTGGCTGGCATAAAGGAACATTTGTCAGGTTTCAGTGTGAGGTTCCCATTTGTCAGGCATCGAAATATTGTCTCCAGATTTTCTAAATGCTCCTCGACAGTTTTGGAAAAAATTATGATATCGTCGATGTATACTAAACATATTTTCCATACGTATGGATACAGAATTTGTTCCATGAGACGCTGAAATTCTGCGGGAGCATTTTTTAAACCGAACGGCATCACTTTGAACTGGAACAGACCGTCTTGACATATAAATGCTGTTTTTTCTTTCGATTCGGAGTGCATTGGTACCTGCCAGTACCCAGACTTTAAATCCAATGTGGAAAAATATCGTGCACCTCCTAACGCATCTAAATATTCATCAATTCGAGGTATCGAAAATATATCGTCCTTTGTCACTTGATTGATTCCTCTGTAGTCGACTACTGGTCTCCACGTGCCATCTTTTTTGCCCACTAAAAACAATGGCCCAGCCCAAGGGCTTCTAGAAGGCTCAATGACACCCTTTTCCATCATATCTTTCACATGTTCTCGAATTATATCTCTTTGCATGATGGGTGCTCTCCAATAGTGCTTTTGAACGGGTAACGCATCTCCTGTATCGATCTTATGCTGTGCCTCGTGGGTCATTGTTAAAGGGTCGTTCTTCATACTAAATGCATGCCTATGTTTGAGTAGGACATTCATATGTTGCTGTTGCCCTTCTCTATCGATACTCGATTCTTTTACTAACTGCGTAACAATTTTGACGAATTCTGGTTCGCTCTGCCATTGAATTTGAGGTTCTGATTGCAGTTGATGTATTTTTTCGTCCAATTCTGGCCCCACGAATTTCGTTTTGGATTTTGCTATCAGCTCATTGCCGCACAATTTTATCCCTTTACTCGTTTCGTTTATGAGTAGAATTAGGAAATTATTACTTCTAGCGTCCACAATTGAGGCGTCAACATCAAATAAAGTATCCTTCCCTGTTTCCTCTACCACTATGGGACCCTTTGTCCAATCTTTCTGTGGCCAAACCACAGCTTGCACAAAAGAAGTGGTATTCGGGGGAATATATGTCCCATTTTTTGTCCAAATAAAAGTTTCTTTGTTCATTTCGGTAATTCGCATAACTTTTTCTTGATCATCTTCACTTTCTAATTCAGGTAGATCTTCTTCCTTGACTTCCTCTTGTAAAGGTATGTAATCCAGAACCATCGGATTTGTAGGAATCAGCAAACGCGACGGTATTTGAGCATCGTCGAATAGTGTCTCGCTAATAATTTGTCTCTCTACATTTGCTAGGCGTATGTGGCCTTTTCGAAAATCAATAGACGCCTGTATACTAGGATGGGTTAGAAAATCTAGACCCAATATAATACCTTCATTCAGGTTATCCAGTAATGCGAATCTGGCCAGAAAATTTCCAAAACGGGTTCCAACGTATATAAATGTAGGACCATATGTTGTTACTCATTTCCCTACAGCTGTTACTACTGAATTTAAGATAGGAAATTTTGTCTTAGGCGTATTCAGCAGCCTCGATGCTGTATCTGTCCTCATAAAGCTAGATTGAGCTCCCGTATCGATTAAGGCTTTGAATTCTTCTCCACGTATTTTAACGGGAATTAATAACGGTTGACATTTGCGAAAATTTTCCAAAAATAAGTGCTCATTATCATTGGCGAGTCTAGGTTTCCATTCTGAAGCAGAATTGATAACATTCCCCAAACTTAACTCGTAATTTTCTATCAGAACTCCATCTAAGGCTATAATTTCTGGCTTATCTTGTTTTTTAGCCTCCTGTGAATTTATAACATTTACAGAATTATCCGGAGGGTTATTGACTGGTTGGGATGATGTTACCAATACAATATTTGGCGGTGGCTGCGGGACGTTATTTTGGCGATAATAATATGCCACATTTGGATTCTGTTCGATGTTATTATTGTAATATGACACTCGTTGGCCGAAATTCGCAAATCCTGCTCGCCCACGATTTACAAAGCCGCCACGATGGTCGAAATTTCGATTATAAAAATTGTTGCCACGATTCCACGACCTCCCCTGATCCATTGGTTGAATCAATTCCGGGTGTAAAATAAAACAATTTTCGGACGAATGGCTATTCGATTTATGATACGAACAATATGGTCGGCGATATGAATTTCCCAAAATTCTATCAGGTAAATTATTATATGGTACCTTATTAGGATTACTATTGACTCCCCAACAATTAAGAGCTGGAGGGCCCTGATTCCTAATTGCGTCATTAACCATTTTCATAATATCCTGTTGAGATAAAGGGGCCTGAAATGCTGGTGGCGGTGGAAAAATTTGCTGAGGCCGTGGGATTTGATGTCGTTGACCAGTACTACTATCTTGCGGATGAAATTGTAAATTATTAAATCTTCTATTTTCATAGACTCTATTCAATCGATCGTCTTCGCCATCTTCCTGATCTTCGCTGAATTCCTTCCAGGTTGTCGTATCCGCTTTCAATTTATATACGAATTCTGCCAAAGAGGCGATATTTTTGAATTCGTGAAGCCGACCTTCCATTCGAGTTTGGACGTAAACTGGAGCCTTGTGAAAATACGTTTCGATGACGATTCTATTCTGTTAATTTTCAGTTTTTTCATAATTTAATAAATGGACATAGGTCTTTATTCGTCGTAAAAAATCCTTTGTAGTCTCCCCTTTTCGTTTTTTCATATCATGTAACTCCCTTCTGAGTGCAGGAGTGTCCATTTTGGGGGCAATCATTCTAATCACGCTTGCTTTCCCTTCCTCATAGCTACTATTCTTGTCCACGTACGTCGAAGTTTCAAAATCGCAGCACCGCCAGAGTACTTCAATTCTTAGGTCTTCTGTATCTTCAGGCTTGAATGTGCCTTCCAAACAGGCAAAGAAATTGAGTGTTTCTGCGGCCTCCATTTTATTCGATATTTCTTTATTCTTCATTCGACCCAAAATTATCTTGATTCTTTTTTCGGGGTCTTCACAATACCGTCCATAATCTTGCTGATTTCGAGGAATACTTCCAGATATAGGTTGTTCCATTCGGTGATTCCATGACCTCGTTGGTATTTCATCTTCAATTCTTCGATGTTGTGCACCTTGAGCCTGGGCCTGGGCGAGATGGTTTTCAAACCAATTTAATTTTCTTTCGAAACTCCTGTCTAAATGGTCTTTAACCGGTTCAGACTGAAGTATTTCCGTATTTTCATGATTCGACATTCTTTCCTCGAGCCTCTTATCCGTTTTCGTCATCAATTCTCGCATTTGTTTCTCGACCTCTTCAATTATCTTTTTCGCGTTTTGCTGATCCTGTTCTCGTAGCCTTTCTTCCAATAATTCTCGTTCTGCTCTTTCTCGCATGAGTTGCTCTAGTATTTCCTGTTCCCGGAGCACTGCTTTCGTTCTTTCCACATTAACCGCATTCGTCGATTGATCAACGGCTCTTTGCATTGATTCCAGGATGGCTAAAGTGGCCACATCCTGCAAATTCCCATTCGTTAGCCTTTTGGTTTCATTCCTCGGTTTTGTTTCTATACCGATTTTCGCATCGATTTCCGGTATTGAAGGCATATATCTTGAATTATAAAATGATACCACATTCGTTTTTGGGTTTACATTAATTTTCTCGAAAGATGATACTGAACCCGAGGACCTCTGTATCCCCTGATCCGCATAATCATATATCTCTGCGTCAACAGTTTGATCTTTATTACTATCATCGAGTAAATTCGCAAACTTCTTTGCTACTTGTTCGATTGTTGCCTCCATGTTTGCCATTCGTCCCACATGATCTTCTTTGGTCAATTCCGATTGCGGTAACGTTACTTTCGGTCGTCGTCCAGGATGTTTCCGCACCGTCAATTTCGGTTTCGATACTTTCTTCATCATTTACCTTTGTAGCTGTACAAGTCACCAATGTAGTATTGCTTGCTCGTATACCCTCCACTGCCTACCTGCGGTTCTTGGGAGATCTAATCTGGTACGGCCCCTGACGCTAACCCAGTACTAATTATAATCCTACTGCAGTGAGTTGAGGCTTAATGCACGAAATGTTTATCGGTGAGCAAAACACAATGGGTAGTAGAATACAACAATGAGAATGAGTAAGAAACAAATGTGCAGAGTGTCAGAAACGTGAACACCAACGCCTAAAACCTCCCTATTCGGCTGATCCTTCTTTTTGTCCCTGAGCAACGAGCCACAGGGACAATAGGATATCTCGGGCCACGGCCTAAGCTGAAACTTTGCCAAAATAGGTGAACCTAACTCCAAAACAACTACTCACTGATTCTTCTTATCAAAATGGGACGTCGCAAACTTCTCAGGCCGCGTAACTGCTCAAAACTCCTCCGCGGCGCGAACCACAAAACACAAAGGGACACAATGGCGAAAGCGCTAACGACCTTTCCTCAGTCACCAGGGCCAATTGACACGACGCCCGAATCCTACGGATCGGACGCTAATACTATACGGAGGAGAGACGATTCTCCAACACCCAATAAAAACAGGCAACGATTTCAAGACGATAATATTAATAACAATAATAATGAATAAAAACATTGCTACGCTCCTAACATCGACTTGCAAGTAGTATGCAAAACATTTGTGCCAACCATTTGTTCGTTTTTGACCAAAAATATGTGTGACACAAACCGTTTTATCGGTTTGTTTACCTGAGAATAAATGGAAACACTTTAGCAATAAAGAAACTTCAGAAAATGAAAGTGAGGTAATTAGAGGACCAAAGGTCAGAGGAATTGACAATCTGACATGTTTTCACCCAAATACCATGTCCTCAATTTGAGAAAGTTACCTCGCCACATCAGAATATTAGAATAGTGCATTGATGCATGGTTTTGGCCAAATATTCATTTCTTCAAGCAGTTCATCTATTCAATTGTGAACAATTTATATTGTCAACCCATTTTTCCATATTCCTGAAATGGAGATCATTCCAAAGCTGTTATCACAAATAATATTGACTGATATATTGACAATAATCACCATAATTGTGAAAGGCTGAACTCTCTTTATCTCTTGAACTACAATCATATCAATTGCAAGAAATGCTGGAGATTGATGTGCTTAATATGGAAATTGAAGATTGCTACCATAAATTCAGCAGTAAATTCGAAATACCAAGAGGTAGCACAACAGACAAGATATGCGAACTTCATCATTTAGCCTGGAAAACATTTGTTTTTCACAAGGATCTTTTAAGCCAGAGGAGTTTGCAGCATATTAGCCTGATACTATTGCCTTAGAATCATATTCATACCATTATTTTAATGACTCTTTAAATCAAGAGGATGGAGCTTGATTTTTATTGACAAGGAGATAACAGTGCTTTGAATTAATTCCCCATGCAAACCATCAGGTCTAGGGTAAAATTCTCCAACTGAAAAGTAATGATACAGTAGAATGGTCCTATAGCTTCATTAGAGGCGGCTAATCATTTTTTCATAAGAGAGGGTTTTCATAAGAGAGGGAATAAGCATTATACATCTATCAGCATACTTGAAAGATGAGTACATTTTGGTTGTGAGTTTTCCATGCAGAGGAAAAGACCATTTTGAGGAGTTATCTGCTAGAATTTTAATTGAAGAATCCTGCAGCTATAATGTTCATAAAACTTTTTTCACAAGCCTTTTACCCCACTTTGAACTTTGTGTGATGTGTGTAGCACCCAGAAAAAGTTCCCAAAAAAATTTGCATTCATCTTCAGATTCCAAGTATTTAGCATAGTGGGTAAAGTCATTTATAGCCAGGATGACCTAGAGGAAATGAATGCAGCTGGTCATAGCCCTTCCCCATTATTGAGTAGTTCTAGATTTTGGCAGTCAGCTTGCCGCTAACTGACCTCCAGCCATCATGTCTGATAGAGAAAATACTGTAGTGTCAACTTTCAGAGTTTCATCCACTAGTATGTGTGAAATCCATACCAATATTCTAGTTTGATGAGCTGGGGTACAAAAGTCAATTTAAGCCTGAAAATGTGCACCGCCTGGAAATTTCACGATTTTTGACAACATAATTAATTGAGAAATACTTGTTGTGTCCTTTAGAAATTAAACTTATGACCTTTGTAGTAATTAATGGCAATGAACAATGTAAGTAGCCATGGGCCATGGCCATATTCATTTTATCCTTGATCATCAAGCATTATTTCTGCATTTTAGGTAGAACCTATTTTTCCATTTTGTTAGCACAGCATATTAGATGTTGAAATTCAGAATGAAGTGCTGCCTCTGTCTCTGAAGTCCAAAAATTAAACTGTAACCCTTGCTCATTTGTGTATACTTGTCCAATAAAATATATACTTCTGTTTGAAATGTTGTATCTTTCTACCTATGTATCGCAGAAAGATGTTTTAGGATGCATTAGATTCACAATTTCAAACTGCTTCAAAAACATCAACACTTCTCAGTAATGTTCTGTATTCTGACTTGAGAAAATTAAAGTCCCCTTCTTCTTGTTAAATTTTTCGCTTTTTTCTGCTGATTTTTTTCCTCCTGGCCAATGCTTTAATGTGAGTTGAGAAATTTGGTCGAGACAGTTGTAAATTTAGTCTATTTTACAAAGAGGTTTCATAGGAATGTGTTATAACACGTCTTTCTGAATTTGTTTCATTTTTTCAATTTTTTTGGTAAATTTTCTATCATGTTCAAACAAGCTGTGTCCCAAGAGTGTGGAGTGACAAATTCTTGGAAGAATTCAATAGGTCTGATGATGAGTATCTGGTGGACAATGCTGATCATATACTAAGGCATTAGAAGATAAGGAAGAACAATGTTAACATGGAAATTGTTGCTTAAGTATCCATCAATAGGAGAATGCTCACATTGGAAGATGAATATTTAGAATATAAATATTTGAAATTCATTTTTTCATGTTGATAATGTAAAATTTCATTGACAAGGTATACAGGCATAATCAGTACCTTGCTGAATTGTCATTAAAGTATTTCTGGGAAAATGGACTAGTTTTTACCTCAAGGAAAAAGGAAAGTTTGATGTCGAAAGGTTAATGTTTTGATGGAAAATTTTGCAGAATTTCCCAATGTTTATCGATTTCCAGATTTCTCACTGTTTTCACCCAAATACCATGTCCTCAATTCGAGAAAGTTGCCTCGCCACTTCAGAATATTAGAATAATGCATTGATGCATGGTTTTGGCCAAGTTTCCCAGCGGGGCGTATTTTTATGACATTTTTATCTAAATTCTGCGTTTCAATTTCTTCATAGGGAGCATCATTTGTTGTGTCGGCCTTCCCTTTGATAATTCCTTTCTGTTAGAGGACAAGTTCTCCCGTTTGAAACATCTTTTTGCAAGCCTTCCTATCATACTGTAATTTTCTTTCAGCCGCCGATTTTTTATGATTTTCGTTTATGATTTTGTACGTGTTAAGGAGGTGCTCCGTTAACATGTATTTATACATCTCGTAATTGTTTTGAATAATTATTGGCCTTGCGATCTCATTATCTGTCTGAAACCTTGCCTCATGTCCATACAATAGACTATGGGGGGAGCTTCTCGTAGTTTTGTGCGGCGTAATCCGATACCCGAATAAAATCTGCTCCAGATAGTGGGGCCAATAATCCGGGTTGGTTATTGCCACTCTCCTAATTTGCTCGATTAAACTTCTATTGAATCTTTCCACCATACCATTACATTGTGGGTGGTATGGTGTCATATTTATTTTCTTTATTTTCAGGAGATCACACACGTCGCACATTAACTCCGACATATATGCTGAGCCCTGGTCGCTCAGCAAGTGTTTTGGCGTCCCGTGGGTATAAATTACTTTTTCCATGAATGCCTTTACTATGGTATCGGCTTTTTGGTCGGGAATACATTTGGCCTCTACCCATTTCGTGAAATAATCCATAAATACGATAACATATGGTCTCTTTTCTCGCAGGGGCGAAATACTAACCACATCCGTAGCCACTATTTCCCAAGGGTAGGAAACAGGTATTGGGTTAAGAGGTTGAATGGGGTTCGATATGGGGCGACACAATTGGCATACGACGCAAGATTTTATCCATTTGATAATGTCATCCTCCATCTTTGACCACCAAAATTTGTTTCCGATTGCCGCAATGATTCGATCTATACCTTGGTGTCCCATTAATGTCTTACCATGATATTGGTGTAAAACCAGGTATCTAAGTTTTGTAGGGATCACCAACTGATTTCTTCCATGGATATTCTCTCGATACAATATATCATTTTCCAGATGAAAGCTGTTGAAGTACTTTCTTGAGCTATTTTCTGCAATATTCTTGAAAATCTCGGCTAATGTTGAATCCATTGGTTGTTGCTTTTTCACCAAGTTCAGGGAAAATAATTCCGATTCCTTTTTTGCTTCCTCTGGCATCTGATCTATTTCCTGCTGAGTCGGCGGTGGGGGATCAATAACTGTCTCCCGCGTCTCAGGTTCAAGCATTTGTCTCGTCATGGCTCGCGTTACTGCCATGCATTCGGGTTCCGTACTCAATTTCTTATCTTTGATTTCTTCCTTCGTTTCCTGTTTCTTGTTTCGACTCTTTTCCTTCTCTTCGGACCGTGATAAGAAATCTGCGAAGGTGTTTTCCCGTCCGGCTACATACTCGAATGTATAATTAAATTGTCCAAGATATAAAGCCCATTTCAACAACCTTTGATTTTGTTGTTTGTCTGTGGAGAGCCACGTAAGTGGTTTATGATCTGTTCTGATTGTGACCCTAAACCCCATCACGTAGCGTCTATACTGCTTGAACCCATAGACTACCGCCAAACATTCTCTTTCTGTGGTTGAATACCTTGTTTCCGCGTCGTTCAAGACTCTACTTGAGTATGCTATTGTCCAGCGATCGTTGTCTGTTTCCTGGTACAAAATCGCACCTATCACTGTTCCTGAAGCATCGGTTTGAATTACAAATTTTGCCGATCCGTCAAATACTGGGTATCAAAGGAAGGGTGCCATCATTAGGGCGTTTTTTACACTTTCAAAAGCTGCTAACTGTTCCTCTGAAAGTTCAAACTTTTCCTTCCTATTTTTCTTTACGAGGGCTTTAAATAAAGGCTTGGCGATAAAGGCGAAAGTATGGATGAATCGTTTAGACCACAGCACTAATCCCAAGAACTTCTGTAGCTGCTTGATGGATTTAGGTACTTCGAAATTTTTTACTGCTTCTATCTTTTGTGGATCGACTGACATTCGGTTCTTGTCCAATATGTGGCCTAAAAATTTTACGCTGGCTGGCATAAAGGAACATTTGTCAGGTTTCAGTGTGAGGTTCCCATTTGTCAGGCATCGAAATATTGTCTCCAGATTTTCTAAATGCTCCTCGACAGTTTTGGAAAAAATTATGATATCGTCGATGTATACTAAACATATTTTCCATACGTATGGATACAGAATTTGTTCCATGAGACGCTGAAATTCTGCGGGAGCATTTTTTAAACCGAACGGCATCACTTTGAACTGGAACAGACCGTCTTGACATATAAATGCTGTTTTTTCTTTCGATTCGGAGTGCATTGGTACCTGCCAGTACCCAGACTTTAAATCCAATGTGGAAAAATATCGTGCACCTCCTAACGCATCTAAATATTCATCAATTCGAGGTATCGAAAATATATCGTCCTTTGTCACTTGATTGATTCCTCTGTAGTCGACTACTGGTCTCCACGTGCCATCTTTTTTGCCCACTAAAAACAATGGCCCAGCCCAAGGGCTTCTAGAAGGCTCAATGACACCCTTTTCCATCATATCTTTCACATGTTCTCGAATTATATCTCTTTGCATGATGGGTGCTCTCCAATAGTGCTTTTGAACGGGTAACGCATCTCCTGTATCGATCTTATGCTGTGCCTCGTGGGTCATTGTTAAAGGGTCGTTCTTCATACTAAATGCATGCCTATGTTTGAGTAGGACATTCATATGTTGCTGTTGCCCTTCTCTATCGATACTCGATTCTTTTACTAACTGCGTAACAATTTTGACGAATTCTGGTTCGCTCTGCCATTGAATTTGAGGTTCTGATTGCAGTTGATGTATTTTTTCGTCCAATTCTGGCCCCACGAATTTCGTTTTGGATTTTGCTATCAGCTCATTGCCGCACAATTTTATCCCTTTACTCGTTTCGTTTATGAGTAGAATTAGGAAATTATTACTTCTAGCGTCCACAATTGAGGCGTCAACATCAAATAAAGTATCCTTCCCTGTTTCCTCTACCACTATGGGACCCTTTGTCCAATCTTTCTGTGGCCAAACCACAGCTTGCACAAAAGAAGTGGTATTCGGGGGAATATATGTCCCATTTTTTGTCCAAATAAAAGTTTCTTTGTTCATTTCGGTAATTCGCATAACTTTTTCTTGATCATCTTCACTTTCTAATTCAGGTAGATCTTCTTCCTTGACTTCCTCTTGTAAAGGTATGTAATCCAGAACCATCGGATTTGTAGGAATCAGCAAACGCGACGGTATTTGAGCATCGTCGAATAGTGTCTCGCTAATAATTTGTCTCTCTACATTTGCTAGGCGTATGTGGCCTTTTCGAAAATCAATAGACGCCTGTATACTAGGATGGGTTAGAAAATCTAGACCCAATATAATACCTTCATTCAGGTTATCCAGTAATGCGAATCTGGCCAGAAAATTTCCAAAACGGGTTCCAACGTATATAAATGTAGGACCATATGTTGTTACTCATTTCCCTACAGCTGTTACTACTGAATTTAAGATAGGAAATTTTGTCTTAGGCGTATTCAGCAGCCTCGATGCTGTATCTGTCCTCATAAAGCTAGATTGAGCTCCCGTATCGATTAAGGCTTTGAATTCTTCTCCACGTATTTTAACGGGAATTAATAACGGTTGACATTTGCGAAAATTTTCCAAAAATAAGTGCTCATTATCATTGGCGAGTCTAGGTTTCCATTCTGAAGCAGAATTGATAACATTCCCCAAACTTAACTCGTAATTTTCTATCAGAACTCCATCTAAGGCTATAATTTCTGGCTTATCTTGTTTTTTAGCCTCCTGTGAATTTATAACATTTACAGAATTATCCGGAGGGTTATTGACTGGTTGGGATGATGTTACCAATACAATATTTGGCGGTGGCTGCGGGACGTTATTTTGGCGATAATAATATGCCACATTTGGATTCTGTTCGATGTTATTATTGTAATATGACACTCGTTGGCCGAAATTCGCAAATCCTGCTCGCCCACGATTTACAAAGCCGCCACGATGGTCGAAATTTCGATTATAAAAATTGTTGCCACGATTCCACGACCTCCCCTGATCCATTGGTTGAATCAATTCCGGGTGTAAAATAAAACAATTTTCGGACGAATGGCTATTCGATTTATGATACGAACAATATGGTCGGCGATATGAATTTCCCAAAATTCTATCAGGTAAATTATTATATGGTACCTTATTAGGATTACTATTGACTCCCCAACAATTAAGAGCTGGAGGGCCCTGATTCCTAATTGCGTCATTAACCATTTTCATAATATCCTGTTGAGATAAAGGGGCCTGAAATGCTGGTGGCGGTGGAAAAATTTGCTGAGGCCGTGGGATTTGATGTCGTTGACCAGTACTACTATCTTGCGGATGAAATTGTAAATTATTAAATCTTCTATTTTCATAGACTCTATTCAATCGATCGTCTTCGCCATCTTCCTGATCTTCGCTGAATTCCTTCCAGGTTGTCGTATCCGCTTTCAATTTATATACGAATTCTGCCAAAGAGGCGATATTTTTGAATTCGTGAAGCCGACCTTCCATTCGAGTTTGGACGTAAACTGGAGCCTTGTGAAAATACGTTTCGATGACGATTCTATTCTGTTAATTTTCAGTTTTTTCATAATTTAATAAATGGACATAGGTCTTTATTCGTCGTAAAAAATCCTTTGTAGTCTCCCCTTTTCGTTTTTTCATATCATGTAACTCCCTTCTGAGTGCAGGAGTGTCCATTTTGGGGGCAATCATTCTAATCACGCTTGCTTTCCCTTCCTCATAGCTACTATTCTTGTCCACGTACGTCGAAGTTTCAAAATCGCAGCACCGCCAGAGTACTTCAATTCTTAGGTCTTCTGTATCTTCAGGCTTGAATGTGCCTTCCAAACAGGCAAAGAAATTGAGTGTTTCTGCGGCCTCCATTTTATTCGATATTTCTTTATTCTTCATTCGACCCAAAATTATCTTGATTCTTTTTTCGGGGTCTTCACAATACCGTCCATAATCTTGCTGATTTCGAGGAATACTTCCAGATATAGGTTGTTCCATTCGGTGATTCCATGACGTCGTTGGTATTTCATCTTCAATTCTTCGATGTTGTGCACCTTGAGCCTGGGCCTGGGCGAGATGGTTTTCAAACCAATTTAATTTTCTTTCGAAACTCCTGTCTAAATGGTCTTTAACCGGTTCAGACTGAAGTATTTCCGTATTTTCATGATTCGACATTCTTTCCTCGAGCCTCTTATCCGTTTTCGTCATCAATTCTCGCATTTGTTTCTCGACCTCTTCAATTATCTTTTTCGCGTTTTGCTGATCCTGTTCTCGTAGCCTTTCTTCCAATAATTCTCGTTCTGCTCTTTCTCGCATGAGTTGCTCTAGTATTTCCTGTTCCCGGAGCACTGCTTTCGTTCTTTCCACATTAACCGCATTCGTCGATTGATCAACGGCTGTTTGCATTGATTCCAGGATGGCTAAAGTGGCCACATCCTGCAAATTCCCATTCGTTAGCCTTTTGGTTTCATTCCTCGGTTTTGTTTCTATACCGATTTTCGCATCGATTTCCGGTATTGAAGGCATATATCTTGAATTATAAAATGATACCACATTCGTTTTTGGGTTTACATTAATTTTCTCGAAAGATGATACTGAACCCGAGGACCTCTGTATCCCCTGATCCGCATAATCATATATCTCTGCGTCAACAGTTTGATCTTTATTACTATCATCGAGTAAATTCGCAAACTTCTTTGCTACTTGTTCGATTGTTGCCTCCATGTTTGCCATTCGTCCCACATGATCTTCTTTGGTCAATTCCGATTGCGGTAACGTTACTTTCGGTCGTCGTCCAGGATGTTTCCGCACCGTCAATTTCGGTTTCGATACTTTCTTCATCATTTACCTTTGTAGCTGTACAAGTCACCAATGTAGTATTGCTTGCTCGTATACCCTCCACTGCCTACCTGCGGTTCTTGGGAGATCTAATCTGGTACGGCCCCTGACGCTAACCCGGTACTAATTATAATCCTACTGCAGTGAGTTGAGGCTTAATGCACGAAATGTTTATCGGTGAGCAAAACACAATGGGTAGTAGAATACAACAATGAGAATGAGTAAGAAACAAATGTGCAGAGTGTCAGAAACGTGAACACCAACGCCTAAAACCTCCCTATTCGGCTGATCCTTCTTTTTGTCCCTGAGCAACGAGCCACAGGGACAATAGGATATCTCGGGCCACGGCCTAAGCTGAAACTTTGCCAAAATAGGTGAACCTAACTCCAAAACAACTACTCACTGATTCTTCTTATCAAAATGGGACGTCGCAAACTTCTCAGGCCGCGTAACTGCTCAAAACTCCTCCGCGGCGCGAACCACAAAACACAAAGGGACACAATGGCGAAAGCGCTAACGACCTTTCCTCAGTCACCAGGGCCAATTGACACGACGCCCGAATCCTACGGATCAGACGCTAATACTATACGGAGGAGAGACGATTCTCCAACACCCAATAAAAACAGGCAACGATTTCAAGACGATAATATTAATAACAATAATAATGAATAAAAACATTGCTACGCTCCTAACATCGACTTGCAAGTAGTATGCAAAACATTTGTGCCAACCATTTGTTCGTTTTTGACCAAAAATATGTGTGACACAAACCGTTTTATCGGTTTGTTTACCTGAGAATAAATGGAAACACTTTAGCAATAAAGAAACTTCAGAAAATGAAAGTGAGGTAATTAGAGGACCAAAGGTCAGAGGAATTGACAATCTGACATGTTTTCACCCAAATACCATGTCCTCAATTTGAGAAAGTTACCTCGCCACATCAGAATATTAGAATAGTGCATTGATGCATGGTTTTGGCCAAATATTCATTTCTTCAAGCAGTTCATCTATTCAATTGTGAACAATTTATATTGTCAACCCATTTTTCCATATTCCTGAAATGGAGATCATTCCAAAGCTGTTATCACAAATAATATTGACTGATATATTGACAATAATCACCATAATTGTGAAAGGCTGAACTCTCTTTATCTCTTGAACTACAATCATATCAATTGCAAGAAATGCTGGAGATTGATGTGCTTAATATGGAAATTGAAGATTGCTACCATAAATTCAGCAGTAAATTCGAAATACCAAGAGGTAGCACAACAGACAAGATATGCGAACTTCATCATTTAGCCTGGAAAACATTTGTTTTTCACAAGGATCTTTTAAGCCAGAGGAGTTTGCAGCATATTAGCCTGATACTATTGCCTTAGAATCATATTCATACCATTATTTTAATGACTCTTTAAATCAAGAGGATGGAGCTTGATTTTTATTGACAAGGAGATAACAGTGCTTTGAATTAATTCCCCATGCAAACCATCAGGTCTAGGGTAAAATTCTCCAACTGAAAAGTAATGATACAGTAGAATGGTCCTATAGCTTCATTAGAGGCGGCTAATCATTTTTTCATAAGAGAGGGTTTTCATAAGAGAGGGAATAAGCATTATACATCTATCAGCATACTTGAAAGATGAGTACATTTTGGTTGTGAGTTTTCCATGCAGAGGAAAAGACCATTTTGAGGAGTTATCTGCTAGAATTTTAATTGAAGAATCCTGCAGCTATAATGTTCATAAAACTTTTTTCACAAGCCTTTTACCCCACTTTGAACTTTGTGTGATGTGTGTAGCACCCAGAAAAAGTTCCCAAAAAAATTTGCATTCATCTTCAGATTCCAAGTATTTAGCATAGTGGGTAAAGTCATTTATAGCCAGGATGACCTAGAGGAAATGAATGCAGCTGGTCATAGCCCTTCCCCATTATTGAGTAGTTCTAGATTTTGGCAGTCAGCTTGCCGCTAACTGACCTCCAGCCATCATGTCTGATAGAGAAAATACTGTAGTGTCAACTTTCAGAGTTTCATCCACTAGTATGTGTGAAATCCATACCAATATTCTAGTTTGATGAGCTGGGGTACAAAAGTCAATTTAAGCCTGAAAATGTGCACCGCCTGGAAATTTCACGATTTTTGACAACATAATTAATTGAGAAATACTTGTTGTGTCCTTTAGAAATTAAACTTATGACCTTTGTAGTAATTAATGGCAATGAACAATGTAAGTAGCCATGGGCCATGGCCATATTCATTTTATCCTTGATCATCAAGCATTATTTCTGCATTTTAGGTAGAACCTATTTTTCCATTTTGTTAGCACAGCATATTAGATGTTGAAATTCAGAATGAAGTGCTGCCTCTGTCTCTGAAGTCCAAAAATTAAACTGTAACCCTTGCTCATTTGTGTATACTTGTCCAATAAAATATATACTTCTGTTTGAAATGTTGTATCTTTCTACCTATGTATCGCAGAAAGATGTTTTAGGATGCATTAGATTCACAATTTCAAACTGCTTCAAAAACATCAACACTTCTCAGTAATGTTCTGTATTCTGACTTGAGAAAATTAAAGTCCCCTTCTTCTTGTTAAATTTTTCGCTTTTTTCTGCTGATTTTTTTCCTCCTGGCCAATGCTTTAATGTGAGTTGAGAAATTTGGTCGAGACAGTTGTAAATTTAGTCTATTTTACAAAGAGGTTTCATAGGAATGTGTTATAACACGTCTTTCTGAATTTGTTTCATTTTTTCAATTTTTTTGGTAAATTTTCTATCATGTTCAAACAAGCTGTGTCCCAAGAGTGTGGAGTGACAAATTCTTGGAAGAATTCAATAGGTCTGATGATGAGTATCTGGTGGACAATGCTGATCATATACTAAGGCATTAGAAGATAAGGAAGAACAATGTTAACATGGAAATTGTTGCTTAAGTATCCATCAATAGGAGAATGCTCACATTGGAAGATGAATATTTAGAATATAAATATTTGAAATTCATTTTTTCATGTTGATAATGTAAAATTTCATTGACAAGGTATACAGGCATAATCAGTACCTTGCTGAATTGTCATTAAAGTATTTCTGGGAAAATGGACTAGTTTTTACCTCAAGGAAAAAGGAAAGTTTGATGTCGAAAGGTTAATGTTTTGATGGAAAATTTTGCAGAATTTCCCAATGTTTATCGATTTCCAGATTTCTCACTGTTTTCACCCAAATACCATGTCCTCAATTCGAGAAAGTTGCCTCGCCACTTCAGAATATTAGAATAATGCATTGATGCATGGTTTTGGCCAAGTTTCCCAGCGGGGCGTATTTTTATGACATTTTTATCTAAATTCTGCGTTTCAATTACTTCATAGGGAGCATCATTTGTTGTGTCGGCCTTCCCTTTGATAATTCCTTTCTGTTAGAGGACAAGTTCTCCCGTTTGAAACATCTTTTTGCAAGCCTTCCTATCATACTGTAATTTTCTTTCAGCCGCCGATTTTTTATGATTTTCGTTTATGATTTTGTACGTGTTAAGGAGGTGCTCCGTTAACATGTATTTATACATCTCGTAATTGTTTTGAATAATTATTGGCCTTGCGATCTCATTATCTGTCTGAAACCTTGCCTCATGTCCATACAATAGACTATGGGGGGAGCTTCTCGTAGTTTTGTGCGGCGTAATCCGATACCCGAATAAAATCTGCTCCAGATAGTGGGGCCAATAATCCGGGTTGGTTATTGCCACTCTCCTAATTTGCTCGATTAAACTTCTATTGAATCTTTCCACCATACCATTACATTGTGGGTGGTATGGTGTCATATTTATTTTCTTTATTTTCAGGAGATCACACACGTCGCACATTAACTCCGACATATATGCTGAGCCCTGGTCGCTCAGCAAGTGTTTTGGCGTCCCGTGGGTATAAATTACTTTTTCCATGAATGCCTTTACTATGGTATCGGCTTTTTGGTCGGGAATACATTTGGCCTCTACCCATTTCGTGAAATAATCCATAAATACGATAACATATGGTCTCTTTTCTCGCAGGGGCGAAATACTAACCACATCCGTAGCCACTATTTCCCAAGGGTAGGAAACAGGTATTGGGTTAAGAGGTTGAATGGGGTTCGATATGGGGCGACACAATTGGCATACGACGCAAGATTTTATCCATTTGATAATGTCATCCTCCATCTTTGACCACCAAAATTTGTTTCCGATTGCCGCAATGATTCGATCTATACCTTGGTGTCCCATTAATGTCTTACCATGATATTGGTGTAAAACCAGGTATCTAAGTTTTGTAGGGATCACCAACTGATTTCTTCCATGGATATTCTCTCGATACAATATATCATTTTCCAGATGAAAGCTGTTGAAGTACTTTCTTGAGCTATTTTCTGCAATATTCTTGAAAATCTCGGCTAATGTTGAATCCATTGGTTGTTGCTTTTTCACCAAGTTCAGGGAAAATAATTCCGATTCCTTTTTTGCTTCCTCTGGCATCTGATCTATTTCCTGCTGAGTCGGCGGTGGGGGATCAATAACTGTCTCCCGCGTCTCAGGTTCAAGCATTTGTCTCGTCATGGCTCGCGTTACTGCCATGCATTCGGGTTCCGTACTCAATTTCTTATCTTTGATTTCTTCCTTCGTTTCCTGTTTCTTGTTTCGACTCTTTTCCTTCTCTTCGGACCGTGATAAGAAATCTGCGAAGGTGTTTTCCCGTCCGGCTACATACTCGAATGTATAATTAAATTGTCCAAGATATAAAGCCCATTTCAACAACCTTTGATTTTGTTGTTTGTCTGTGGAGAGCCACGTAAGTGGTTTATGATCTGTTCTGATTGTGACCCTAAACCCCATCACGTAGCGTCTATACTGCTTGAACCCATAGACTACCGCCAAACATTCTCTTTCTGTGGTTGAATACCTTGTTTCCGCGTCGTTCAAGACTCTACTTGAGTATGCTATTGTCCAGCGATCGTTGTCTGTTTCCTGGTACAAAATCGCACCTATCACTGTTCCTGAAGCATCGGTTTGAATTACAAATTTTGCCGATCCGTCAAATACTGGGTATCAAAGGAAGGGTGCCATCATTAGGGCGTTTTTTACACTTTCAAAAGCTGCTAACTGTTCCTCTGAAAGTTCAAACTTTTCCTTCCTATTTTTCTTTACGAGGGCTTTAAATAAAGGCTTGGCGATAAAGGCGAAAGTATGGATGAATCGTTTAGACCACAGCACTAATCCCAAGAACTTCTGTAGCTGCTTGATGGATTTAGGTACTTCGAAATTTTTTACTGCTTCTATCTTTTGTGGATCGACTGACATTCGGTTCTTGTCCAATATGTGGCCTAAAAATTTTACGCTGGCTGGCATAAAGGAACATTTGTCAGGTTTCAGTGTGAGGTTCCCATTTGTCAGGCATCGAAATATTGTCTCCAGATTTTCTAAATGCTCCTCGACAGTTTTGGAAAAAATTATGATATCGTCGATGTATACTAAACATATTTTCCATACGTATGGATACAGAATTTGTTCCATGAGACGCTGAAATTCTGCGGGAGCATTTTTTAAACCGAACGGCATCACTTTGAACTGGAACAGACCGTCTTGACATATAAATGCTGTTTTTTCTTTCGATTCGGAGTGCATTGGTACCTGCCAGTACCCAGACTTTAAATCCAATGTGGAAAAATATCGTGCACCTCCTAACGCATCTAAATATTCATCAATTCGAGGTATCGAAAATATATCGTCCTTTGTCACTTGATTGATTCCTCTGTAGTCGACTACTGGTCTCCACGTGCCATCTTTTTTGCCCACTAAAAACAATGGCCCAGCCCAAGGGCTTCTAGAAGGCTCAATGACACCCTTTTCCATCATATCTTTCACATGTTCTCGAATTATATCTCTTTGCATGATGGGTGCTCTCCAATAGTGCTTTTGAACGGGTAACGCATCTCCTGTATCGATCTTATGCTGTGCCTCGTGGGTCATTGTTAAAGGGTCGTTCTTCATACTAAATGCATGCCTATGTTTGAGTAGGACATTCATATGTTGCTGTTGCCCTTCTCTATCGATACTCGATTCTTTTACTAACTGCGTAACAATTTTGACGAATTCTGGTTCGCTCTGCCATTGAATTTGAGGTTCTGATTGCAGTTGATGTATTTTTTCGTCCAATTCTGGCCCCACGAATTTCGTTTTGGATTTTGCTATCAGCTCATTGCCGCACAATTTTATCCCTTTACTCGTTTCGTTTATGAGTAGAATTAGGAAATTATTACTTCTAGCGTCCACAATTGAGGCGTCAACATCAAATAAAGTATCCTTCCCTGTTTCCTCTACCACTATGGGACCCTTTGTCCAATCTTTCTGTGGCCAAACCACAGCTTGCACAAAAGAAGTGGTATTCGGGGGAATATATGTCCCATTTTTTGTCCAAATAAAAGTTTCTTTGTTCATTTCGGTAATTCGCATAACTTTTTCTTGATCATCTTCACTTTCTAATTCAGGTAGATCTTCTTCCTTGACTTCCTCTTGTAAAGGTATGTAATCCAGAACCATCGGATTTGTAGGAATCAGCAAACGCGACGGTATTTGAGCATCGTCGAATAGTGTCTCGCTAATAATTTGTCTCTCTACATTTGCTAGGCGTATGTGGCCTTTTCGAAAATCAATAGACGCCTGTATACTAGGATGGGTTAGAAAATCTAGACCCAATATAATACCTTCATTCAGGTTATCCAGTAATGCGAATCTGGCCAGAAAATTTCCAAAACGGGTTCCAACGTATATAAATGTAGGACCATATGTTGTTACTCATTTCCCTACAGCTGTTACTACTGAATTTAAGATAGGAAATTTTGTCTTAGGCGTATTCAGCAGCCTCGATGCTGTATCTGTCCTCATAAAGCTAGATTGAGCTCCCGTATCGATTAAGGCTTTGAATTCTTCTCCACGTATTTTAACGGGAATTAATAACGGTTGACATTTGCGAAAATTTTCCAAAAATAAGTGCTCATTATCATTGGCGAGTCTAGGTTTCCATTCTGAAGCAGAATTGATAACATTCCCCAAACTTAACTCGTAATTTTCTATCAGAACTCCATCTAAGGCTATAATTTCTGGCTTATCTTGTTTTTTAGCCTCCTGTGAATTTATAACATTTACAGAATTATCCGGAGGGTTATTGACTGGTTGGGATGATGTTACCAATACAATATTTGGCGGTGGCTGCGGGACGTTATTTTGGCGATAATAATATGCCACATTTGGATTCTGTTCGATGTTATTATTGTAATATGACACTCGTTGGCCGAAATTCGCAAATCCTGCTCGCCCACGATTTACAAAGCCGCCACGATGGTCGAAATTTCGATTATAAAAATTGTTGCCACGATTCCACGACCTCCCCTGATCCATTGGTTGAATCAATTCCGGGTGTAAAATAAAACAATTTTCGGACGAATGGCTATTCGATTTATGATACGAACAATATGGTCGGCGATATGAATTTCCCAAAATTCTATCAGGTAAATTATTATATGGTACCTTATTAGGATTACTATTGACTCCCCAACAATTAAGAGCTGGAGGGCCCTGATTCCTAATTGCGTCATTAACCATTTTCATAATATCCTGTTGAGATAAAGGGGCCTGAAATGCTGGTGGCGGTGGAAAAATTTGCTGAGGCCGTGGGATTTGATGTCGTTGACCAGTACTACTATCTTGCGGATGAAATTGTAAATTATTAAATCTTCTATTTTCATAGACTCTATTCAATCGATCGTCTTCGCCATCTTCCTGATCTTCGCTGAATTCCTTCCAGGTTGTCGTATCCGCTTTCAATTTATATACGAATTCTGCCAAAGAGGCGATATTTTTGAATTCGTGAAGCCGACCTTCCATTCGAGTTTGGACGTAAACTGGAGCCTTGTGAAAATACGTTTCGATGACGATTCTATTCTGTTAATTTTCAGTTTTTTCATAATTTAATAAATGGACATAGGTCTTTATTCGTCGTAAAAAATCCTTTGTAGTCTCCCCTTTTCGTTTTTTCATATCATGTAACTCCCTTCTGAGTGCAGGAGTGTCCATTTTGGGGGCAATCATTCTAATCACGCTTGCTTTCCCTTCCTCATAGCTACTATTCTTGTCCACGTACGTCGAAGTTTCAAAATCGCAGCACCGCCAGAGTACTTCAATTCTTAGGTCTTCTGTATCTTCAGGCTTGAATGTGCCTTCCAAACAGGCAAAGAAATTGAGTGTTTCTGCGGCCTCCATTTTATTCGATATTTCTTTATTCTTCATTCGACCCAAAATTATCTTGATTCTTTTTTCGGGGTCTTCACAATACCGTCCATAATCTTGCTGATTTCGAGGAATACTTCCAGATATAGGTTGTTCCATTCGGTGATTCCATGACGTCGTTGGTATTTCATCTTCAATTCTTCGATGTTGTGCACCTTGAGCCTGGGCCTGGGCGAGATGGTTTTCAAACCAATTTAATTTTCTTTCGAAACTCCTGTCTAAATGGTCTTTAACCGGTTCAGACTGAAGTATTTCCGTATTTTCATGATTCGACATTCTTTCCTCGAGCCTCTTATCCGTTTTCGTCATCAATTCTCGCATTTGTTTCTCGACCTCTTCAATTATCTTTTTCGCGTTTTGCTGATCCTGTTCTCGTAGCCTTTCTTCCAATAATTCTCGTTCTGCTCTTTCTCGCATGAGTTGCTCTAGTATTTCCTGTTCCCGGAGCACTGCTTTCGTTCTTTCCACATTAACCGCATTCGTCGATTGATCAACGGCTGTTTGCATTGATTCCAGGATGGCTAAAGTGGCCACATCCTGCAAATTCCCATTCGTTAGCCTTTTGGTTTCATTCCTCGGTTTTGTTTCTATACCGATTTTTGCATCGATTTCCGGTATTGAAGGCATATATCTTGAATTATAAAATGATACCACATTCGTTTTTGGGTTTACATTAATTTTCTCGAAAGATGATACTGAACCCGAGGACCTCTGTATCCCCTGATCCGCATAATCATATATCTCTGCGTCAACAGTTTGATCTTTATTACTATCATCGAGTAAATTCGCAAACTTCTTTGCTACTTGTTCGATTGTTGCCTCCATGTTTGCCATTCGTCCCACATGATCTTCTTTGGTCAATTCCGATTGCGGTAACGTTACTTTCGGTCGTCGTCCAGGATGTTTCCGCACCGTCAATTTCGGTTTCGATACTTTCTTCATCATTTACCTTTGTAGCTGTACAAGTCACCAATGTAGTATTGCTTGCTCGTATACCCTCCACTGCCTACCTGCGGTTCTTGGGAGATCTAATCTGGTACGGCCCCTGACGCTAACCCGGTACTAATTATAATCCTACTGCAGTGAGTTGAGGCTTAATGCACGAAATGTTTATCGGTGAGCAAAACACAATGGGTAGTAGAATACAACAATGAGAATGAGTAAGAAACAAATGTGCAGAGTGTCAGAAACGTGAACACCAACGCCTAAAACCTCCCTATTCGGCTGATCCTTCTTTTTGTCCCTGAGCAACGAGCCACAGGGACAATAGGATATCTCGGGCCACGGCCTAAGCTGAAACTTTGCCAAAATAGGTGAACCTAACTCCAAAACAACTACTCACTGATTCTTCTTATCAAAATGGGACGTCGCAAACTTCTCAGGCCGCGTAACTGCTCAAAACTCCTCCGCGGCGCGAACCACAAAACACAAAGGGACACAATGGCGAAAGCGCTAACGACCTTTCCTCAGTCACCAGGGCCAATTGACACGACGCCCGAATCCTACGGATCAGACGCTAATACTATACGGAGGAGAGACGATTCTCCAACACCCAATAAAAACAGGCAACGATTTCAAGACGATAATATTAATAACAATAATAATGAATAAAAACATTGCTACGCTCCTAACATCGACTTGCAAGTAGTATGCAAAACATTTGTGCCAACCATTTGTTCGTTTTTGACCAAAAATATGTGTGACACAAACCGTTTTATCGGTTTGTTTACCTGAGAATAAATGGAAACACTTTAGCAATAAAGAAACTTCAGAAAATGAAAGTGAGGTAATTAGAGGACCAAAGGTCAGAGGAATTGACAATCTGACATGTTTTCACCCAAATACCATGTCCTCAATTTGAGAAAGTTACCTCGCCACATCAGAATATTAGAATAGTGCATTGATGCATGGTTTTGGCCAAATATTCATTTCTTCAAGCAGTTCATCTATTCAATTGTGAACAATTTATATTGTCAACCCATTTTTCCATATTCCTGAAATGGAGATCATTCCAAAGCTGTTATCACAAATAATATTGACTGATATATTGACAATAATCACCATAATTGTGAAAGGCTGAACTCTCTTTATCTCTTGAACTACAATCATATCAATTGCAAGAAATGCTGGAGATTGATGTGCTTAATATGGAAATTGAAGATTGCTACCATAAATTCAGCAGTAAATTCCAAATACCAAGAGGTAGCACAACAGACAAGATATGCGAACTTCATCATTTAGCCTGGAAAACATTTGTTTTTCACAAGGATCTTTTAAGCCAGAGGAGTTTGCAGCATATTAGCCTGATACTATTGCCTTAGAATCATATTCATACCATTATTTTAATGACTCTTTAAATCAAGAGGATGGAGCTTGATTTTTATTGACAAGGAGATAACAGTGCTTTGAATTAATTCCCCATGCAAACCATCAGGTCTAGGGTAAAATTCTCCAACTGAAAAGTAATGATACAGTAGAATGGTCCTATAGCTTCATTAGAGGCGGCTAATCATTTTTTCATAAGAGAGGGTTTTCATAAGAGAGGGAATAAGCATTATACATCTATCAGCATACTTGAAAGATGAGTACATTTTGGTTGTGAGTTTTCCATGCAGAGGAAAAGACCATTTTGAGGAGTTATCTGCTAGAATTTTAATTGAAGAATCCTGCAGCTATAATGTTCATAAAACTTTTTTCACAAGCCTTTTACCCCACTTTGAACTTTGTGTGATGTGTGTAGCACCCAGAAAAAGTTCCCAAAAAAATTTGCATTCATCTTCAGATTCCAAGTATTTAGCATAGTGGGTAAAGTCATTTATAGCCAGGATGACCTAGAGGAAATGAATGCAGCTGGTCATAGCCCTTCCCCATTATTGAGTAGTTCTAGATTTTGGCAGTCAGCTTGCCGCTAACTGACCTCCAGCCATCATGTCTGATAGAGAAAATACTGTAGTGTCAACTTTCAGAGTTTCATCCACTAGTATGTGTGAAATCCATACCAATATTCTAGTTTGATGAGCTGGGGTACAAAAGTCAATTTAAGCCTGAAAATGTGCACCGCCTGGAAATTTCACGATTTTTGACAACATAATTAATTGAGAAATACTTGTTGTGTCCTTTAGAAATTAAACTTATGACCTTTGTAGTAATTAATGGCAATGAACAATGTAAGTAGCCATGGGCCATGGCCATATTCATTTTATCCTTGATCATCAAGCATTATTTCTGCATTTTAGGTAGAACCTATTTTTCCATTTTGTTAGCACAGCATATTAGATGTTGAAATTCAGAATGAAGTGCTGCCTCTGTCTCTGAAGTCCAAAAATTAAACTGTAACCCTTGCTCATTTGTGTATACTTGTCCAATAAAATATATACTTCTGTTTGAAATGTTGTATCTTTCTACCTATGTATCGCAGAAAGATGTTTTAGGATGCATTAGATTCACAATTTCAAACTGCTTCAAAAACATCAACACTTCTCAGTAATGTTCTGTATTCTGACTTGAGAAAATTAAAGTCCCCTTCTTCTTGTTAAATTTTTCGCTTTTTTCTGCTCATTTTTTTCTTCCTGGCCAATGCTTTAATGTGAGTTGAGAAATTTGGTCGAGACAGTTGTAAATTTAGTCTATTTTACAAAGAGGTTTCATAGGAATGTGTTTTAACACGTCTTTCTGAATTTGTTTCATTTTTTTCAATTTTTTTGGTAAATTTTCTATCATGTTCAAACAAGCTGTGTCCCAAGAGTGTGGAGTGACAAATTCTTGGAAGAATTCAATACGTCTGATGATGAGTATCTGGTGGACAATGCTGACCATATACTAAGGCATTAGAAGATAAGGAAGAACAATGTTAACATGGAAATTGTTGCTTAAGTATCCATCAATAGGAGAATGCTCACATTGGAAGATGAATATTTAGAATATAAATATTTGAAATTCATTTTTTCATGTTGATAATGTAAAATTTCATTGACAAGGTATACAGGCATAATCAGTACCTTGCTGAATTGTCATTAAAGTATTTCTGGGAAAATGGACTAGTTTTTACCTCAAGGAAAAAGGAAAGTTTGATGTCGAAAGGTTAATGTTTTGATGGAAAATTTTGCAGAATTTCCCAATGTTTATCGATTTCCAGATTTCTCACTGTTTTCACCCAAATACCATGTCCTCAATTCGAGAAAGTTGCCTCGCCACTTCAGAATATTAGAATAATGCATTGATGCATGGTTTTGGCCAAGTATTCATTTCTTCAAGCAGTTCATCTATTCAATTGTGAACAATTTTAATTGTCAACCCATTTTCTCATATTTCTGAAATGGAGATCATTCCAAAGCTGTTATCACAAATAAGATTGACTGATATATTGACAATAATCACCATAATTGTAAAAGATTGAACTCTCTTTATCTCTTGAACTACATTCCATATCAATTGCAAGAAATGCTGGAAATTGATGTGCTTAATATGGATATTGAAGATTGCTACCATAAATTCAGCAGTAAAGTGGAAATACCAAGAGGTAGCACAACAGTCGAGATATGCAAACTTCATCATTTAGCCTGGAAAACATTTGTTTTTCACAAGGATCTTTTAAGCCAGAGGAGTTTGCAGCATATTAGCCTGTTACTATTGCCTTAGAATCATATTTATACCATTATTCCAATGACTCTTTAAATCCAGAGGAAGGAGCTTGATTTTTATTGACAAGGAGATAACAGTGCTTTGAATTCATTCACCATGCAAACCATCATGTCGAGAGTAAAATTCTTCAACTGAAAAATAATGATACAGTGGGATGGTCCTATAGCTCAGTTAGAGGTGGCTGATCATTTTTTCATAAGAGAGGGAATAAGCATTATACATCTATCAGCATACTTGAAAGATGAGTACATTTTGGTTGTGAGTTTTATATGCAGATCAAAAGAACATTTTGAGGAGCTATCTGCTAGAATTTCAATTGAAGAATCCTGCAGCTATATTGTTTACAAAGCTTTTTCCACAAGCCTTTTACCCCACTATGAACTTTGTGTGATGTGTGCAGCACCCAGAAAACATCCCCAAAAAAATATGCATTTATCTTCAGATTTCAAGTATTTAGCGTAGTGGGTAAAGTCATTTATAGCCAGGATGACCTAGAGGAAATGAATGCAGCTGGTCATAGCCCTTCCCCATTATTGAGTAGTTCTAGATTTTGGCAGTCAGCTTGCCGCTAACTGACCTCCAGCCATCATGTCTGATAGAGAAAATACTGTAGTGTCAACTTTCAGAGTTTCATCCACTAGTATGTGTGAAATCCATACCAATATTCTAGTTTGATGAGCTGGGGTACAAAAGTCAATTTAAGCCTGAAAATGTGCACCGCCTGGAAATTTCACGATTTTTGACAACATAATTAATTGAGAAATACTTGTTGTGTCCTTTAGAAATTAAACTTATGACCTTTGTAGTAATTAATCGCAATGAACAATGTAAGTAGCCATGGGCCATGGCCATATTCATTTTATCCTTGATCATCAAGCATTATTTCTGCATTTTAGGTAGAACCTATTTTTCCATTTTGTTAGCACAGAATATTAGATGTTTAAATTCAGAATGAAGTGCTGCCTCTGTCTCTGAAGTCCAAAAATTAAACTGTAACCCTTGCTCATTTGTGTATACTTGTCCAATAAAATATATACTTCTGTTTGAAATGATGTATCCTTCTACCTAGGCATTGCAGGAAGATGTTTTAGAATGCATTAGATACACAATTTCAAACTGCATCAAAAACATTAACACTTCTCAGTAATGTTCTGTATTCTGGATTGTGAAAATTCAATTCCCCTTCCTGTTGCTAAATTTTTTTGCTTTTTTCTGCAGATTTTTTTCCTCCTGGCCAATGCTTCAATGTGAGCTAAGAAATTTGGTCGAGACAGTTGTATATTTGGTCTCTTTTACAAAGAGATTTCATAGTAATGTGTTTTAACACGTTTTTCTGAATTTGTTTTAATTTTTCAATTTTTTTAGTAAATTTTTTATCATGTTCAAACAAGCTGTGTCCCAAGAGTGTGGAGTGACAAATTCTTGGAAGAATTCAATACGTCTGATGATGAGTATCTGGTGGACAATGCTGATCATATACTAAGGCATTAGAAGATAAGGAAGAACAATGTTAACATGGAAATTGTTGCTTAAGTATCCATCAATAAGAGAATGCTCACGGAAGATTAATATTTAGAATATAAATATTTGAAATTCATTTTTTCATGTTGATAATGTAAAGTTTCATTGACAAGGTAAACAGGCATAATCAGTACCTTGCTGAATTGTCATTAAAGTATTTCTGGGAAAATGGACTAGTTTTTACCTCAAGGAAAAAGGAAAGTTTGATGTCGAAAAGTTAAAGTTTTGATGGAAAATTTTGCAGAATTTCCCAATGTTTATCGATTTCCAGATTTCTCACTGTTTTCACCCTAATACCATGTCCTCAATTCGAGAAAGTTGCCTCGCCACTTCAGAATATTAGAATAATGCATTGATGCATGGTTTTGGCCAAGTATTCATTTCTCCAAGCAGTTCATCTATTCAATTGTGAACAATTTTAATTGTCAACCCATTTTCTCATATTTCTGAAATAGAGATCATTCCAAAGCTGTTATCACAAATAAGATTGACTCATATATTGACAATAATCACCATAATTGTGTAAGATTGAACTCTCTTTATCTCTTGAAGTACATTCCATATCAATTGCAAGAAATGCTGGAGATTGATGTGCTTAATATGGATATTGAAGATTGCTACCATAAATTCAGCAGTAAAGTGGAAATACCAAGAGGTAGCACCACAGTCGAGATATGCGAACTTCATCATTTAGCCTGGAAAACATTTGTTTTTCACAAGGATCTTTTAAGCCAGAGGAGTTTGCAGCATATTAGCCTGTTACTATTGCCCTAGAATCATATTCATACCATTATTCCAATCACTCTTTAAATCAAGAGGAAGGAGCTTGATTTTTATTGACAAGGAGATAACAGTGCTTTGAATTCATTCGCCATGCAAATTATCTTGTCAAGAGTAAAATTCTTCAACTGAAAAATAATGATGCAGTCGAATGGTCCTATAGGTTAGTTAGAGGCGGCTGATCATTTTTTCATAAGGGAGGGAATAAGCATTATACATCTATCAGCATACTTGAAAGATGAGTACATTTTGGTTGTGAGTTTTCCATGCAGAGCTAAACACCATTTTGAGAAGTTATCTGCTAGAATTTCAATTGAAGAATCCAGCAGCTATATTGTTCACAAAGCTTTTTCCACAAGCCTTTTACCCCACTTTGAACTCTGTGTGATGTGTGCAGCACCCAGAAAAAGTTCCCAAAAAAATATGCATTTATCTTCAGATTGCAAGTGTTTAGCGTAATAGGCAAAGTAATTTATAGCCAGGGTGATGTAGAGGAAATGAATGCAGCTGGTCATAGCCCTTCCTCATTATTGGATAGTTCTAGATTTTAGCAGTAAGCTTGCCGATAACTGACCTCCAGCTATCATGTCTGATAGAGAAAATATTGTAGTGTCAACTTTCAGAGTTTCATCCACTAGTATATGTGAAATCCATACCAATATTCTAGTTTGATTAGCTATGGTACAAAAGTCAATTTAAGCCTAAAAATGTGCAGGGCCTGGAAATTTCACGATTTTTGACAAAATAATTAATTGAGCAATACTAGTTGTGTCCTTTAGAAATTTGACTTATGGCTCTTGTAGTAATTAATTGCAATAAACAATGTATGTAGCCATGGGCCATGGCCATATTCTTTTTATCCTTGATCATCAAGCATTATTTCTGCATTTTAGGTAGAACCTATTTTTTCCTTTTGTTAGCACATGCATATTAGATGTTTAAATTCCGAATGAAGTGCTGCCTCTGTCCTTGAAGTCCAAAAAATTAACTGTTATCCTTGCTCATTTGTGTATACTTGTCCAATAAAATATATACTTCAGTTTGAAATGTTGTATCTTTCTACCTAGGTATCGCAGAAAGATGTTTTAGGATGCATTAGATTCAGAATTTCAAACTGCATCAAAAACATTGACACTTCTCAGTAATGTTCTGTATTCTGGATTGAGAAAACTCAATTCTCCTTCTTGTTGCTAAATTTTTTTGCTTTTTTCAGCAGATTTTTCTCCTCCTGGCCAATGCTTTAATGTGAGTCAAGAAATTTGGTCCAGACAGATGTAAATTTGGTCTATTTTACAAAGAGATTTTAAAGGGATGTGTTTTAACACATTTTTCTGAATTTGTTTGAATTTTTCATTTTTGTAGTAAATTTTTTATCGTGTTCAAACCAGCTGTGTTCCAGAAGTGTGTAGAGACAAATTCTTGGAAGAATTCAATACCTCTGATGATAATAATCTGGTGCACAATGCTGATCATATACTAAGGCATTAGCAGATAAGGAAGAACGATGTTAACACGGAAATTGTTGCCTAATTATCACTCAATAGGAGGATGCTCACATTGGAAGATGAATATTTAGAATATAAATATTTGGAATTTATTTTTTCATGTTGAGAATGTAAAATTTTATTGACAAAGTAAACAGGCATGATCAGTACCTTGCTCAATTATCATTAAAGTTATTCTGGGAAAATGGACTAATTTTTACCTCAAGGAATAAAGAAAGTTTGATGTAGAAAGGTTAAAGTTTGGATGGAAAATTTTGCAGAATTTTCCAATGTTTATCAATTTCCTGATTTCTCACTGTTTTCACCCAAATACCATGTCCTCAATTTGAGCAAGTTGTTTCGCCACTTCGGAATATTAGAATAGTGCATTGATGCATGGTTTTGGCCAAATATTCATTTCTTCAAGCAGTTCATTCTTTCAATTGTGAACAATTTTAATTGTCAACCCATTTTCTCATATTTCTCAAATGGAGATCATTCCAAAGCTGTTATCACAAATAAGATTGACTGATATAATGACAATAATCACCATAATTGTGAAAGATTGAACTCTCTTTATCTCTTGAACTACATTCCATATCAATTGCAAGAAATGCTGGAGATTGATGTGCTTAATATGGATATTGAAGATTGCTACCATAAATTCAGCAGTAAAGTGGAAATTCCAAGAGGTAGCACAACAGTCGAGATATGCAAACTTCATCATTTAGCCTGGAAAACATTTGTTCTTCACAAGGATCTTTAAGCCAGAGGAGTTTACAGCATATTAGCGTGTTACTATTGCCTTAGAATCATATTCATACCATTATTCCAATGACTCTTTAAATCCAGAGGAAGGAGCTTGATTTTTATTGACAAGGAGATAACAGTGCTTTGAATTCATTCACCATGCAAACCATCATGTCAAGAGTAAAATTCTTCAACTGAAAAATAATGATACAGTGGAATGGTCCTATAGCTTAGTTAGAGGCGGCTGATCATTTTTTCATAAGAGAGGGAATAAGCATTACATCTATCAGCATACTTGAAAGATGAGTACATTTTGGTTGTGAGTTTTCCATGCAGAGGAAAAGACCATTTTGAGGAGTTATCTGCTAGATCTCCAATTGAAGAATCCTGCAGCTATAATGTTCAAAAAGCTTTTTCCACAAGCCTTTTACCCCACTTTGAACTTTGTGTGATGTTTGCAGCACCCAAAATATGCATTTATCTTCAGATTGCATGTGTTTAGCATAGTGGGCAAGTCCTTTATAGCCAGGATGGAATAGAGGAAATGAATGCAGCTGGTCATAGCCCTTCCTCATTGTTGAGTGGTTCTAGATTTTGGCAGTCAGCTTGCCGATAACTGACCTTCAGCCATCATGTCTGATAGAGAAAATATTGTAGTGTCAACTTTCAGAATTTCATCTACTAGTATGTGTGAAATCCATATAATATTCTAGTTTGATGAGCTGGGGTACAAAAGTCAATTTAAGCCTAAAAATGTGCACTGCCTGGAAATTTCACGATTTTTGACAACATAATTAATTGAGAAATACTTGTTGTGTCCTTTAGAAATTAAACTTATGACCTTTGTAGTAATTAATGGCAATGAACAATGTAAGTAGCCATGGGCCATGGCCATATTCATTTTATCCTTGATCATCAAGCATTATTTCTGCATTTTAGGTAGAACCTATTTTTCCATTTTGTTAGCACAGCATATTAGATGTTGAAATTCAGAATGAAGTGCTGCCTCTGTCTCTGAAGTCCAAAAATTAAACTGTAACCCTTGCTCATTTGTGTATACTTGTCCAATAAAATATATACTTCTGTTTGAAATGTTGTATCTTTCTACCTATGTATCGCAGAAAGATGTTTTAGGATGCATTAGATTCACAATTTCAAACTGCTTCAAAAACATCAACACTTCTCAGTAATGTTCTGTATTCTGACTTGAGAAAATTAAAGTCCCCTTCTTCTTGTTAAATTTTTCGCTTTTTTCTGCTGATTTTTTTCCTCCTGGCCAATGCTTTAATGTGAGTTGAGAAATTTGGTCGAGACAGTTGTAAATTTAGTCTATTTTACAAAGAGGTTTCATAGGAATGTGTTTTAACACGTCTTTCTGAATTTGTTTCATTTTTTCAATTTTTTTGGTAAATTTTCTATCATGTTCAAACAAGCTGTGTTCCAAAAGTGTGGAGTGACAAATTCTTGGAAGAATTCAATACGTCTAATGATAAATATCGGAAGGACAATGCTGATCATATACTAAGGCATTAGAAGATAAGGAAGGACAATGTCAACATGGAAATTGTTGCCTAATTATCCATCAATAGGAGAATGCTCACATTGGAAGATGAATATTTAGAATATAAATATTTGAAATTTATTTTTTCATGTTGAGAATGTAAAATTTTATTGACAAAGTAAACAGGCATAATCAGTACCTTGCTCAATTATCATTAAAGTATTTCTGGGAAAATGGACTAATTTTTTCCTCAAGGAAAAAGGAGAGTTTGATGTCGAAAGGTTAATGTTTTGATGGAAAATTTTGCAGTGATGGAAAATTTTGCAGAATTCCCCAATGTTTATCGATTTCCAGATTTCTCACTGTTTTCACCCAAATACCATGTCCTCAATTTGAGCAAGTTGTTTCGCCACTTCAGAATGTTAGAATAGTGCATTGATGCATGGTTTTGGCCAAATATTCATTTCTTCAAGCAGTTCATCCATTCAATTGTGAACAATTTTAATTGTCAACCCATTTTCTCATATTTCTGAAATGGAGATCATTCCAAAGCTGTTATCACAAATAAGATTGACTGTTATATTGACAATAATCATCATAGATGTAAAAGATCGAACTCTCTTTATCTCTTGAACTACATTCCATATCAATTGCAAGAAATGCTGGAGATTGATGCACTTAATATAGATATTGAAGATTGCTACCATAAATCCAGCAGTAAAGTGGAAATACCAAGAGGTAGCACAACAGTCGAGATATGCAAACTTCATCATTTAGCCTAGAAAACATTTGTTCTTCACAAGGATCTTTTAAGCCAGAGGAGTTTACAGCATATTAGCCTGTTACTATTGCCTTAGAATCATATTCATACCATTATTCCAATGACTCTTTAAATCCAGAGGAAGGAGCTTGATTTTTATTGACAAGGAGATAACAGAGCTTTGAATTCATTCACCATGCAAACCATCATGTAGAGAGTAAAGTTCTTCAACTGAAAAATAATGATACAGTGGAATGGTCCTATAGCTTAGTTAGAGGCTGCTGATCATTTTTTCAGAAGAGTGGGAATAAGCGTTATACATCTATCAGCATACTTGAAAGATGAGTACATTTTGGTTGTGAGTTTTCCATGCAGAGCAAATGACCATTTTGAGGAGTTATCTGCTAGAATTTCAATTGAAGAATCCTGCAGCTATAATGTTCACAAAGCTTTTTTCACAAGCCTTTTACCCCACTTCGAACTTTGTGTGATGTGTGCAGCACCCAGAAAAAGTCCCCAAAAAAATATGCATTTATCTTCAGATTGCAAGTGTTTAGCCTAGTGGGCAAAGTCAAAGATTGAAGCATTTGGTGGAATGCCCGCAGTACAAGGACAACCCGTACTGCTACCAAAGATTTTATTTCCGTCAAATAGCCCTCTGAGTGCCAGGTTTGTGATACCTGATAGATATGAGCCAGGAAGCTTCGAAGGAGAATCAGAAGAAAAGCGTGTTCGCCTATCAACTGGAATACGTTCCAGGCTATGAACCGCCATTCCTTGAGCGGACATTGTCATCTGATGCTCCAGGTATCCAAATTATGCATATTGGCCATAAGGTTGTGGTGATGCCGATAGGTAAGCATTCATCAGTGCCAGTTACAGGCACTAAGGTAAGCCGAACGGCATGCCAGAAATCTGAAGTTGACAGGAGTAAGATGGATCAGGTGCAGGGGATGCAGGCTGAGCCTGTTGCAGCGAAAGCACAGCAACAAGTGATACCTGCAGACCTCAACTCCCCTGTAGACTTGAATCAGGAAGGAGATGATTTAGAAGTGGACAAGGAGCTCACTGTTGAATCATTGATACAACCTGATCAAGAAACGCAGGTAACGTCCTTGGTAGATCAGACAGAAAGGCTACTTTCTGGAATGGATGTTAGGGCTGAACAGATGGTAGATGAAAGCAATCTGATAATGATTGCTGCAAGTCAAACCATAGCAGAAATGGAAGCAAGGCCCAGGGAGCACGCTGAGAAGGAAATCAAGAGACAGAAGGAGATTTTTGTTAAACAGCTTGCGAAGCAAAAAGTGAGATTAGACCAGCAGCTGAAGCAGCTGGAGCAAGTACTGGCTGGTTTTACAGCACAGCCGACGCCTATGGCAGTGCCTACAGTGGTGCAAACTCCAGTGAAGCTGCCTACTGCTTATCATATCCCGAAATTGGCGGCACAGCCAGCTAGTACGCGGGCCATCCAACCTGCAGTCAGCAAGGTTGTGCTGGCAGTTCAAATAGGGCCAAGAGATCCAGGAATAGATGGTGGTATACCAGACATTTATACTGCTGAGGAAGTTAGAAAGTTTAGAGAACAGGATCATACAGATGACCAGATTAAAAGGTTAGGAAGGCGAAAGATAGCCCGAAATGCCAATAGGGCTAAAAGGAGAGGTGGGGAAGATGTGATTGAAATCAGTGATGAGGAAGGACAGAAGACAGGGAGTTCGGGGTCTGTGGACTCGAAATTTGTTGGATTGGTGACCTTACTGACTGATTCAACTAAGTCCAAGACGAAAACTATGCCGATGAGCCAGATGCCTGGAACCACAAGTTCTATGAGTTAAGTGCAGTCAATGGTAGCTTCAGCCAAGGTACCCAGTAACTCGACTGCATCTCAGATAAGTGCAAAGACGAAAGGTACTTTGGGGAAACCCATGTCTAAAGTGGAGCGGACTTCTCAGCAGACCCGGAGCAGTTCCTCTGGGAAAAAAGTTATTTCTAAACCCTCTACGTTGGAACCGAATGAGCCGGTCAAGAGAAGTAGAAATGAAGAAGTAACTTTGGAGTACCTGAGTTCTGTTTTGAGAGACTACTGGGACGTCCATAAGAAATTTCCACTGGTGAAAAGAAGGATAGATTTTTCAACAATGGAGGTGATAGAATTTTTTGCTCGGGATATGCCAGATGATGACAGAAATCAAATCATCTGGGCATTAGTGAATAATGGAGTAGAGGAGCTCTATGAGAACTATGGGGATCACTTTGAAGTTCAAGGTGGTTTCCTGTATGATCACATAAACGTTCCTGAGCCCATTTGGGAGTATTTTTGGCTCAAACTGATGCCCAATTGGTTCCATCATTTTGATGCAGAGATAGTGATGGCAGCCGTGATATACTTATGTACCATGGTGTTGCTAAAGTTGGAACAACAGCAGTTGGGCCCAAGACATATTGGTGCAGTTGATGCAGGGGTCAAGTCATTTGTGACAGAGAACTACTATTCAATCTACTTGTGGGGAGAGGGTAGTACTGCATTCAGGGAAGCGTATGCCAGCCGAATGCAGGAGCACCAGCAAACTGCCATGGATATGGCAGCAAAGAGAAGGTTGTCTGACATGGTTCAGAGATTTTCTGGTAAGTTCCAGGAAGCTGAGGATGAAGAGGGGCAACCCTTCAAGATTCCCATTTTAACAGAAAGGCAACCTAGAGATACGTCCATGACTAGGAGCCAGGTCTCGCGATGGTCATCTCACTTGCAGGGTCCGCAACAGCCTGGAGTATTTAAATTGCCCTATGCAAATCAACAAAGTCAAGGTAGGTCCAGTGCCTCAGCTTCTGAAGTATCTTCCCTAAGTTCGACTCAGGGCTCATACCAGAGGGGAACTGGGGGGGGGGGGGATATGGCCCAAACGGGGGTCAGGGACAGGGTCAAGGAAGACCCTACAGGATGATTAATCGGCAACCATATAGAGGTCAGGCAATGAATGAGGCCCATCATGCGACCCAACCCGGAGGAGTGTTCCGGGGATTCCTCAGGGGTCGTGGAGCTCGGGGTGGTCCCTATCCTCCCCATGGTAGCTTCCAATACAGTGGTTATGGTGGCAGGGGGCAACAATAATTTTATACAGCTGCACAATTTTTGGACCAAAATTGGTTATTTCATACAAATTTTATTTGAAAAAATATAAAATACAAAAAACAAATATAATACAAAATACAAAAAAAATATATTATCTCGTTTTATTGTTGCTTTAAAGTTTCAAATTTTCTCTCGTTTCCAGTGCCCAAAAGTTGCCCCGCAAAATTCGTCTTTCTGTCCATCTTATTTCCTGCGTGTACATAGCCCTCGTATTTTTTCCCGTTACTTTCAGTGCCTGAAAAAGATGAAGACGTGAAAAAATTTTATTTCGATTTATAAAATTATTTCGTAAAATTGAAATATTTTATAGAAATTATTTTTTATTGTGTAGATTTGTATTGGATGGAGAAACGTGGCGAGTGGCTGACCATAGAGGAAGCGCACCTGTGGTATCTCAAACCCTACGCTGTGAAAACCAGTACACGGGAGAAGAGGAACGGCGGCGCCCTGGATCTAGATACAAATCAACTTCAAAGTCCAGGCCAAACTACGTTCGTGATCATACTAGTAGCCTGAAAAGAAGTGCCCTGCTGAATGAATTGATCAAAGTCACCATCACCTGAAGGACCTGGTAGGAGCTGGATCAAATCTTGGAGGGGATAGCCCCAAAAATTTGTTTTTGGAGGGGAAAACTGTTATGTAGTCAGGGCCTCAGTATGACTCAGGCTGCGGAAAGGTTTTCACCTCCCATTGGTCAGTTTTGAGGGCTCAGGGATGTGGGGGTTGCCACAGGTGCACGTGTTCAGCTTCGGGCGTCAGTGTGCAGGCGAAAGGATGTGGCAAAAAGTGGCAGAAAAGAATGATAAAATTTGCATTGAGAAATGCAGCCACTGTTTCGCGTGTTTTTATGTTTTCATTCATTCTGAAAATATTATGTTTTTATTTGGAGCGTGGCCCCCATCATCTTTCTTTATAATATTCTTATCATTACTTTTGGCCTCATCCAACGTCTTCCCAATACAAGTTGGACCCATAACTTGTATTGTTTTGTGAGCGTAGTGGAGGAGTCTATAAGTTAAGGAGTGGAGACTAGGGTAGGATCTCCTGAGGTATGTGCCAGGGTGTTCTGTTTGAGGTTTGGTGAAGTACTGGCCTGTATCTGGTGAAGCGTGTGAGAGAGTTTTTAGTATTGTTTTTGTTAGCCTGTGGTCAGAACTGTGGCAACTTCCTTTGTCTAAACCCAAAGGTCCGTTACATCATCTTCAACCTACAGCAGCCTAACACCTCTTCTTCCTTGAATAACGAGCTTCAGCCCCATAGAAAACTCATCAAAGCCTTCCTAATTTTTTTGCTGGCTTATGCAAATTAGAAGGATATTATAAGAATTTTACACTACACAATAGTTATTCAAAATAACAACCTGTAATGAAATGTTTTATGAGCGGAAACAAAACGATGCAAGAAAAAATTGAACGAAAAGTACAGAGACAAAAGGTAAAAATGTTAAAACATACATAAATAAGCAATAGACACTGACAATGAAAGAACAAAGAAGCTTATTCAAGGAAAAATGTAAAATAAAGAAGGAAAATTTAAAGTTCTAAAGATTCATCTTTATGAAAGCCGAAGGGAGATCAAAATGCTCTAATAAATTGTAACAACTTGATAGACTGAAGGCTCACAAACCTGGTGTGATCTGCCAACATCAGCTTTTTCATGGTAAAATGCAGCTTCTTTGTAGTAAGGGTATATGAAATTGAAACAACTGAGCAGCAGTTTGCACTAAAATTCATCAGTTGAGCCATCCAGATAGCGTGAAATAATTCATCATTAAACAAATCCTAGACAACCTAATATCCCCCGGCTTGCATCGCAGGAAATGTCAACAGTTGTCTGAAAAGGGCTTCACAATGATGAGGGAAGTTAGGTATACCTCATATGATACCTCTGCAGCAACACCTCACATGTTCAAATTTGAATGAATATGTATCCAGTCCACAAACCACCAATCTGTGGGTTTCTGATGATGAAGCAAAGGCAAGCTCTTGCCCGAGGGCGAGCACATGATACATCTTTAATCTCAATGCGTGTAAATTTAATGTCAATGACCATTTTGACATTGCCTGCTGTTGCCCTTGGAATGTTCCCGAGGGTTTCCCTGAAGTTAGCCCGTGGGTAAGAAACAAGTTAGGAATATTCAAAGAACTACAGAAAAGTCAACTGAGGGTAAATGGACCATATTCCCACAATTGATTGACCATGGTGAAAGTGAGATCATTCGGTCATTATCAGGCACAGTGACACAATGGGGTTAACGGGCTAGTCTGGTAAAAAAAAATTTAGAATGACAGAAAATTTCGATTTCATTCGTTCAGCTCCGTTCGGAAAAGCCAGATGACGGGGGTAAAAGAAATTCGTGATAAGTGAACAGCTTGCTTCAGGAAGCAGGGGTGATGTGTTCCTCCTAAACGAATATCAACTGGTAATCTGAGTTCAGATGGAACATGATCAAATTAAAAACAATCTTATTTTGCTTTTAGCCATATGAAATAGCTCATGTGATGACAGACTGGCGTTTTGATCAATAGAACGCATGCTCTGCCGATGAGTACTCTCTGGTGATTGATGAGATAGGGTATAGAAAGAATTTAAATCGTTTTCACATTCATGTAAATTTTAGATTAGGGAACATCAACGCGAAAAAATGGCTAGGGCAGCATAAACCCTTCGCTGCGCTCTTCCCAACGCACTATATACAGGGTGAACCAAAAAAAGGCGACTTGTACTGACTTTCAGAGCTTTCAAATGGATGATGCTTCCTTAATGCGGTTCCCTGCGGTGAAATAAAACATCTGACACAAAAACTGCAATGCTTCAGCCAGATTGCTCGAATATTGACTGACTAACTGGAATCAAAAATACTAAACGTCGATTTTTTTAATAATTAATAATTAAAAAATTGACAAAAATTGACAAAATCAAAATGTTTTACAACAGAAGAGTACAATATATCCAATCAGAAGAACTATATAACGGCTGTAAACCACAACAGACCCGTTTTAGTGTGTCCTACTTTCTGTTTCACTAATAATTTAAATCGTTTTTTGATCCGGTCAGTGACAGAATTGATTTTGCTTTAATTTTACTTTTTTTCCGATTTCAAAACAAAAGCTCTTGATTTTGGCGAAATTTGGCCCATATTGAAGCAAGAAGTTGGTGAGTTTAAATTACGTGCAAGCTACGAATATGGGTGATTTCAAATGTATTTTTGTGTGTAAACAGCTTTACAAAACTTTTTTAAATAATAGGACAACTTTTACTTTGATTTGACAATTGAAGAGGTCAGTGCAAAAAGGTGCTAAGTGACATTTTTTCAATATTTAGTTATATATACCGTTGGAATCAAGCGTTCAAAGATCTATCTAATGGTGTTATTTTCAATGCAATATCTCTATTTTTGATTGAGATACTCAGTGCAAAAAGGTGCTAAGTACATAAAATTTTTCGTTTTCATATGCAAAAAGGTGCCAAGTGAAAAAAAGGCACTTAGCACCTTTTTGCATGTTAAATATTTTTTTTCCTGTCACTTAGCACTATTTTGTTAACAAGTTATAATATTAATTTTTCACTTATTACTGTGACTGTTGTTTTTAAAGTTTTCACATATTACCAAATAAATATATGTGACTTTAGATTACGTGTAGCTGCGAATCCGGGTTGTTTTAGAGTATTATTGTGTGTAAACAGCTTTACAAAACGTTTTTACACATTAGGACAAGTTTTACCTTGATTTCACAACTTTTACTTTTTGAAAAATGACGACTTTTACTGAATTTGTGTTTGTATGGTGAACATAGAAGCTGGGAGCATAAGATTTGGCCCGTGTAACAGAGATAAGCAAGGTATTCTAATTCAGCAATCGGCATCATGAAGGCTTCGTCTATTCGAAAGTTATGCATAAGTCATCACTGATCGCATTTTTTTGGCTCAACCTGTATAAAATGGGTTTTTTCAGATTTGACACTTGAGAATGCTGCTTTTGTCATGTGGTGGCAAAATGTGTCCTGATTCCGATTCCAATCGTTCCTCAAAGGTTCATCAGCTGCTATTTTTAGGCTACTGTGGGTTGAAGATGATGTAACCGACCTTTGGGTTCAGACATAGGAAGTTGCAACAGTTCTGACCACAGGCTAACAACAACAATAAACTAAAAACTCTATCACACGTTCCACCAGATACTCGCGAGTACTTCACCAGACCTCAGGCAGAACACTTTGGCACGTACCTCAGGAGATCCTAACCAAGTCTCCACTAGTAAACTTATAAAATCCTCCACTACGCTCACAAAACAATACAAGTTACTGGTCCAACTTGTATTGAGTATGCCACGGGCGACGCCACACAAAATAATAATAATAAATAATTATAAATAGGACGACTGGGGGCAACACTCCCAATAAAAAACATAATATTTTCTAGAATGAGAATAAACACAAGAACACGTGAAACAGTGGCTGCATTTCTCTATGCAAATTTTCTTTTCTTTCTCGCCACTTCTCGCCGCGTCCAACCGCCTGCGCACAGACGCTGGAAGCTGAAGACAGGCACCTGTGGCAACCCTGACACTATTGTTCAATTATTTTTTGATATTCGGCAACATTTTGATAATGGAAAATATATCAAATGTTCAGATAATAGTTTTTAAACATTTCCTGTTTTATGTCTGATTCTAATATATTATATATACCCGAACCAAATTGGTAATTTGATCGTTGCTTCCTAGATCCCTGAAACTAGCTCAAGGTTGATATACTTGTCACATTAAATGAAGTGGAGCCATGTCACATTAAACAAAGTGGTGATCAGTCACATTGACGGGGAAAACCCATACCATATCCCATAGGTAATATGGTCATGACACTGTAGGTGACATGCTGTGACCCCGTGGGGTGTCTCCATTACTATTCTTCGTTTCGGGAACCCAACCCAGCAGGTACTACCACAGGTAAACCTATGGTGTACCTCGGCCTTGTCCAAGGGTTAATGCTGTAGAATAATGGACAACGCGGCCGAGTCGGGGGTGCGAATCCCTGGTCCTCATTCACCAGAATGGGGGACGGTGCCATTCAGAAAATGGCGTACTGTAGGGGACCCGATTGTTAACCTAAATCCCCTTACTGGCCCTGACCTTAAGGGTCCAAGGGCTTTCTTAACTGGGGGTCCTTCCGGGGGAAAACTAGCTTAGGGGAGACTCCCACAAATATACCCTCAACAACAATAACCCCTGAGAAGACTTACGACACCTCTTCTCAAATAACTCGGTGCTGGGCCAGGGGTTCGGGGTCAAACGGTGTCCTATGGACAGCGATGTACGGGAACCAGAATCTGGGCGATTTGGCGTGAGATTCAGCGGCTACTGATCGGCAGGGGCGGTAACAGACGTTTCCTCGGCGAGGGGCGACGGGGTTCTACAATCAACGGGGACGGGGATGGGTTCCTACGGTCGGGTTACTGTAGGGTGATGAGTATGTGTAGGTCCGGGCGAAAATATGTAAATTTATTCGACGTACAGCAAAATGCAGTTGACAATGACAAAATATAATAAAATCGACGATGGTGAACGCGACATAAGGCTAAAACGATGAAAACCAGTTAGGCCCAAAAGTCAGTGACAAAAAGACAAAACATGCCCTTTTAAAGGGCTCCATAAACTACAGTATGCCTTGGGCCGAGTTAACACTCCCCCAAGCTAACTTCTGCAGCGGAAATCGTTGCAGAAGATGCCTATGATCACATAGACATTTTTCAGTTCACAACGTTAAGCATTGGGGCGAGTTTTCACTCTCCATGCTTAACATAGGAACGTCACTAGTGAGAATTACCAACTAGTCGTTTCTCGTTGCAAAACTTCGCTAGTTTTTACTGATAAGAAGTGCACATTGTGCTCTAATTACAGCGATGAGCTCGGGGAGCTTACCTCTAATGGAAATTCTTGACTAGTGGGTACATACGGTAGTCTACCTGTGCGAATAAAAATAATAAATGGAAACGGAAATAATAGTGCACAAAAGCAACAGAAATAAGCATAAAAGTACACACATAAATTGCATGTAAAAAGTATAAAAACGAATCGCAAAATTGATGTAAATTACTGTGACACAAAACATAACAAAAAACAAAATGGAAAATTGTGATGTGAATCACATGATGTTCGACGAAATCCATCGGCACGTGACACGGTGGTCCTTCGAAAAAGGGCGTCCTCGTCCTTGTGCGCGTCTGTGGGGGTCAAACGTTCAGGTGATGGTGACAGCGAGCGGTCGATGGTCCAGTGATTTTTCGGTGTGTTCTGGTTTGTGAAATTGTGTCAATGTTGCATGGAGTTGCTGATGTCAATTGGAGATGTGTGAAGTTGCTGATGTCATTTGATTCCTTCAGTGAAGTTGCCAATTGCCAGTTGCTTTGTGAAATCTGAAACGAGACTAAAAAGAAAAATTTTAGAGGCGAGGTATAGGCTATCGCACAGATGCGCCTGTAATGTGAGGCAATACCCTAGTTTAGATGCATTGATCCCTACTCATTCTCTTCTTTACACTGCTATCCCAGCATGGAATAGGAGTGGGTATCCTGTGAGGGGCACAGCAGTCCTTCGAAAAAGGACGACCCCGTCCGTAAGTAAAGAAGAGAAGAGCTACTTGATTACGGGTCGGAGACCTCTGCATCAAGATTTGGGTCAATGAGGTCTTGTGTAAAATCTCTATTTGTTGATGGAATCAACAAAGGTGCCGTCTTGAGGACCTGTGAAGTGGAAGGTATCTCCTCTTCTTCTGTAGGCTGAGCAGGTGACACGTAGCGTCTAAGCTGGTTGACATGTACAGTATCTTCTTGATCAGTCTCAAGTCGAATGGTGACATTGGGATAGGTCACATTCGTGACAAAGTAGGGTCCATCATAAAGGGGCAGTAATTTGGGCGTTAGACCACGTTTTCCGGTGGTGCGCAGTTTGAGCACCTGATCCCCAACTTTGTAAGAGACATCTCGTGCCATGCGGTCGTAGGACCTAGCATAAGCCGCCTGTGATCTCTCAATTCTGCTCTGGATCAAGGTCAAGGCATTTGTAAAATGCCGTTTGACCTCCATATCATAAGTAGAAACATCTATGATATGAGCGGGAGGGTTGAATGAGAGCACTGCATCAACAGGTAGCATGGGTGTACGACCATACATGAGCTCAAAGGGTGAATACCCTGTGGACTCATTCATGCTAATAATGACAGCAAACACAGAGTACGGCAGGTGTTCATCCCAATCAGTGTGACCTTGGTGGACATACATACGTAACCGTGTAGCTAGCATTTGATTAGCTCTTTCCACTTCTCCGTTTGTCATGGGATGATAAGCGGTGGAGTGGATTTTCTTAGTTGAACAAATGGCAGTGATTTCAGTCATCAGTTTGGACGTGAAATCAGTACCACAATCAGACTGAAGAATCTGCGGTGCCCCATGTCTGCAGACAATTTGTGTAACAAAGAGTCGAGCTATGGTTTGCGCAGTGATGTCTGGAGTAGCCAAAGCTTCGACCCATTTAGTGAAGTAGTCGATAAAGACTACAATAAATCGGTTTCCATTTCACTAGTGGTCATTGGTCCCATACAGTCGACACCGACTCCATGAAACGGACCCGTAATGGAGATTGGTTTCAGAGTTGCATGGGTCTTCTGTCTTGCGGGTTTATTCCGTTGGCAAAGATCACACCACTGACAAAAGGACTTGACGTCGGCACTGAGGGAAGGCCAGTGGTACCTGCGGGCTATAAGCCTCGCCGTACATTTCGCGCCAAAGTGTCCAGCAAGAATGTCATTGTGATGAGCCTCAATAATGGTAGTAACCATTGATCGAGGGACAACAATCTTGTTGGACTCGCCTGTCCACTTCTGAAGGATGTTATCCAACAGGTGGTAGCCATTAACATCATTCTGATCACGGTAGGGTTTTAGTGACCTAAGAATGGAGGCTAATTCAGGATCCTCAAATTGAGTTGCGAGAAGGTCATGGTGCTGCGCATCCTGTGATATCTCTGCATAAGACTCAGACCTGGCCAGGTGCTGCACACCATTGGTGGTCCTTTGGGATGAATTCGCCAGGTGCTGCGCACCATCGGATATCATCACAACTTCTCCCTGGGGTCTGTATAGGGGAAAATCGTCAATACTCTCCCCGGCAAGGGAATTAGGATCAGGAAGGCGTGATAATGTGTCGGCATTACCATTAGACCAACCATTTTGGGGCCGAATAGTCAGTTTGAATTCAGCTAACGTGAGGCCCCACCGAGCTATCCGGGACGAAGGGTTCGGTTTTTCTAACACAGCTTTAACAGCAGTGTGGTCGGTCTGGACGACCACCTCATGTTGAAAGAGGTAAGGCCGAAAGTGCTTAGCGAAATGGACAACAGCGAGAGTCTCTAACTCCGTAATAGTGTAGTTCTTCTCAGCTGCTGTTTAATCTCTACTTGTGTACGCAACAGGATGGTCGTATCCATTTTCGTCTAACTGGCTTAGAACCGCTCCTATCCCCGAAATACTTGCATCAGTTTGAAGTATGAATGATTTGGTAAAGTCCGGATGGCGCAGGACAGGAGGGTTCAACAACAGCCTTCGGAGTTCGTCCAACGCCGCTTGCTGAGGTTTTGACCACTGGAAGGTAACTTCCTTCCGTAAGAGCTTGGTCAGCGGCTCGCTGAGCAGAGCGCATACAGGGATGAAATGCCTATAATAAGACACAAGACCAAGAAAAGACTTGATGTCTTTAGCCTTTTGTGGAATGGGTAAATCCTGGACGGCAGCCAATTTGACTTTATCCGGCTCGAGACCTTTCTGTGAGATGCGGTACCCGAGGTATTCTACCTCAGAGTGTGAAAACTTGCAGTTGCTCAGTCTGAGCTTCATTCCACCCTGATGGAGACGCGTAAACACATCCATCAGGCGCTCAAGCATCTGAGTGTGAGAGTTCCCGAACACCAAGATGTCATCGAGACAGGTCAGTGCAGTGGGCCACTGCAGTCCCGTGAGAAGCAGATCCATGAGGCGTTGAAACGTCCCAGGTTCATTGCAGAGACCAAAAGGCAGATAGTTGAACTCGTAAAGTCCAATAGGCGTATTAAACGCGGTTTTTTCTTTGTCTGCCTCGGCAATAGGTATAGACCAGTAGGCATTAGCCTGGTCAAGGGTAGTAAAGTATTTCATACCCTTGAGTGTGTCCAGGATATCATCAATCCGTGGGAGAGGATAAACATCCTTTTTCGTAACCTCCTTAAGACCACGAAAATCAACACACATCCGGTGTGACCCATTTTTCTTGCGGACCAGAATGGTGTTAGTAGCCCAGGGAGAAGTGCTAGGCCGAACAATACCTTTTTCCTGGAGCGCCTTGACTTCTTGTATGATGAGATCCTTTTCCTTGGGCGTGGTGCGGTAAGGGAAACGGCGGACTGGTCGAGTGTCACCCGTGCTGTTTTCGTGGTGCACAAGGTCAGTGGAACCTGTGTCCTTTTCATCAACAGTGTAGAGGTCAGTAAATGCGACCAGCAGATCGAGCAAGGCTGCTTTATCCTGTGAGGAGATATCTGAAGATATCACAGCATTGGCTTCAACCCACTCACGGTCAAGAATGGTGTCAGACTTGACCACCGATCCCTGTGAGGAATCAGTATGCATCTGCACATGACCGATGGTCGTGTGTGGGTAGAGAACCACTGAGTCGTACTTGGGTTAACTACCTGTAGGGGTATGCGACCATTGGTCACAATACTCACAGTACCAGCAAAGTATACATTGCGTTGCTGTCCCAAAAGAGGCTTAGGAAAGAAAGCTATCTCGGGCACAGTTGCATACATTGAAGGTACAGGTGCAGTGAATTGCGTGAGCGAGCAGGGCTCAAGGACAATCAACTCCTGCAAGGGTAGTGCCCAACGAGCAGAAGGTGGATTGTGGATGAGGCCCTCACACGGAACTCGAAGTTCCTTGAACTGAAGAAAGGATTTCTCCAAGTTCAAACTGACACAATTGAACCGTCTGAGGAAGTTCATCCCCAGGACTAGTTCAGCTGAGCAGTTCTCCTGAATTTGGACCTGAATTCGTTCAGAAACATCAGCCACCATCACCGTGACATAGGCAGCACCTAGCAGTAGGATCGGAGACCCATTGGCTGCTATGGGACGAGCCCTAGTCTCTGTGAGCACCAAGTTGGGTAAATGAACCACCAACTTGTGATCCAGGAGCGAGAAAACTGCCCCTGTATCAATTAGAGCTTTGGCCTCTACCCAATTGTTCAGTAGAACCTTGATATGAGGGGTCCTCATTTCAGTGGGGTAGAAAGCTGAGACTACATGACTCGGGTCAGGCATGGAATCATCAAAGCTCGACTCTGGCGCATTGGTTCGCTTTGGAATGGGCAAACCAGTGCGTCTGAGTAATCCCACAAGAGCATAACTAACTGATGTTTCCGGATTGGTCCTAGGAGTAGGATTGACCTGAACAGTGAGTACATGATCTGATCTTTCTCCTGAGCTCTGAGTAGCTCCTAGTGATTGGACCTCAGCATCAGAGAGTGGTGGCACCTCTAGTACAGGGGATGCAGGTGCATCAGAATCACTAGGCTCGTGAAACGAGCCTTTCTCTATTGTAACTGGAGAATTTCCAGGCGGGGGCCTGGGACAGTTTGATCCTGACCTGGCCATAAAATGACCACTAGCCCATCTAGAAGAAGTCCGGCTTCCTCTGGTCGACCCACGTGATGAGGCAACGGAGGAAGCTCGCGAGGGTGGCCGAGAAATGGACGAAGTCCTTGATCTTGATCGGGACCCGGACCGGTACGAGGCCCTTGATAGTGAATGTGTGTTCTCCCACCAGGGATTGACCTGATCAATCTCAGCCATGGTCAAAAGAAGGGGTAATTCTACCGCATTCAATCGACAGACATGTTGTTGGTAGTCAAACGTAATATTCTGGAATTGTTCGAGAAAGTCCAATCCAAGAATTAGATCGACTGGTGCCCAGAAAGGAGACGTAGTCTTACACACATGAGATGTATATCCACTCTTGTATGTGGCTGACGTGTTCCAGGCAACATGATCTCCTACGGTCCTGAAAGGAGAGTATGGACAGCTTTACCATTGATACTCATCAATGGGTTAAAGTTGTGATGTTGCTGGAAAGCCATCGCCGCCTTCCGACTCTCTTTGATCAGGGCTTTGTGAAGGTGTTGACTAATGATTGTCCATGGGCAACCAGTATCAAGGAAAGCAGGAGTTTCCTTGTGGTCAACTAGTACGACAAAATACGGAGTGATCCTGTCTAACTGAGTTGGCACATCATTCTGTACGTAATGAAAACCTACTCGACATTGAACTTTCTGGAGGAGGTTCAACGGAGAGTATTGGCTAACAAACCAAACCTGTCTTTTCCGCAGGCGGTAACTGAGGTAATAGGAGATCCCAACGTAGATGAGAAATCCTGTACCGGCCAGTACTGCTAGGGCAATGAGTGTATTAAAGATCAACTGCATTGGTCCACTCAAAAGAGACTGTAAGCCCTGCATGAGGTTGTGCTGTTGGCCAGTAATCACATGGTTTGCTGCCAGACCGACACCTTCCAGTGAGGATTTGATGTCAGTTCCTACCCCTGCAACGGCCTGATAGATAGTATCTGGTTGGAGGGATAGACCAGCAGTATAGTTTACCAACCGGTTCAAGACGGCCTCAATTTGTTCGGTCTTGTAAACGTACCATTTAAAGAAAGCAAAACTTGAAGGGGTCATCGCTAACTGATCATGAAAGAGCGCAGGAGCGTCAAAGTGAGTGACGTTAAAGCGCTGCTTCCAGAACAGCTCAAGTGGAATGTGGCTCACATGGACCTTGCCAGACTCAGTAAACCAGCCAGAGGGATTTCGGAAAATCCCTGTAAAGTGGTGGTCACACGGCACCTTTGGGCTGAAGTTAGTGAGATCTGGGCCACTGGGGGTGGCAAAATGAATGGTACCGCCAACCTGTACAGGTAGATACTTGTAACAGGTGTCCCCTACTCTGTAGGAATGGTAGACATAAGTGGCATTGACCTTTTGACACGGCCATATCGTCAGTGCTTCACCCGTAAATTCCGCCGTCAGATCATTCCTTTGAAGGAATGCCCAGGCTCCTAGTGTAGGGTCAAAACGAAGCAACTGCCAAGTCAGATCAAGGTAGCGTTGAGCGTGAGAGCACAACTCTAGCCACATAAATCGAAAATTGTTAATTTCGGACTCTTTGATCTGCTGAGCCAGGTAATTTAGTTTGGCATTGACAGGGTCAGGACGGGAGTCCTTTGCCAATCCGAACAACCTTTGGGTCAAATTAAATCTTCCGTGGATGCATAGAAGAAGACCCTGATCCATTCTCACTGTGTTTGACCGGAGGTCAGGACACAGCCGAAACACACGAGAGTTTCCGGGATCTTCAGGGCAACCTGCAAATCATCAATGATGATATGGTTCCCTGATACAGATGCAGTGTAATTACCCTGTGGGCGATAAGGACACTGTGCTGTTAAATTTGTGGCAGGCCAAACAATTACCCCGTCAAGAGTAGTGCATTGACCTGCAGTGGGACTGCATCCACCTACATCTCCTAAGGTACTTAGAGCTGTAGTGCCATCCCACGAAGCGACCTGTCCCTCCTCGATGAAGAGGTTAGTCACTGTCTTGCAGACGTCATTGCAGCACCATGAGTACATCACCTCCAGTGTTTGGTTAGTGCTATAAAAGCCAGGACGTATTTCCATGAGCTTTTGTAAACCAAACACCTTTGTGCGATGTGCCAGTGTACACGCCGCAGGCGCGAGATGCTGAGTGGTTATGACATCTGCAGTAATGCCCCTAGATCCGAAAAAACCAGTATTTGTGCATACCTTCTGATTCCGCAAGGTACATTTCCATGCTTTAGTCATGATTGGATCAGAAATAGATACATATACTGTAACATTCATGTGTCATGGACTCCACGAAGATTTTGGTGGTTTGCATTCAACTTTTTGAGGTAACTCAAGTGGATGACCGCTTCTTGAAAGACCACAAAATTGGTATTGAGTAGCATGTGTTGCAGAGCTCATTCCTAAGAACAGTAGTGTCACGAAGGTCCAATTTATTACAAACAAAATATTTACAAACGGTGTCTGCAAATTTACACCAAAATTTACAGTCTTCACCCATCGGGCGGCTTCATTCTTCGATGTCATCGTCGTCGGATGATACAGGCTCCTCTCCGGGGAAGTCAATGACCAAGCCTCCTCCCGGGTGGACTTCTCGAAGAACGCCAATCTTCGGGGACCGTGGGACGGTTGCCGTCGGAAATGGCGACACTTTGGTGATGTTGACGGCGTTGTGAATGGCGGACAATGGTTCTCCGAAGGCGTTGGCGACCAGCTGCTGTGGCGCAATCGCCGCCAAAGTTTGGGCTCCTCGTCCTTGTCATCGGTGACATTGCAACAACTGCTGTGGGCCGCACGTTGCGACTGGCCTGCTCCACAGCGCGGCGGATGGCGTCCACTGCCAGTGATGACGGTTCACCGTCCAACAGGATCTTGTCCACCGGGGTGGAGCGAATAGTTCCATCGGCGATAAACTCGAGCGCCCGTCGAGCGACGTCGGGTCCCAAAATCTGCAACACCGCCGGTGCCGATAGCATGACGTCGGCGGCCGTAAGCGCCTCAACCTCGAACGGCTCGTTGAGTAGCGCCGAGGGGAGGTGCGGATACTTTTTGGCCAAATCTGTTGACCAAACAGCCCGCATCGCGTCGGTGACGGATGAGGAATCTGTAAGCAAGAAATCATTAAAGCCGGTGACTTGTAAGGATATCTAATTTTTGAACTTGAAACCTCAGAAAAAGAAGGCAGTTTACCTATCAGATTCATCGATTCCAGTTGACGGAGGACCTCCAACGCGGAGTCCGTGGGAATTCCGGGCGGCGGTCCCTGGTTGATAACACGTGCCGTGGGCGCCTTTGTACCTTCGGTAGGTCAATATGACACGATTACGCTGACGTGGCCAGTCGTTTTCGGTGTCACTGACGGGTTTACGTTGACCGGCGTCGCATATTTCGGTGGTGGCGGCGGAAAAGTCGACAACGGGGTCGCCGAAACCACTGCCGTAGCTGAAAAACCAATACTGATTACACAGACAGGGTAACACAGTTGTGAGCGATCCGCCAGGTGTTCAGCCAAAACTTCATCATCCAGATCAAATAGATCTGGGTGAAGAAGACCGTTGGTAACCCCTACAGCATTATTTTGCCATGGAGGTGACCGATATTGGTTCCCTGTCCCGTGAGGAGTTGGGTTTGCATACCTCCGAAAATTTCCACTTGCCCCCTGAGGAGAGTAACCAGAATTACCCAAACTAGTCTCACCAGGCAGTGTCGAATTTCGATTGGGGCAAGCCGTTGCCCGGTGCACTCGTAGTTTTCGACAATGCACGCAGGGTCTGTCGCATCGGTCAGTCGGGTGCGCCCTCGTTCGACAAAAATAGCAACGGCTGGCGCCGGTGGCGGAGGCAGTGCTAGGGTCGGCGCTATCGGGATTTTGCGCCCGGCAAGTAGCATCGTCGTGGGTGCAGCGTCCATGGTAGGAGCACATCTGTAGATGTGCCCCTGACGGGCGATTGCCGGCGGCTTGGACATGCGTCGACAACGTCGATGAGGGCATCGAATTTCTCGAAGGGGGCGCCGATTGCTGAGCCGTAAGTCGCGCAACGTGAGCCGTGAGCCGGGCCATCTCCAATTGTAAACGTCGAACCTCGTCGGACGGCGTGGCCGACGGACGTTGAGCGGTGCTCCTTTGATTCGACATTGACCTGACGTTGTCGGCGGTCCTGTGTTCTGAAGAGAAAACAGCGTTAGATGGGGCAGTGTACCTAATCTCATCCCGAAAAATCTGTGATTCGGCGTAACAGGCTGCTTTGAGAGTCTCTTCAAGAGTTGTGAACTCCCTGAACTTAATACTATCTCTAAGGACTCGTCTCAACCCTCTCAGAAAGATAGGTTTAAGAATAGAATCCCTAATGTCAGTCGCGAGATCCGGATAAGCCACCTTGGACAGTCTCTTAAGGTGCTCAAGGTAGATTATCGCGGATTCAGTCGGCTTCTGCAGGCGATCCTGGATCAACTGCTGATGCAGATCTGAATCACGCCCTACTGGAAAGTCTCTCCTAAGAAAAGCTGTGAACTCTTCGTAGCGGGTAGGCTGCGGAGTACCACTGCTAAAGTCCTGGTAGGATGCCAGAGCAGGACCTGTGAGGCAAGACTCCAAAAATGCGATTTTATATGCATGATCCGCTTCTGTTACCCCTTGAAGTGTAAAGAAGCGGGTCAAGTGAGATATAAAATCCGTTATGGACTCACCAAAAGCACCTGAAAAGGCAAGAGGGGCCATGAAGCTAGACACAGGAGGGTGCCTTCTGCCATTCATAGCCTCTAGCTTTTGGTTGAGTGGTCCAAGGGCATTCTCAAATGCAGCTTGGACCTTATTCTCAATCTGTGAAGGTAAATCAATTTCTGACTTCATAGATGAGAATTTGTCTTCCTGTAAGGAATCTAAGACTGATGATTGTGCCTGTGGAGTTATTCGATCAAACTGAATAGAGAGGGGTTCACTTGTCTGCTTAAGCTTAGTACTAAGGCGACAGGAACGTCTAGGTGTCTCTATTTTGTAGAAGTGAAGTAAGAGTTACTTTTGTAGTCGCGTGGCGAGGAAGCGCGGGAAGTACGGGATCGTTTGCGAGACGGCGTGTTGAGGCTGTAACGCTTGTTCTTTACAATATCTAGCGGCCACTCAGCGATGGGGCTAGAAAAGGACAAGGTTTTAGCTCTCAGAACAGCCAGATGGAGAGATCGGTTGACGCAGAAGGAAATTTATCTGGTCACCTACGTAGGTAAAGAGGGGATAACCCGAGTGTAAAGATAGGGAGTAGTTGACCCAAACTTAAGAGATGAATGGGGCTAGACCCGTTTATTTAAACCAAAAGTATAATACATTTGAAAGGAAAGTGGTGGAATTCCAACCATAAAATTAAGGAACCGACGTGAGGGCGTACGGATAAACCCGCTCAAAAGGGAATTTTATCTGGAGGTTAAGTCCGTTGTACTAGTTTACAAACTTTGGGATATGGGAGGGCTCGTAACCGACAAAGTCCTACTCACCAGGAGTAGCGCATGCAGTAGCTTAAGAATGAATAAGTAAAGGGGGACAACTTAAAGTAAACTTAGTGGGTGCTAATAGATAGGGACAGAATTAGTTTACAAACCAGACTACGCAAAGGGAATCGCACTATTACGCAATCGGCCTCACTCACTAGGAGCAATTGCGAACTCTGAAAAGTGTGATGACTAGACAGGAGGATCCCGGGAGGACGTCATTTGCGTGCATGATACAACCGTGCCCAAAAACGGGAATGCGCGTTTTGAACAGAATGGGAACTCTAGCTGGGGGCGGGGTTTCCGTTCACTGAGATGAAGTGAGGATCGCAGGTCACCAGTCGAGATATAAGAGCACCAGGTACCAGGGTGCTATTCTGACACACTCAGTCAGTAAAAGGGCATGGGGGTCCTTGGCCCAGCTGTGCCAGTGGTGGAGGTGGGGAAATGCAGACTTCCTCCTATGAATCGAGACTAGGCTCAACGCATCTTGAGATCAGGGGTACAGTCTGTCTCGAATAAATGAGTGTAAAGTGAGGGGCTAAGGCGGGCTTAGTTGTAATGTGTTTAGGCGGACTCGAACACCTTCGCTTAGGCGGACTAGCGGTCATACTATGCTAAGGGACGAACCAACGGAGGCGAACTCAGGATTAAGGGCGACTCTAGTGCGGACATTATTAGGCCAGCTAACGAAGGCGTTTGAGTGTAAAGAAATGATTACAGAGGGGTCTTTTACACCTTAGGCCCAACCAGTGGCTGTGCCGTAATTCCTGAGGAATTATTCTGGTGGGGACACTAAAGAAGATCATAGATGAGAAAGAAATGCGAGAATTTTAGATAAGAAATTTACAAGAAGGTTGTCAACCCTTGCAGTTGTTAGGCACAGGCAGTACCGACTGCAAATGCCCAACGGTTGCGTATGTTGAACAACCAACCCAGCTGAGGCCGAGTGTAAACCCATTCGAACCTACAGTTAAAGCTTAGAAGGGTAGTCACGTGCTGATCCATCAGTGCCGCTACCCTTGCGGACAACTTGATCAGTGCCACGGACCGAGTGCATCTCAGGTTGCGTGAGCATGTCTACTGATGTTTCCCAGGCACCAGTAGCACACAGACACAACCCTAAAACAAGAGCCGTAGGTGATAAAATAATACTACAATCATCACCTAGAACTCAAGTGGCATCTTGGAAACCCACAGTGACCCGGTGCTGACATCAAAAGATGTGATATACACCACCACACACTCGGTGCTGACCTCAGGTAACTGGGATGTAAGTGCCATAATCTCATATTGCAGTACGTACGCCAAAAAGTAAGAGCTTACGGCTACAAACTCTTTACCGCAATACGGGGCATCGCCGTTGCTGACCCCAGAATAAGACTGTAGAGTCTTAATTCCGATACTGGAATAGAGATTTATCATTGTGGACATCAGTAGATAGGGCCCTAGGCCAGCAACCTTGCTACGACAACACGGAGCATCACCGTTGCTGACGTCAAAAGGTAATAGCTGAGTCTCAGTTATCCTACGACAATGATATGAGATGCAGTTGTTGCAGAGGCCAGATGTACGGTTTGTAAGGCCTCACATCTACAGACAACAATACGGTGCATGGTTGTTGCTGACGTCAAGGACTGAAGTCGGAATAACCGACCAATCCTAGTGCAACAACATGAGCCTCTGCTGTTGCAGACGTCAGAGAGACAGTGCCATACGGTCACCATCCTGCAATAACAACCTGTTACGTTGCCATTGCTGACGTCAGAGGTAGAGTCGGAGGGCCACCCACCCCTTAAAGCAACAGCAAGGGATGCAGCTGTTGCAGACACAGGGGGAGGACACGGAGAACCATCACCCCTTAATGACCACCTGCTATGCGGCCATTGCTGACGTCAGAAGCATGACCCTGCTAGTCAAGCCTCAGTGCAACAGCAGCATGTGAGGTAGTTGTGGACGTCAGAGGTGGGGTCCCACAAGACACAACACCTCATAACAACAACCCAATAAGTAGTTGTTGCTGACGTCAGTGGTCCCGATCGGTAAGATCCCCACCACTTGCAACCACCCAGAATGAAAGAGAGAAAAAGAAAAGAAGCAGACCGTACAGTAGTGGAAAAAATAATAAGAATGGCCTACTGAAGGTTTGCCAACTATGACGTATGTGTGACCAGTGAAGAAAAGTTTTGGTTGTGAGAATTTGAATAGAAGTGAGAAAAGGGGATGTTGGGTTTGTTTGTTTTTTTTTGTTAGGAAAAAGGATAAAGTTTTTTTTTTTTAATTTGTTTGTTTAGAAAGAGAGAGAGAAAAAAAATGGGTTAGAAGATTTATTGGAGTTGGTTTTGGAGATAAGAAAATTTATTAGGTGAAAAAGTTATTATAATTGGGTCACACTCTACGCATAGAAGACCGAGAAAAATAAAATTAAAGTAAATAAAATGAAAATTTGAGGCCCGAGAGATAAGCGATGTGATCTGCTAAGTACGGTGTTATATGTGTCAACAGTAAAATTTTGGGCTTGTTTGGCCGGAAAAATGAGCAACTTGGCTAGTGCTCAGTGAAGATAAGAAAAATTTTGAAAAAGTGTGTTGACACACATACCGGACACAGATAACGACTCACGACCACATTTGACGTCCAGAATCAAGAGTGGGTGGGTTACTGTACCTCGTGATCGGAGATCCCAAAACTCGCAGGGGTTGTGAAAACCTCATGGGCTGTGATACTCAAGTACCCGTACTCAGGTATACTGTAGTTAGAGTATGTGCAAATCGCAGTCATACTGTAACCAAAAAGCCTACAGCGCTACAGTATCCTATCCGATCACACGCAGTGGATGGAGGCTCAAATTGATGAGAAAAAATGAAAAGAAAAGAAAAGCGAAAGCTCATAGGAGAGTGACGGCAGAATACTCGATTTACTCAACTCTGGGAATTTTATAACTCTTGGGGATTAATCTGGGGAAAAATCGCTACCAGAGGATTAACCAAAGCTTACAGGAGCTAGTATTCTCGTAAGGGGTTAATTACGCGCAAGAATCATGAATTCAATCACACATGGGGCAAATCCCGACCTACAGTAATTAAGTTTTACTCAAATGCGGTGCTATCTGAGTTGGGGTTAAACTCGAATATAAGGGCCTATTCCGACCTAAGGGGTAGTCTACCTTCTTACGGGCGTATCCACTTACATGAGGGCAAAAAGTCCATCCTAAGGGTCGGTATCCCACTTTGAATGCACATCAGCAGACCTGAGAGAGGTTTCCCCACTCAAGTGGCGATTCTCATGATCTGATGGAGGTTTCCCCTACTCAAACCGAAAATTTACCTAATTGAAAGAGGTATCTCACTCATAAGGTTAAAAGGTTCGTTCCCAAGGACTGTGGAGTCAGACTTAAAGGTCGATTTTCCAGCCTTGCCATGTCACATTAAACGAAGTGGAGCCATGTCACATTAAACAGAGGTGGTGATCAGTCACATTGATGGGCAAACCCGTACCATATCCCATAGGTAATATGGTCATGACACTGTAGGTGACATGCTGTGACCCCGTGGGGTGGCACCAGTAATGTTCTTTGTTTCGGGAACCCAACCCAGCTGGTACTACCACAGGTAAACCTGTGGTGTACCTTGGCCTTGTCCTGGGGTTAATGCTGTAGAATAATGGACAACACGGCCGGGTCGGGGGTGTCAATCCCTAGTCCTCATTCACCGGAATGGGGGACAGTGCCATTCGAAGAATGGCTTACTGTAGGGGACCCGATTTTTAACCTAAATCCCCTTGATAGGCCCTGACCTTAAGGGTCTGAGGGCTCTTCTTAACTGAGGGTACTTCCGAGGGAAAACTGGCTTAGGGGAAACTCCCACAAATATACCCTCAATAACAATAACCCCTGAGAAGACTTACGACACCTCTTCTCAAATTACTCGGCGCTGGGCAACGGGTTCGGGGTCAAACGCGGGGTCCTACAGACGGCGATGTGGGAACGAACTCCAAGCAATTCGGCATGGGTATTCGGCGGCTGCTAGCGGCAGGCGGCGATGACAAACGTTTCCTCGGCGAGGGGTGACGGGTCTCTACAACTAACGGTGACGGGGACGGGTTCCTACGGTCGGCTTACTGTAGGCGATGTGTGTATGTGTAGGTCGGGGTCCCAATATGGTAATTTATTTGACGTGTGACTGCAACGCAGTTGACAACAATAAAAATATAATAAAAATATCGACAGGGGATGCGACGTGAAGCGAAAAACCAGTTAGGCCCAATAATGAGTGACAAAAAGACAAAACATGCCCTTTTAAAGGGCTCCATAAACTACAGTATGCCTTGGGCGGAGTTAACACTCCCCCAAGCTAACTTCTGCAGCGGAAATCGTTGCAGAAGATGCCTATGATCACATAGACATTTTCCAGTTCACAATGTTAAGCATTGGGGCGAGTTTTCACTCTCCATGCTTAACATAGGAACGTCACTAGTGAGAATTTCAACTAGTCGTTTCACGTTGTGAAGCGTCGCTAGTTTTTACTGATAAGAAGTGCACGTTGTGCTCTAATTACAGCGATGAGCTCGGAGAGCTTATCTCTAACGGAAATTCTTGACTAGTGGGCACATACCGTAGTCTACGTGTGCGATTGAAAATCATAAATCGAAACGGAAATAAATGTGTGCAAAAGCAACAGAAATAAACATAAAAAGTACACACATAAATTGCATGTAAAAAGTATAAAAACGAAACGCAAAATTGAGGTAAATTACTGTAACACAAAACATAACGAAAAACATAATGAAAAATTGTGATGTGAATCACGTGGCGTTCGACGAAATCCGTCGGCACGTGACAATATTACAGTTTGTCTTTTCTAAAATGTTTGAAAATGAAAAAATGTCCCACGTACTATCTTGAGAATCACTTAACAGTAAGCTATTATTGTTGAACATTTTTTTAAAGAGCAATTGTTGATGCTCAGAGTTATAGCACACAAATTTTCAGTGTGATTCAGCCAGATTAAAAATCTGTTGAAAAACATGAAGCCTCTATGGTAGAAAATATCAGAATTTTGACAAGAAAATCCGATTTTAGGTCTTCCAACGGAAAAAGACTACTCAAAATACACTCAAGATAGAAAAATCGCTGGAATTTTCCGCTGAACAAAATCGAAGGCGCCCGCGGCGGTTTTGTCCGCATTCTTTGTGGACTATACGCTGTTTGAGGTAGCTCGGATAGTCGTTCGGCTAGAATATTTGAAAGTGATCACCGCTGGACCAAACTGTTACCATGGTTCATCGTCCACTTGCATGCCGCAGGGCCTTATTTAAATAACAGACTCACTCTTTTTTAGCTTGCCAGATTTTCAACCATTGCGATAGAGAAACCTGGATAAAGAGAGAAAATTTGTGATGGATTTTTCGTAATTTCGTGATTTTTGAGACACGATTTAGATTCGATGATCTTCTGTTTCATTGACCTATGATAAGTTAAAAATAAATAATATCTGAAAATGAGACATGTAGTAGCTTTAAAAGCTGGGTATCGTTTGCAGCATTCATTCTGCATAATGTCAGGATTCGCACAGCTGCAGTACTCTGAAGTTTGACATTTTTTCTTTTGTTGACATTTTTCAGTACATGTGTTGGAAATATCAGCGCTCAGAAAAGACGCGGCACTGTAGCCAGATGTTGATTATATGTAGAAGACTCTGCATTATTCAGGCATGAAAAATTTTTCAATCGCTTACTTTACGCTTTTTTATGCCATTTTGAAGTGTCAAAAAGGAAGTCGAAATAAATCGTAAAAGTCATGTAAAGCCTTACTTGGGCACCTTTCCAAAGTATGTGGCAGAATCCATAGAATCAATCAGTAGACAATCAACCTGCATGAGCTGACATTTTATTTCTAAAATTTTTCAGCATAACTGGCTTGATCAACTCGAGAAAAGAAGGTGTCCTCATATGCATATTGCTTATTATTTGCATGAACACCTTCCTGGGAGACGAGATTCAATTCAGTACACTCAATTTCGAAAAAAAGTGTTTTCTCCTCTGCCTAATCATCTCTTTGCATTCCAAGTCCGATTTAGAAAAAGTTCTTTTTGATGGCATATTTTCATGCTGACCGAAATGAAATAGCATTAATTGAGCTATTGATCAATTTCACACTCATCTACGCTTTGTTGTGATGTCATCTGGGGAACATTGTGAACACTTTTTCCTGTAGAATAAGTATACGTTCTTAATCATTCATTTTTCGTGTGTACTGTTCAAAATTGAAATCTCTATTTGCCTGTTGTTTTTTATTTTGTTAGTTTTGCCTTTTTTAGCTCAGAAATTAAATCAACATTGTGTACCCTTTTTTTGAATCACCCTGTACTTATGCCGGGTGCAACTCAGCTGAAGCTTGCGTGATGCGCATAAAACGTATCAACAAAGTTTAGTTGCAGCTGGGCTATATCCTGACTCTGCATGTTATTACTTTGTCGTTAAGGTGTATTATTTTATATTTTTGTACTTTTTATATGTGAGTTAAGCCACAGCTGAGCAGCAGATTAAGCTGTATGTTAATAGTATGTTATACAACTGCTGTTAATAAGCAGTTATCTGGAGCTCAAGTCTCTTTGAGGAATCTGGCTCTTGACATTTTTGAGTTTGATGTTGTGCCAGTGAGATTTGTTCGGGCTTTTGTTTAATGTACAATCTTCGTCAAAAATAGTTGATTGTCGATCAAATCTGGGCGGTCAAAAAGAATTAGGATGAGAAAAATAAATTTGTGTGACGTCATAGTACAAAATTTTACGTTTTAATAGAGTGCTCTGTACATTATTGCGTTACAAGGCCTAGGATTTTGCATTTTTAGTTGTTGGTCTGATTTTTGAGTTTTAGTTGCATGACTTTCAAATTGTTCTAATGGAAAATGATTGCATTGACTGCTGCAGAAGTATACCACTTATTCCATAAATAAGCGTTGACAAAAATAATTTCCAGCTTTCTTATGACAATTTTCAAGTGGATTTTGTATTTTTAATTCCTTTAATTTTTTACTACAACAACATTGTAATATTTGTTTCATGTAGGTATTTATCACCCACAGCACGTATCATTGTAGACCAGGTACTCGATGAACAATTGTGTCGAGAACGCACTTTCATCGAAAATTGCGCAGTGACATGATTTCTATATCAGAGACAACGAAATGAAGGAATGATAGATCAAGTGCAGTCTGTAGTTTTTCATTTTGACTGATCACAGAGCTGTGGCGTGTGACTTCTGGATATTATAAGATTTGATGTTTCAGTCTTGATTGCTTCCCATTAATATGACTACATTGTCATGAAACTCGAAAATTTTGTTTTTTCTAAATTAGCGACTGCAGAAGCATGACGATGTTTCAATGAGCTCTAAAAATTATCGAAAAAATAACTTGGCAAAAATGACGAAAAATTTCTTTTGACTTCCTTCGCCAAATGGCGAAACGTTTTGTACGCAAAAAGCTGTGTTTTCTACTTTATTTTAATTTATTAACGTGGTTTTTTGCTTGTATTCCATACATATTTTGTGATCTAAAGAGTTCGGGGCTTTTTCCGCAACCGGGGTTTTTCGCAGTCAAAGCTCGGTAATATTGTCTTTCACCCCTCGTGTTTGTTTTTCAGTGCTGTGCTACGTTGGAGCTAAAAGAGATTCTACAGAAAAACTGTGATTACTTACCAAACCACAGAAGGTGAATACCAGGGTAGGACGTTTTCTATTGCCACTGCTGTACGATCGGTTCTAGTAGTGTCATTGACGAACGTAACACAAACTGAGATCATATACCACTTCTGAAAAATCAAATTATGGGTTTCAGAATGACAAATTCTTGCGACGTTGATTTGCCGTCAAGCCTAGAAACTGATTCTCACTCCTATATGCTGTAAACTATTTCGAGGGCGAGTATCGATTGATTTACTGTACTGATTGTCCTACTGTAGCGAAATTGTCCCAATGGACTTTAACTAGGTGTATACATTGTCCCATCAAATGTTAGAGTATCGAAATTATCCAAAATCGATGGTTTCCTGGAAAAAATGGGATGCAATAAACAAAACAGTTTGCAAATTATAGATTAAATAATTGACATGAGGAACTTTAATACTGCGCCGAAAAGTTGTCAATTACTTATTTATTGATGCAAAATTAAAAACAATAAAAAGAAAAAAGCACGCCAATGCAACAGAACTTTATTGTCAGCATAGAAATGTGAAACTTTAGATGGTGTGCAAAAGTTAAACTTGCTTAAAATCGGACGAATCGATCATATTCCATGTGAATGTAATGGAAGATTAGCTCATTCGGATCAAAGCGTGTTTCTGCAAGAAGCTGCGCTCCTGTTTTGTTGAACATGAGGAACCTTAATTAAATGAAGCTTTGAACTATCACACTTTTGAGCATCAGGACGAAATTTCATGTAATCTTTGAATGACCACTACTTTAGAATGAGAATAAACACTGAATAAGTTCGGATTTGTTGATTTGTTACATTATTTCATTTACTAATGGGCTGCTTTTTCAATTTTATTCAATAAAATTTCAAACCTTCAATACAGAAACAGACTTCAGCTGCTGCGGTCTAGTTCAAGAGAACATTACTGTCAATAAACACAAGGGGTCAACCAAAAGAAACCCAAAGGTCAACCAAAAGAAACCCAAAAACCCGAAGAAAGCAAGCTCCAGTCGTTATTATCACTAAATACTATTTAACAAAGTTGTATAAAAGAGAAACAGAGCTGACAACAGAAAACCGATGTCCTGAAAGCTGAGGTCAAGCCACCTGTACTGCTTTTTAAACATCGTTGATTTTATTGCGCACATTTTTCCTCTCATTCTTTCCTATTTGCATCTAGAGTTGTGGATTGCTGAGGTTCACTTGAAAAAATTAGATAATGAAGTTTAAGACAAATAGTCACTAATCACATAGCTCGCTTCTAGAAAATAGTAGTTCACTGTAAAGAGTTGCAAGACATATCAACGTAAGAGCTGGAGCAAGCATTTATCTGACTGTTTATGTCACAAGACTACCAGGAACCATCAGTGCCTGTTGATTACAAAATTGATTAAAATCTGGATTCTATAAATTAGGTTGTAGTTAAAAGATGTTATTTTATTCATCTGATTTTATATCTCAATCATATTTCAAGCAAACTAAATAGAGGCTCAAATTACAGAAAGCAGGTTAAACGTGGTTGAGAATAAGAGTAAAATGACGGGTAAAATCGTAGGTAAATAAAAGTCGAGTAAAATCTCGCGTAGAATCGTAGGTTAAGGCTGGATAAAAATCGGGTAGAATCAGGGGTAGGATCATGTCTTAAAGATGGGTAAAATCGTCGGTAGAAAAAATAACCCATGATTTTACCCATATCGAGGTTACAGAAGGTGGGTAAGGTAAAAGTTTTGGGTAAGAAGTTGGTGAAAAAGACTGGAAAATAACCTGCGATTCTACCCTGCTAGAAGCAGGGTTATACGGACAAGGAGTTTATATTCTTCACGTAAGGCTCGGATGATTGGTTATTTGCATTCCGTCAATGTGTTGCAGGTTAAACTGAATCTCATGTTACTGATGGCAATGACCAGAAACCCGAAAATTCAGATTTTCTGGAAACGCATGGATCATCATTCCACATATTTCAGTAGAAAAGCATCACCATAAATTTTTGATACCAGTGGGTTTTTGTCGAGGAGCACTTTTTCGAGCTACACTATTACTCGATTGTGCAACAATTTTGAAACACATTTTTTTGCCTTTCAAACTCCATTGAGATGAATCAGCAGGTTTTTTACATCAATATTTTGATATGTGAATCTGATGAAAATTGTGGCTGTTAATGAAAACGTTTGAAGCTTGAATAATCTTCCAGAAAATTCTCCTTAGGCCCAAAAACGAACGATGCCTACAGTCTTTGAGTTAATAAACAAATACCATCTAAGCTATAACGACTGATATTCACTATTGTCTGTTTTTAAAGAATGCGTGTAAATCGAAAAATTAATACTGTCTTCAAAATCGTTTGCACTAAGTCTTTGCTGAAGAATTTTTGTTCAGAAATTCGTGTCAAGCTTTACAAATTTTCAGTTGACATATTGCTTAGCAGAAAACCTTAAAAATATAAAACATGACTTGTCTTATGGTATTAGAAGTTTCAATCAGAAAACACAATGAGTTCATCACTCTAGCGCTTGGGGAATCCTGAATAGTGATTATGAAGCAAACCAAAACCCTTTATGCCCACAGTAATTCTGTCAGAAAATTCCCTTACGTGAATTTTATTTCTGCACACAATATAGTAAAGCATAATAATTATTTCAGGATAGCTGCAGTTACAGGAGCACTAGTGGATGGCTCACATAATAGGGAAAGTAGCCCATAGTCATGAGAGCTATTGCTTTGAACTGTAAGAAACGTTTCATTGTGAGATATCTGCACTTTGGTTTTGAGATACCCTCTTCATATGAATAAAAACAAGCTCACCATGAAAAACATATATAAAAATGATGGGTTGGGTAACCCGCCACTTACCTATAGTCCATTTTTTATAAAATGCTTCTAAATAGAAAAGTGACACAAATCAGTACTTTTGTCAAAATTGTTGTCATATAATTCTTACTGAACAATTTTTCACTCGAAAAGATGTCGAAGGTTAGAATATTTTGCTAGGCCTTTAGGCCAACGTGAAATATATATTCTACTAACAAAAACAGCGAAGACTTAACATATGCTTATTCACTCAAACTACAAGCTAATGAGCTCGCTTAAAAGCTAAAGGAGAGGCGTAGTCTTAGCTTGCTTTGGTCTCTGAACCTAGTGACCATTCAGTATTCATGAGAGCCATTTATTGAAAAAACAAACGTCAAACAAGGCAAAGTAGGCAATAACTGCTACACTTAAATAATTCAAGTGGATGGAAAAAAATCCCCGAGTGGGGTCAGAGGTCGGACAAGAGAAACGAAGATCTAACGTACTTTGTGAAACAAAATTTTTATAAATACAGTATGGCCGACAAACAGGTGTAATTAAAAATTGAATTTTCTGATTCAAAAGGGGCGCCTGCCATGGCCAAACACGTGAGCATTACAACGACCTGCTGGTCAGTTCTTGTACCGTGAGTTGTTCTGCCGAGAGTCGTCCTGGTATTTGCTCAGTGGTGACCAGGGTTTCCTAAACAAAGGAACCTGATTAGTACAAAAAGGCAGGGAGGTGGGTATGTTAAGTCATCGCTGGTTTTGTTAGTAGAATATATATTTCACATTGGCCTAGAGGCCTAGCAAAATATTCTACTACACAAAAACAGCTCCACTCAACATATGCGTGTTTAAAGCAAACAGAACAAATACTGTACCTTAGCACAAAAAACTGCCTCCGTAAAGGTTGCTCTTTTGTGAATCAGTGTCTTATTATTAAAGGGAAAGAAGGTTTTTGAATTGCGTGACCAGTTTGCACTTTTAAAAATCTCTTTTGTTGTTAGGCCATTCGAAAATGCTTTAGATAATGTGGCAGAATGGACAGAATGCACTTTGAACAAAGAGGTGTCAATACCGGCCAGAAATAATACTCGGATGATCCAATGAGAGATAGTGGTAGAAGTGACCTCCTTGAATGGTTTTACATATGAGAGAAAAAGATGGGAGTTAATGGTCCTGATGGGTTTTGTAAAGGTAATGTATTCCATTATATGCAAATATGGGCAAAGTAAGGGGTTAGAAAACTTATGTACGATGACCTCTAGAGGTAGCCCAAAATTCTGGGTTTTTGTCATTTCTGGAATCGAAAAAAACAAGTGATCTGAGAAGATCTGCATGTATTGAATGGAAAGTTTACAAATCTCTGAAGATTTCTGGGGGCTACTCAAGGCAAAGAGCATAACAACTTTTTATGTGAACAACTGTTTTGCATGTTTCTGAACCACTATCAGATAGGTCGATAGACTCGAGGAAATTGAGGACCATGCTGATGTCCCATGTAGACGTATAGCATGGCCCAGGGGGATCAGAACGAAAAATGCCCTTTGATGCATGGTTGTAAGGGAGTATCTTTAAAATTCAGGTTAGTTTCTTTTAATACTGTACAAATAGCTGATTTAGCTCTAGATATGGTCTAGTATCTTAGGCCTTCTTTACATAGAACTGTTAAATAATTATCCAAGTCGACTACAGTTGCCTGAATGGGATCAACTTCCCATTCATTACACTAGGAAACCCATTTTCTGAGGGCGGAGTTATAATGTGTTTTGGTACCAAGGGCCCGTGACTGTAACAAGACATCAGCAGCATCCTGCAAAAGGCCTCGGCTCTGCCAGGTCTCCCCAATATTTTATAACTCTGAAAGATGAAGGGTGCCATTCTCAATCAGCGGATGCAATTTATCCTCTGAATTTGTCAAGATAGAGGAATTGTTGTAGAGAAAGTATGGAAATTCTGTGGCCACACACAGCAATGTTGGCCACCAAATTTGCATTGGCCAGATTAGAGCAATCAATACCATCTCAACTTCTTCCTGCATAACTTTCCTCAAGACTTTGCTCAGGAGACAGAAGGGGGGGGAAGGCATAAAGTGCCCCACAGTTCTGCCAAGAGAAACTCAGGGCATCTATGCACAGAGCATCTGGATCTGGTTTCTAAGAAACAAAACTATTTAGACGTTTGTTGTTCCTATCTGCAAAAAGATCAATGTTCAGTGGGCCCCATTTTTCATTTTTCAGTGAAAAAACGGAAGGGCTAAGTTTCCAGTCGCTCCTATCTGTCTTAGCTCTAGAGGCTTGGTCATCTTGCACATTTTCACATCCTGGAAGGTGTACCGCCTGGAGGGTTAGGTTACAGTAGGCACTAACTCCAAATTTCTACTGAAAGATTACAAAGAAAGCTGTTTTTCATTCCACCCATCTTGTTAAGGTAAGCTACAGCTGTAGAGTTATCTAGCATTAGTGTTATCAAAGCTCCATGCAAGTTAGGGGTAAAGATCTTTAATGCAAAAAATGCTGCCAAAAGTTCTTTGCAATTAATATGCAGGCCTTTTTCATTTTCATTTCATAGGCGGAACAAACTTTTGCCATTACAGTAGCACCCCAGCCAGTATTAGACGCATCAGAAAAAACAGAGATGGCACTTTCCCCGGAAGTACATTTTTTCCATTCCAACATGACAGTTGTCTGGACCATAGGCCTAATTCATTCTTTGCTTCAGTGGACAGAATAACGGGCGCATTGTATGACCCGTGAAATTTGAGCACCTCAATCAGACAAGTTTGAAGATGCCTACTATATAAATGTGCTTGAATAATAGCCTGGCTGACTGAAGTTATGGTTCCCAGCAGGTGGGCTAGGTTCCTGGCAATGGCAAAATTTGCATTGGTGAGAACTCTGCATTTATTTATGATTGACATGATTTTGTCATCAGAAATGCTAAACAACACTGTAACTGAGTCCACTAGGAGGCCGAGGAAAGATATTTTCTGGACAGGCACTGTCTCGGATTTCTCTTCATTTATGATGAACCACAAATTTTTTAGGATATATGAAACTAAGGTGATATCATTTTTCAGGCCCATCACAGTTTGGTTCATCAAGAGCATATCATCTAGATATGTAATGATTCGCAGGCCCATCTGTCAGACCAGAGAAGCGAAAGGTTTGAGCATTTTTGTAAAAACAGGAGGGGCGGAGGCAAGTCCAAATGGTAGACAATTAAAATGAAAACATTGCCCTGACCATTTGAAAGATAAAAACTTTCTGTGTTTCTCGGCTATAGGAATAGCAAAATAAGAGTCTTTTAGATCAATTTTTGCGAAAAAATCGCCTGGTTGCAACAGATCTTTTAGCATCGAAATGCTTTCCATTTTGAAATGTTCATGAATAATGAACTGATTCAAGGGTCGGAGATTAATGACTGGCCTCAAGCCCCTGTCTTCTTGGGTACAAAAAAGAGCCAAGAAAACCAAGTGTCATGTGTATCACCTGGAGAGATTGAAAAGGGAGAAATGGCTCCTTTCTCTACCAGTGCATTGATTTCTTCATTTATCAGTTCTTGTTCCTTTGGGGAAAATTTTAATGGTTTAGGCCGAAACTTCCGCCTAGAAGGCCATGTATGAAAATCAAGTGAGAGGCCAGCAGCAGTGGCCAGGACCCAAGGGTCAGGAGAAATAAGTTTCCAGTTATGCAAGAAAAACTGTAACCTGCCACTAATTTGATGATTAGGCAAGACACAGGTAAAAATTGTAATTCTCCCAAATCATACCTGAATGTGTTGGATCTGGTACGAAAGTCCTTCCAGTCATCAGGTGGAGTGTTGAACTGCTTTGGGGGTCCACTCGAATGGTTCGATGGTCTGCCTAGATTTTGTAAGGCTACGGCTAAGGTTTTATCTCTACAGCCTCACTCTTTGAGTTTGCTGCAAAGCAAATGTCCGAAAAGAGGTGGAGGAATTTTTGGTCACTGGGTCCAAGATTTTTTTTTTTTTATTTTTGGTCACTATGTCCAAGCATCGCTGCACGTTCTCGTTGCTAGCCACATTGACAGAAGAAATTTCGGGTAATATTTTGGTATTTATTCCCAAAATGCGCAAAATTTCGAAACATCTCCAGTAACCGACATATTAAAGAAACCACTTGTAGATCTTTTTGCGTACTAGTCTTGTACAAAAACTATTGTTTTCATTTTTGCTGTAACAGGTCACATTGAGTGCATTCCCTACATTTTCGGGAACTAATGTTTTGATCACTTCTGAAGAGCCACCAAAACATTAGTTCTGGAGGTTCAAAAATAATTTTCCGATGTCGTCAACCATACTCATGCTAATTTGAAATCCTTGTTGTTCATCGGAAACCTTCAGGTGTCCAATTGAACTGAATTTGCGATTAACTTAATTTTATTGGTTAGCATCAGGATATGCCATCGAATCAAATTGGAAAATCCTACTATTCTATGTTCCGAAATAAATCGCGAACCCGCCATCAGCAAGAGTGACTTGAGTATTGTTAATTGTTTATACTATGTTGTTTTTTGTCTTATATTTCTTGTAACCCTTCATCAGAAAACCTGAGCTATTCTAACGATGACGTGGCTACAGTAAGCTAATCAAGAATGCAAAACCAAATGGCACTAAAAACAGGATTAAAACAGAAACATAATTAGAAGTACAACAAATGTCGCATAATCTAGAATTCTGGACATATAATGGAATTCCATTCTTAACTTGAAAACAGAACCTGAACCCATTAAACATTAACGAAGATTCCTAGTACTTCTATTATCGACAAGATGATTAAATCTCTCAAAATAAACCCAAATAGAAAAGGGCCTGTTGAACCTATTTTTCAGGTAATTTTTTCGGATTCTAATTGTCTGGTGAGCTTTGCTCAGTGAGTATAACTTTAGGCTCTTATTCTCATATACGATGTTACTTATCATTTCTTGTCATTGATTTACACTTACGAACCAAGTAAGTTATCCTTAACTTTATCACTACTCAACCTTACGAGTCAAACCCAACAGTGAAAATAACCTGTCAACACCCCATCATAACCAATATTGACCTAAGACCGGCACGTGTACACAAATACTGTATTCTCTGTATTTCGTGTAATATAATCAAGTAAATCAAGAATATTTATGGTGTTCTTCTTATGATTTGTCCTACTCTCTAACTGCTCCGTCCCAGGTAGTCACACCACGATTAAAGAGCAATAGTTTCCATTCCACTAGACTTTGAGACAGGAAACAGCAGACTATTGAAGTTTAAGAAGATGCTTAGGCAGAGGAGAAACCTTCTTATAAATTGAATGTATCAAATTGAGTGTTCGACATCATGAGAGAAAAATGCATTCAGGATTCTCATCTGCGCGTTCCTCTGCAATTTCAGTATCATTTTAAAATTGTTGAGACAACCTGTTCCCGCTACTTGGGGCTTCAGTAAAAGTTAGGCTCGGTCTGGGACTTGAACCAAGGACTTTGCGGCTGCCGTCCGCATGCTCTAACCAACTGAGCCAACCGAGCAGCGGGAAAGGCGCTCTCTTTTTGCAACAATTCGTAGTTGAGGTGGCTGCTTTGGCCACTCTCAACAAATAATGTAAATTCAATAATCTTCATGAACTATAGTACTTTCAGTCTGGAAGACAAAGTCAATTAAAACTTTCATTCTTGTTCTATTTTACTTTTTCTCATGTTAAATTTCTACAATGCGATAAGATTACAGTGTCTTCGGTTAAAGTGGATTGAACTTGCTATTTAGCTGACATTTTTCGTTCCGATGTGAACCAGAAAATTTGTTATTTCGAAAAAAATGTAGAAAATCCATTTAGAAAAGTTTGATAGAGAGAAGCCCCTAGGATAAATATGATCTAAAACAAGCCATAAACCGTATAAATGGAAATATTTGGGTTTGAGGCAAATTTGGTTCTAATCTGGGGGAGGGCATTTGTCGAATCCGTTGTCTGCAACTTAGGTTTGAATTTTTCAGTCATATGATTTCAAAGTTTTAATGTTTAAAATACTAGTCATAGAAGCATCGTACCCTGTACTGAAGTAATCTTGTTCGGATAATTCCACTCTGATGTAATTATCTGAAGTAATTATCTTGAATTAAAAATTCAATCATCATTTGAGAAAAGTTAATAACTCGACAAGTCTACAGAATCCGAAGGCTTTATCATTCACTGCTTTTAATTATAACTGATATATGAGGACAAACTATATTTTCTTTTTTCAGCGGAAAAGAACGGAAAGAATTTTCCGAACAATGAGCATCTATAACAGGCTCAATCAGTCGGATAGAGGACCGAAAGTTTGACTCTAGTCAATGGAAATCGACCGACTTCAAAAATTACCATTGCGTCGTTTAGAAAATTTCCATTAGAAATTATTTTCGAGATTTGGGCGAATTACGAATGTTCTTTGATGCTGTAAATTTTTCAAGGCAAATTTAATGAGCTGAAGCCATTTTTCTCATTCTCCTGAGCAATCACCATTTTTTTCCGCCGACCTCCCCCCAAATGCAGAAATGAGTCAAATTTTTTTTCCTAGTATTTTCCCTAAGTCGTTTTTTGCTTAAAAATGCTCATAGACGCTCTATTAAGGTGTTTATCAGCTTTTTCAAAGGTTCTGATGCTTTTAGGGCTGTTATGAAACAAAAATCGAAATTTTCGAGTTTGAAGCACCATTTTTATTTACAAATGAGGTCCTTTGACGAAAAAATTGGGGCTTTGAACTGTATGAAACGCATCAAAATGGATTCTTTTGTATATCCTATCCCTAAAATTTTTTTTCGCAAATGGGTAAAGAGCTCAAAATTGTTTTTTTGTCGATTTTTTTCCCAAATAACACAATTTGGAGGAAAAAAGTGGAAAGTGGTCACCGGAGGCAAACAAGAATGTATGATGTGTTTTTGCATTATTTATCCACGAAATCTACAACATCAGGCTGGCAGTTTAGAAATCGAAGCGACATGTAGCATATTCTAAGAACAGATTCTTTGTTTGCAGTGAGGAAATCATTAAGCCATTTAACTAACCATAACCATACATGTAACGAAGCCCCGAGGTCTGGGGGGGGTGGGCCACTTTTTTGGTGCCGGGGGTCAGGTAATTCCCAAAATTTTGGGGGGAGGGGTCTCTGAAGGAAAAAAATCGATATTTTCACGAAAAAAGTCCGAAAAAACAGTTCAAAAAATAGTAATTTTTGTCTAAAAAATGTATTTATGGCGCGGAGCGATGAGAAAATGGACGTTTTTGACAATTTTTTGTTCAAAAATTGACATTTTTCATCAAAAAATTGACATTATCCCGACCAAAAGTGTGGGGGTCCTAGGGCTACCCTATGGCTAGCCATAGGATTGGAAAATCCTGGGGGGGGGTCGGTCGCCCAATGGCTAGCCATATGGTCGACGATTTCTTGGGGGGGTTCCCATAGCCTTCCCCCCCAATTACATGTATGACCATAACAAAACTAAAGATCCCACTATAAAATCATTTTAAAATATAGAACCATCGCCACTCTATATCGACTTTTGATACCACTCAATTATAACAAACTTGCAAATTTAAAAACGAATGTCCCACTCTTTGAACGTCACTTTTAAATTTTTTTCTACCGACAAAATTATCAAATAAGTATTGAAATTATCGTTTTTTGAAAGATCATGATTCGGAACCAAAGTGAAATCCATGGTTTGTCACAAGAAGTGCTCTTTTAATATTAGCTTGTTCTATTAGATTTAGCTGTAGTCTATCCATTTTCAAATGATTCCTGGTGAGCAAAGTAGCGCGCAAAAATCGCCGAGCTGCTAATAAACTTGCATCTGAATTTTTTTCCTCAATTTGGTTACAAAACTACCATAGCCCACCCGATAAAAAACAGTTGTCCGTATGCACAGGTTGTTTATTAATTGTTGAAGATCAATTCGCTTTGAACATTAGTGAGAGTAAAGACTAGGGGTAAAAACGATCAGGGCCCGGTTTCACCACAAAACTCCGTATTAAGAGTAAAATGTCACAGGTTACGAGTCCCGTGTTAAGAGAGCTACGAATGGCCGTCTCACCAAAAATCAGAGTTTACGGGCAAGGAATTAGGAATCTAGGAGTTCTACGAGTGGCCGTTTCACCAAAAAATTAAGTTTATGAGTACGGGCCCAAAAGTTATGAGTGTTACGAGCGACGGTTTTTTATAATTTACGACTGTCCAGTTTCACTAAATGAGTTACCCATCATTATGATAATGAAAGGACTCATGAATATGATGAGATTTTCACGGACCAAAATTGGGTCCGTAGGACTCGTAGCTTAGTGGTATTTGAGCATTTTTGTCATTTGTTTTTTGTCAACCCGACAAAGAAACAATAATTTGGATTCTTTTCCGAAATTATCACATTTTGAGTGAAAAACAAGCATTTTTGAAAAACCTGAAAATCTGAAAAACCTCAAAAAATAATTTTTTAAAGAAAAACCAACATGTCCATCGGATTGTCCAATAACCATAAGAAATAAATTTCAAAAAAATCCGATGCTCTTGAAAAAAAGCCGAACATCAGAAAACTCTCACATCTTTCTGCCATGCATCTTGAAAAAATGTTGTGTATCATGTTCGAAGGTTACGATTTTTTTCAATGGTAACAAAGTTTTTCAAGCGGTAACACATTTTTCCATGCATTAATGAGTTTTTTCAAGTGGTCCTTCTTGTATTCCGTACGAATAACTAAGAAAAATGAGTAATCTGCAAAGATCTAAAAAGTTTTTGCAATTTTTTTTTATGTTTTCAATAAAATTAACTTATCTTCACAATAAATTTAGAAAATTTCTGTAAAATTGGCGAATTTTACAAAATGTGAGGAAAATGATTTTCCGTGGAAACTGAAAAATTTTTTCGAAATTCTAATGTATTTCAACAAAATCTAACAAATTTTTACAAGAATTGAGAAAATTTCTTCAAGGTTTGATGAAATTTCAGAATTCAGAAATCAGAATAATTTAGAAATTAATCATTTTCAGAACAAATTTCCCAATCCGATTGCACCATCTGATTATCAAAACATTACGAATTCCAGTATAATGAGTGCAAAAAAACATCCATAAAATGCTCATTTTACGAGTCCTACAAAAAACATGGTCAAACACTCTTACTACGGATGCGTAACTCAAAGCACCATCACCCGTAGCTTGCAGTCCATCACTTGCAGGTTGTAGCACGAGTGAAGCTGGTGAAACTCATTTATTCCTAGATAATTCGACACTCGTAGTACTCGTGAGACTCGTAACAGTGTTGTGAAACTGGGCCAGGATAGCCTCACTTCGTTTGCAGTTGGCTCGTGAATACACAACTTCAAAATTTGCATATAAAAGCATTTTATTGAGGTTGTAAATTTTGTAACGGTTGTCATACACGCACATAGGGGTGTTTGGCGGGGTCTGGATCCCCGGCAGATTTTGGTTGAACCTCAGCTAATTAATTCAGCCTGGCCGCCTGTGAATTCAAACCCTGAAATTGACCAAGATGATTAAGGAAAATCAGGATGAAAGGGAAAGAAAAACGTCACAAGAAGACCCTTATTTTTGTTATCGAGAAAAAGTTCTGGATCCACCCTATTTACTGGCTGTCCCCCAGCATAATCTCCATGTGGTGCATGTGAGGTGGCTGTCTGTTACAAGAGGTCGCAACTGAAGGAACTATTTTGGAATTTTGGAAATGTTGTTTGTAATTGGTTATAATAAGAATTAATTGTCAGCTGTTATTGGCCCTACAATCACATAAAAATGTGAAACACGTTTATTAGAGTAGCACAATATAAAACACAATAATACAGTGTACCTACTACCTATGACCGACACACACCGGCCAATATCTATACTTCAACTCCAACCATCCGAGAAACACCGATGGGCAGAGTAAAAGGTGTGCTCAGAAGTGCCAAAAGTGTATGCTGCAATAAGCAGGAGTATAAAATGAAGGTAGAAAACATCAAAACCGCCAGGGGTGTTTGGCGGGGTCTGGATCCCCAGCAGATTTTGGTTGAACCTCAGCTAATTAATTCAGCCTGGCCTCCTGTGAATTAAAACCCTGAAATTGACCAAGATGATTAAGGAAAATGAGGATGAAAGGGAAAGAAAAACGTCACAAGAAGACCCTTATTTTTGTTATCGAGAAAAAGTTCTGGATCCACCCTATTTACTGGCTGTCCCCCAGCATAATCTCCATGTGGTGCATGTGAGGTACTAAGCTACAGTAACCAACCTGTTTTTCCTTGACGTCATCGTCCGACTTTCGTTCTTCTTCGCATTCGTCATCGCCGCCTTCGCTTCTTGAAAAGCAACGCCGCCCAAATGAATAAAAAAAGATTAGAAACATAAAAATAGATAAAATTTAAGATAGTAACTCACCGAAAGGTCAGCTCGAACGCTGATTTGCGTCATTCGATGGAATCCTATGAAGAAAAAGACGAAAAAATAAGAAAATAAATTAGAAACATTTTTGTTTTTTCGCTACTTTTTATGTCATACATTTTATATATATACTACATGTAAAACTTACTTTGGTGTGTATAATCTTCGTCGTTTTCGTCATCCAGATCGTCGCGCTTGTTCGCTTTCGTGTTCGTCGCCTGTAAATAGAAACCCGCCGATTTATATATATTTTTGAGTGGTTACCGCGTTTACCAGAGTCACCCTAATAAACAAGAAACTCACCCATTGGACACATCGTAGGACTTAGGATTAGTCTGAGACTTTACCTTTTGAGCTGAGAAACTTACTGACTTCTCCGTTTGCCACTCGCTTGCTGACGTCGTCCGTTTTCGTTGCCGTCGTTCTTTGCCGCCAACACCTGAAACATAAACACGAACGAAGCACAAAACGTTAATAAGTAGTGTAACCTAGCGTTTACAGTAACCCAGTGTAACTTTAAAGTGTGTACCTACCCATCCAGTTCAGTTTTTGCCACAGAATTCCCACAAAATTGTCGAGGCACGTGCAGGACTCAGAATTTTGTCAATCTTCGGATCAGCAGAAAAAGAAACAGCATACCCGATTGAATTTGAAGCCAAGAAGACCAAACTTTGATACTCAGAAACTTACTATCTTCAGTAGAGCTTGTGAAATACAAATTTTACTGACCGCAAAACTTCGCCTTTTGTCCATTTTCGTACAACGGCTCGTCGACCACTTTTTGACACCGTTGACGCAATCGTTGCTGACGCCACCCGGAATTTTCGTGAACCTAGAAGAACACGGAGTAAATCTAACGTTGCTCCACCATCAGAAACAGAAACTAGCTCATCTAGTGAGGAAGAAGAAATTGCAGATACTATTTTTGATCCAGAAATGGCCCAAGCAAATTTAGCCAATTTGCAGGAAGTTCAGGAACTTTTACGTCAGACAGTAACCCGAGTAGGTGAAATGTATGATACTAGACCCATTATTCAGCACTCAGGAGATTTGATGCCATTCTCAGGAGACCCAAGTGACATAAATTGGACTGATTGGGAGAAACGTTTTTCCAGAATTGCTATTTTAGCAGGAGCAACAACTTTAGCTAGAAAAACCGCATTGTTGTCAACTTATTTGCGAGGACCCGCATTGATTTACTTGTCAGAAGTAGAAGGTCGAAACCCTGCTTTACAAACTTGGAATGAGTGGTCACATGCTTTTCTAACCCGTTTTCCAGACAACCGTCAGATTGATGTGAAATATGAGCAATTAGTAGCCCGTAGTCAGTTACCAGGAGAGACAGTTTCAGTATTTGCCGCAGACGTCAGGAGATTAGGCAAGAGAGCATTTCCACATTGGAATGGTCAAGGAGAAGGTGACATCATGATTAAAAACCATTTTATCAACCGATTGCAACCAAATATTAGAAGATGGGTTCAGAATGCAGAACCAGGAAGTTTTGAGGATGCTGTGTCAGAAGCTGAGAAACAGGAATTACGAGAGTTACAGTATAACGGAGTCTCAAGTCAACCGATGCAAGTTTTTTCTAATACAGTGAATGAGTTAAGTCACATTGTCCAACGATTAGGAGCAGTAAGCATGGCTAATCAAGTGCCAATCAGTAGTGGTTCGGGTTCGAATTTTCGAGGTAATTTCAGAGGAGGATTTCGAGGGAACCGAGGATCGAATTTTAGCAACAATTTTCGTAGAGCACAGAATCAGATCCGATGGAATTCAGCCCAATCACGTGGAACGATCCGAGGCTTTGGCAATGCAGGCCTGCGACAAACTAACAACCAAAATCGCGCCCAAGACTCGAGGAGAACCCCTGATGGGAACCTGATTTGCTATCGCTGTGGTAGATCAGGGCACTATATCGCCAACTGCCCAGAGTTTTTTCAGCCTAGAAACAATGTTACCAACATGCAGAGTGATACATCTAATAGGAATTATGATGAGAATCGAAACGCGCCGAATCCAAACCGTAACAAATGGCGGGGAGGATCACCCCGAGTTCAGATGCCCAGTTCTCGTGGTGTTTCGGACTCCCGAGGTTCTCGAGGTACCCAAGGAGACCTGCGTGGAGTGCATAACCATCTAGTAACGGTAGGGGAAGATGGTACCCTAGAGCAACAGTCCTACAATTCTGAGCTTCAATTTGACCCTTGGAACTGTGATGACTTTGAACTCCTGAGAAACTCCGATATGGCAACCCCTACCAACGTTTGTATGGTCCATGGAATAAGTTTTACAGATACAGAATCTAGCCATTCGGTAGGTGTAGGGACTGGTACAGGAGCCAGATTTAGCGACATCCCTTCGACCTCCACCCATAGGGAATTTTCCCCTTTTAGTGAGATTATTGAAACTAGTAGCTACTTATGTGATTTTGAAGATTGGAACCTGCCTTCCGGTTCAATTTCTGCTATGGGTGATAGTTTTTCGGCCATACAACGTGCTTCCCGGGAAGAAAAGAAAAAGGAAGAACACAAAAGAGAAGAGAACAGAAAAGAAGAAAGTGAAAAAGAAGAAATAAAAGAAGAAAAGTATAATTTACAGTGGGGAAACTCTTTTTCGGCACCAGTTGCTAGCCAATATTGGCAAATAATTCATCCTAATTGGTGAGAAGGCTTTGGAGGCGTAACAAATGAGACCATCGAGACACCCAGGAATAGATCGACGTCTGACCCACGAACCAGTAGTGGAATGGGCAGGCAATCGAATGTGTTACATGATACTGAAGGTCACAGCGAAAGACGAGACACCCGGGACAATTTTGGACGCTTATTAGCTCATGTTCCACCTATGTTACCATACAGAGAAGGAAACTATAATTTTGATCATAACTCGGAATCTGAGAATGAAACTAATGATGATCAGTTTGGATCTTATAGAGCGCCACTCAATACATTTAGTCCCGTTATGCAAATTAGAAGGAGCAGGAGAAACAGAAACAGACATAGATGGAGGAATGGAAGAATTTCCAGACCTAGAAGATCAGTTAACTGGAGATCTTTTATAAGATTTATGAAACCATTTTTAACCAATTTCAGACTACCTACAGCTAGTAATTTCTTTATTTTAGTCATTTTGATTTTTCTTTCATTTTTGATTGGTAGAGCTACTTCTGAGCCTTACTATCAGTGTGGAATGTCACGAGGAGGCCGAGCAATTGCTATACCGAAACATGTACCTTGTCGCCCTCGGCCTTTGTTCGGCACAGAAAAGAAGGAACTCGAATTGAGCGTCTGGTCAGCTAATGGCCATATGAGCAGAATTCAAGCAGTACGATGTTTGTTGAGAAACAGAACCATTTGTACGAACACCGGATTTTTTGGATCACGAGGAATTGTTCTCGATTCCACAGAACAAGAAACAGTAACACCTGGAACCTGTCGACAGGCATGGGATGATAAAGAGTATAGAGGTCAACCATTGAGAGAACTTCAGCATGGAGTTTGGGTCACCAATAACACCCTCAACTTGAGATACAGATGGTGTTGCCAAGATTTTTGTCAATCGATAGTTAATTTTTTGATTGAGGTAGGCACCATTGCAACAGTAGATAAGAAAACCACTATCAGCGACCTAGGAGATACAGGAGGATGTCCGCCAAATGCTGGACAATGCGTGAATTCAGGAGGAACTATAATTTGGAACTCAACTATTTTAGTGGAACAGTGTTCGATTGAGAAGATCGGAGAATATATTGGTCACCTAATCAGAAACCATATAATTATTGAGGCGATACAAGGAGCTTTTACTTTATCTAGACCTACAAATATATGCCATTTGACCTTTGCCTATGAAACTGAACAAGGTCCGATTTTACAGTTTACAAGAAACCTTAGTGAACTTCAGGATTCTATTTCAATAGTCACCCCAGAGAGAGAAGCTGAACCTACTGATAGAGACCCGCAAAATGCTAAGATACAGTATTTGTATGATAAGATCATGGAACAAGAATCAAAGCTATTTCGAACAGTATGGCTTGAACTTTGTCATTCTGCAGAGAGACACCTAAAGATGATTTGGCAGTTACTCAAGTTAGATCCAACTCTAGGTGCTCGTGCTTTACTCATGAGAAATGACATAGTTGCTACTTTTGCTGGTCAAGCTCTCATGATATGGGAATGTGTTAAAATCATACCTGATCAATTTTTTTGGGATTACCGAATCAACGATACATGCTACGCTTATCTACCAATTTTAGCGAGAAACCTCACCTACTTTGTTGTACCCGGCTCCCATGATCTTTTAGATCAAGCACCCATTGTAGACTGCAGCCACCATACTATAGGATTGTATAATGACCCTGAAGAAGGTTGGAAAACTAGTTCAGGACCGGTACATGTAACCAGTGTTCCATTCGACATCTCATGGACAGGAAGCTATAAGTTACAAACGTTTAATTCACCATCATATTTCCATGATCAACAGACTGGAATTCTTCACACTTTTGGACTCATGAGGAGTCACTTTTCGAAACTGAGCGTTTTTGAGGGAACTTTAGATAGATTAGTTAAGTATACAGCTAATTTAGCACTTGATCCATCAGTAGTTTATCAAACTTTGGCTGGTACTGGGAAGGCCATTGCAGAAGTCACAGAAGGAGCAACCAATTCACTTGAACACATTGCCACCACTGGAACCAATAATCTGATTAATTTCACTAATTACTTGGTATCAGGACCACTACAATTGATACTCAACATGTTGATAGTTCTTTTGATCTTAGCTGGTGTTGCCACAGTAACCTGGCTTATTTTACAAAGATACCTGCGGAAAAAGACTTGTGCATGTCCGAGTTATTTTACCCGAAGAAAATGGTTCCCAAAACGAATGAAACAACCTATTGTAAAGTTCTCAACCTTGAAACAACGCGTAGAAACCCAAGGAGCAACCAATCAGATCAGTCATGTGAAAGAAACCAACAGGAATGATAATGTAACCAAGACTCAGAATGTGTCACAGGCGAAAGGAACAGATTATGAGGACGTTGAACTTGATTCATTAGGAAAAGTTATAGTTCAGGCACTTGAACCGATAGTCACCCCAAAGAAACCCAAGATGAGGAATAATTTACCAACTGTCGCTAACCACAGCGGTTTGTGTCAAGATCGATGCCCAACTATCGAGGTTTGGATTAATGAAGACTTTGAAGTCCCAGTTACAACCCTTATTGACAGTGGATCAGATATTTCACTGATAGGTTTAGATTTAGTTACTCGGAGAGGATACAATTTGTTACCCGCTGTGATACCAGGATTTAGGGTGTTTAATAACGTCACTACTGAGGTTGTAGCATCATGTTGGATCAAAGTGTCACTTAATATCGCAAATTCTGTAGTAGCCCCAGCAGAATTTTTAAGAGTTCATGTAGTCAAAGATTCGACATATGATTTGTTGCTTGGAACTGATTATTTACGTCGATTTGCTAAAACTGATTTACAGTGGAAGAAAGCTCAGATTGATTTTGGAAACATATCAGTACCCATGAAAAACACTAAGATCTATCTACCAGAGACCTCACGTGGAATCGCTGTTCTAGATGAGACCATAACTTTGGCTCCCAGATCGATTAGTTTTGTTACAGCTAGGTTAGAAGCCCCATATGCCAAATTTGACTCATTAATTTTTGAACCAATCCCACGATTTTTAAATCGATTTCAGTTACAAGTCGCTTCATGTTTAGTGCGACCAGATGATGGAATCATACCAGTCAGTGTACTGAATGTCACCAATACACCCATTATTCTGTATAGAAACACTAAAGTAGGGAAAGTTCGAGTATATAGACAGCCATGGTCATGCAACAAAACCTTTGAAACACCCCAATGTCAGGTCATTGCTTCGACTATAGGTCAGGAGAGTGAAACAAGAAACAAAAGTACGATACCAGAACAAGTTTTAGAAGTGATCAATGAGGAAATCAAACAGGCGAAACTTAGCCCTAAGCAAGGTCATCAATTTCGACAGTTACTCGCCCGATTCTCTTCACTTTTTGCCAGAGATGAAACAGATTTAGGAAAAACTAACTTAGCAGAACATACGATTGATACTGGAGACAACCGACCAATTAGGCAGATACCCTATAGAGTACCCTACAAGCAACGAGAAGCCATTGATGAGGAAATCAATAAGATGCTTGAGAAAGGAGTGATCAAACCCTCACAAAGTCCGTGGGCCAGCCCAGTGGTTCTGGTGCCCAAGAAGACAGGAGGTTGAGATTAGATTACCGGAGATTACCGGAAACTCAACAGTGTCACCAAGAAAGACAGTTACCCGTTACCTAGGATAGATGACATTTTTGATGCTGTACATGGAGCCACCCTATTCTCGACACTTGATCAAGCATGGGGATACTGGCAGATACCCGTTGCTGGAAAAGACAGAGAAAAGACAGCATTTATAACTTACAATGGACTATTTGAATTTTCAGTAGTGCCATTTGGATTATGTAATGCACCCGCAACTTTTCAGAGACTTATGGATTTAGTTTTGAGTGGATTACAGTGGTCAACCTGTTTAGTTTACTTAGATGATGTATTAATTTTTGGAAGAACTTTTGAGGAACACCTTGAACGATTGGAAGAAGTTTTTCAAAGATTACAAAATGCAGGATTGAAACTTAGACTCGAGAAATGTCACTTCTTGCAGTCAGAAATTTCGTACCTTGGTCACCAAATCTCAGCAACTGGAATTCGACCGGATGGAGAAAAGATAAAAGCAGTGAAACATTTTCCGACTCCAAAAAATGTTGACCAGTTAGGTAGTTTTTTAGGTTTAGCAAGCTACTATCGCCGATTTATCAGAGACTTTGCCAGAAAAGCGTACCCTCTTCATCAACTTTTGAAACTTAATCAGAAATATGACTGGACATCAGTATGTCACGAAAGTTTTGAAACCTTGAAGAACGCCCTTGTTACATCACCCTTACTTATTCACCCAGACTTTCACAATGCATTCATACTATACACTGATGCATCTATAGAAGGTATTGGTGCAGTGCTTTCACAACAGACCAAAAATGGAGAGCAACCTATCGCTTTTGCTAGTCGAAGTTTGAGCAAAGCAGAAAGAAACTATTCAGTTACCGAACAAGAAGCTTTAGCTGTCGTCTGGGCAGTGAAACATTTCCGACAGTATCTTTATCAACAGAGAGTTACCGTTTATACAGATCACTCAGCCCTAAGTAGTGTCTTTTTGAAACCAAATCCCTCTGGACGAATTGCAAGATGGGGATTAGCCCTTCAAGAATTTCAGGAACTCAATATTAAGCATAGACCTGGACGAGTGAATAAGAATGCCGATGCGCTTTCAAGAAACCCCATTTGTGCTGCAGTTACCAGTGCTAATTAGACTCAAGAGATGCTAACCAAGATTCGAGAAGCACAACAGAAAGATGAATTTTGTAGAAAGTACCTCGAGTATATACTATTTAATCAGTTACCAGTTGAGTTCAGAGAAATGCAACATGTGCAACTCACGAGTGATGATTACGTGATCAGTGAAAATATTTTGTACCGTATACCTAAGGCACCAGAAACCGAACCTAAGTTAGTCATACCCAGAAGCATGGTAGAAGAAATTTTAGAAGCTTGTCACGATGATGTTTTTTCCGGTCACTTAGGATTTGTTAGAACCTTAGCCAGAATAAGAACTCATTATTTTTGGCCAGGAATGTATAAAGAAACCCAGTTACATTGTGAAAAATGTATCAGTTGCACAATGAAGAAAACGACAGGGAAGAGAACAAAGGCACCTTTGGTACCCATACCCGTAACAGGACCTTTTGATAGAATAGCTGTTGACATATTAGGACCCTTACCAATGACAGAAAATGGAAACAAATATGCCATTGTTTTCACAGAATATCTAACCAAGTATGCAACCGCAGTAGCCATACCAGATGGAACAGCAGAAACTACAGCAAAAATCTTTGTTACAGAAATCGTTTTGCGCTTTGGTGCCCCCCTTGTTCTTTTGTCAGACAAAGGAGCAAATTTTTTGTCAGCATTAGTGCTCAAAATTTGTGAATTATGTGGCACCCGAAAAGTCAACACAACCCCTTATCACCCACAGACAGATGGCCTTACAGAAAGATTTAATAAGACACTAGCTACCATGATTTCCATGTATGTCAATAACAAGCATACAGATTGGGATATATACCTACCGTATGCCTGTTTTGCGTACAATAGTACGCCACAAAAATCAACAAAATACTCACCTTTTTTTCTTTTATTTGGGCGTCATCCGAATTTGCCGATCGATGCCGCTTTGACGTTCCAACCGAGCCGCTATTGTATTGATCTCGACAAATACGGCGACCAATTTCAACGATTTTTGGCCGAGGCGTGGGAATCTGCAAGAAAAAACATTGAGAAAGCTCAAGAAACCCAAAAGTTACAGTATGATAAGAAACAACACGAACTACATGTGCAGAAAGGAGATGAAGTTTTCAAGTATAATCCTACTGTGAAACTATGCCACTCACCAAAATTTACCTTTCCGTGGCAAGGCCCCTATAAAGTTTTAGATGTGAAACCCCCGATAGTGCAGATAAATCTACCTAATGGACGAGAAACACGAGCTGAGTGGGTACATATGAATCTACTTAAGAAAAAAAGTGCCCTAGCTGAGAAACATTCGAATAAAGTAACAGAAACAGAAAAACCCATAAGGAATGCAACAGACCCCACATTGAAACAAAATATGCAAAAAGAGGCTCACATCTTTTCGATTTATACACCGGTGCCATTCTGCCGCAGCAGAACGAGCACCAGCTCTTTGTGAAACTACGTATGAAAAAATGCTTGTACATATTTTGCATGAAAAATTTGCCCATGTAACTTTTCATCTTCATTTTCCCTGTCCATTAGTCATTTTTCATATGCCTCTAAAGTAACTTTTTGCAGGAGCATCGCCCATATTTTTCTCATTTTTATTACTTTTACCTGTTGCGAGTAGCTTCGTTTTTACCAAGTTATTTTTGCTCTGTTTTTCCACCAAGTTATTTTTCCGTTGAGCTAAATATTTTATTTGTAATTATTCATCATCCAAAAATACTTTTTGAAATTTAATAAGACATCTTCATTAATTATCGCCACTGTATACTGTAAATTTTATTTTTGTTTGTATTTTTGTTTACAGAAATTATTTACTTATTTCGACGAATTTATTTTTTGGATTATGTACCGCTTACGTCGCCAACGAAACCGCCGACGACGATTGGAAAGAGTGGGACCGTCGACTGCTGCCATCCAAAGCAGCAGCAGCAGCAGCCCGGACGAGGCCAATAGCAACCATTCGTCCGACGACGAAGGTTTACAGTTGAACGTCGCTGTGTTACCCGAAGTAGGCCTATCTTTATTAGAAATGAGGAGTAACATTTTAGACTATTTTGCAACTGAGCTAGGTCGTACACCTTTGAAAGGAAGATACACACACTGTACTACAGTAGATCAGTGTAACCTTTTGTGTAACATGTTACTAAGAGACACTAACCGACCTGGTTTGGTCGCCATAAGCACAACCTGCTTAAGAGACAAGAGACCTTATGAGGATTGGCCACAAGGCATTCAATCTTTGTACAAAATAGAAGCAGGAACTGAGCATACGAATCCGATTCTAGCTACAATTCAAGTTACCCGATTTGATGGAACCACAGTTGTTTTTGATATTACCAAAATGCGTTGCATAGCTACTCCACTTGCACATTTGATATCAGATACCCTGTTGACAGTAGGCTTTGGCGCCCAAGAGGATGCCCGTGCAATATCTACCTTTACAGAAGATATAGTAACCTATCAAACATCAGCCGATTCAAAAAGAATTTGGACTGCACTGAGACACAGTAACACTAAGCAATTTTTGCACGAAAAATATGCTAAATTTGACACCCCAGAAGACATCACACTTTGCAAGCTCTTAGGTTTACCCTTTTCACCTGAAACAGTGAAACCAACCCTTCCCTCTATGGTTCAACACATTTTCGGCCCAACCTTTGAGGAAGAACCAAATTGGCCAGCTGTTGAAACCACTGAGAAACATATTCATTATGCTGCATTAAAATCACTAGTCACCTTAGATCTTTATTTGGCATTAGATGCTTATTATCCAATTTTTTCTAACTTGCAACATCTAGTAGCTGATCAGAAACGATTATCAGCAATCCCAATGCTACCCCAACCAATCGGAGTTTATGAAACCTCTGTTAGAAGAGAAACTAGTGATACAGTCACCAACTTAAGAAAGCATGTCAATAAAGAAACAGATCTAGAACTTATTGAAACCACAGACATGAATTCCTACAGAATTCCTGTAGTTAATCGAAAACTGAGAGATCAGACAGATACTGAATTGAAGTCAGCAAGGAACCGTGAGTTCAGACACAAGACACCTGAAACTCGAGCAGAAGGAGGCTTTCAAATTGATGAATCGATAACCGAATCAAGGAAGAGGAACTTTGAGCAAAGTTCAATTGAGAACAGTCATGAGATCAGTGACCCTCTGAATGAAAAACGTTTGAGGAAGATCAGGAAGCATGAAAATGAGGAAGAAAAAGAAACAGAGATATAATCATTTAGTTTAACTGAGAATGAGGATTGGAAACTACAGTCACCTAGTCACAGAAGTTCATCAATTTCCCCTCATTTGCATAATCGAATTTTTTACGCCTTATCACAGCAACCGAAGGACGTTTCGACGCCCGCTGGGAGGATGTTTCCGCCACCGCCGCGCAATTATCAAGGCGCCCCCGAGGAACCGCAACCCCAGCCGCAGCCACAACAACAACAGCCGCTGCAACAAAATGAGACACTGCGTGAACCGTTGCCACGCGCTGGAGACCGACGACGAGAAATGGAGGCCCGCGTCGAACGAGAAACCGTCGAGGCTTTAAACGCCTTCAAGATTCAGTTCGCCAACGAAGTGAACCCGTGGTGCAAGATCCACGACTTATTTTGTTTTTCGCGATCGTACGACATCGCCCGACAATTCCCGGACGACAAAGTGCAACCGCTACTCCCCGATTACGCCTACGCACATTTGCGCTTTTACGCAAATCGCTGGAACTGTGAGAGACTGGAACGACAAGGTCGACGCCAGCACCCGTATTAGAGAAACCGGCGAAAAGAAAAGAAGAAAAAGAAAAACAAAAAAAAATATATATATATTTTTATGAAATTGTATTTTTATGAAACCGAAATTTTATTTCAATTAATTTTTAGTGAGTAGCCGCCTTAGGTAAATTATGCCGCTTGATCGTCTACCAAGGAACTGAAACCACTGAGAAAGAGACAGAAAAGGAAGGAATAGAAACAACGAAGAAAAGAAAGAGAGACAACTTGGGCATAGGAAAACCGAAACTCAGAAAAAGAAACTTATGAAGTGATTGAGGAAACTGAATAGGAGCTACTGAAAAAAAAAGAGAAACTCGAAAAAAAACTCAACTTGAGGAGATACTGAAAATGAGATTAGAGACTTTAGAATGAAGAAACTATATTTAGAAGCAGAGAATTCTGTTTGCGTCCCAGGAGATCCGCTCTTAGGGGAGGAAAATGTAAGAAACATAGAAACTAAGCTACAGTAACCAACCTGTTTTTCCTTGACGTCATCGTCCGACTTTCGTTCTTCTTCACATTCATCATCGCCACCTTCGCTTCTTGAAAAGCAATGCCGCCTAAATGAATAAAAAAAGATTAGAAACATAAAAATAGATAAAATTTAAGATAGTAACTCACCGAAAGGTCAGCTCGAACGCTGATTTGCGTCATTCGATGGAATCCTATGAAGAAAAAGACGAAAAAATAAGAAAATAAATTAGAAACATTTTTGTTTTTTCGCTACTTTTTATGTCATACATTTTATATATATACTACATGTAAAACTTACTTTGTGTATAATCTTCGTCGTTTTCGTCATCCAGATCGTCGCGCTTGTTCACTTTCGTGTTCGTCACCTGTAAATAGAAACCCGCCGATTTATATATATTTTTGAGTGGTTACCGCGTTTACCAGAGTCACCCTAATAAACAAGAAACTCACCCATTGGACACATCGTAGGACTTAGGATTAGTCTGAGACTTTACCTTTTGAGCTGAGAAACTTACTGACTTCTCCATTTGCCACTCGCTTGCTGACGTCGTCCGTTTTTGTTGCCGTCGTTCTTTGCCGCCAACACCTGAAACATAAACACGAACGAAGCACAAAACGTTAATAAGTAGTGTAACCTAGCGTTTACAGTAACCCAGTGTAACTTTAAAGTGTGTACCTACCCATCCAGTTCAGTTTTTGCCACAGAATTCCCACAGGCTGTCTGTTACAAGAGGTCGCAACTGAAGGAACTATTTTGGAATTTTGGAAATGTTGTTTGTAATTGGTTATAATAAGAATTAATTGTCAGCTGTTATTGGCCCTACAATCACATAAAAATGTGAAACACGTTTATTAGAGTAGCACAATATAAAACACAATAATACAGTGTACCTACTACCTATGACCGACACACACCGGCCAATATCTATACTTCAACTCCAACCATCCGAGAAACACCGATGGGCAGAGTAAAAGGTGTGCTCAGAAGTGCCAAAAGTGTATGCTGCAATAAGCAGGAGTATAAAATGAAGGTAGAAAACATCAAAACCGCCTTCCAGAAGAATGGATACCCAAAAAAACTTGATCTAAACGGCATGGCTGTGGAAGTCCAGTAGGAAAAAAATATAAATGTACTACTATTGTTCCATACAGTAGTCAGGTGACACAAGAACTCAAGACAATATGTAAGAAGATCAGACTAGTTGCTACTTCTAGGGATACCCTGAGGAAACGTCTGAGCAGGGTAAAGACACACAGGAAAGTCAAGGAGTAGTGTATTCCATTCACATGAAACCATGTAAACAGGTAAAACACTCAAGACTAGAGTCTCAGAACATAGAAATGCATTGAAGAACCTAAATGATGAAAAAAGTGGAATGGCAGAACATTGTCTAAAGTGTGAGTGTATGCCAAGCTTGAATAACACTAGTATACTGGCCCACCAAAGCCACAATTTCAAGGAAAAAATTAGGGCAACAATGGAAATGGAAGTAGCAGGTTCCAGCAATGCAGGAACAGAAAACATTGGAACAGGCCACACATGGAACAGAACTATCTTGAGGGAGTTCCTTAAGGGACACAATGACTCACCAGATTAAATCGAAGATTTAACCAGGCAAATATTGGCCTCAATGGCCCAGTGGTCATAGCACTCAACTCACAATCTAATCTAAAAGTTCAGGTATCGAACCCCAGTGCAAGCAAGGATTTATTAAAATTATTCCAATTGTCATACACTGAAGAAAGTAGGAGGTGTACTGCCAAAACGTCACTCACACTGTATCATTGTGTGTTATATTGTGTTATTCTAATAAAGGTGTTTCACATTTTTATGCCTTTCTAAAGTCAATAATAGCTGGCAATAAACTGGTTTGGAGTTTGATCTTTACCAAATCATGATGGAATAACGCACGCCCAGTTTACTTATGATTACCTATTGAAGTAAAAGCCGTGAGTTAGTGAAATGAAAACTAAAACAAGGACTTTGCACAGAAGAAGACAATTTTTCAAGATACTCGGTTCAGAATTTTATTCTAGAATCATCTTTCCTGCCCACAAGAAAACCGCAGCTGATTTCCTGGTACCGATTTCACCACCTGAAAATGAGGATCGTTCCGATGCCAGTATTATGTGCTTGAAGGTACCGAGACATTAGAGCGCGGGAAAATAGAGCGCGGAAATTAGAGCGCGACATTAGAGCGCAGAGACGTTAGAGCACGGACATTAGAGTGCAGAGACATTAGAGCACAGGACAATAGAGCGCAAGGACATTAGAGTGCAGGACAATAGAGCGCAAGGACATTAGAGTGCAGGACAATAGAGCGCAAGGACATTAGAGTGCAGGACAATAGAGCGCAAGGACATTAGAGTGCAGGACAATAGAGCGCATGGTCATTAGAGCACAGGACAATAGAGGGCGGGACAATAGAGCGCAAGGACAATAGAGCACAAGGACAATAGAGCACAGGACAATACAGGGGACATTAGAGCACGAACATTAGGGCGCAGACACCAGAGCGCATGGACATTAGAGCACGGACATTAGAGCGCAGGACAATGCACCCACGGATGCAGGGAGTAGGGGCGACTGCGCCTGGTATTCTCATGTTCCAAAAATAAAACTTATCAAAATAATTTTCAAACACAAATTATTAGAAATCTGCAAACTTTAATCAAATACTACAGCCAAAATTTACTTTTTTCCTATACTTTTTTTTCTTCTTAAATCTATCATCTATTTTCTTGCCAGTTCCCCAATCGTTTCATTTTTTGTTTCCTTTTTTGAACAGATTTCAAGAAAAAATAAGGAGAAAAAGAAAAAATACATCAATGCAATTAATTTAACAAAAATATGAAAACTGTAAAAAAAATTTCCGCTTCTCCTACAAAACAAATTCCTGTGTCAGCCACTGAGACAATAGAGCGCAGGACAATAACGCGCAGGCGCAATAGAGCATAAGGACATTGGAGCGCAGGACAACAGAGCACAGAAAAATCAGATCAGAGCAAAATAAAAAAAACAGAAAATGAAATATTTTGAAAAATAACTACATTTCAGCCGAAAAATGCTTTCTTCAAATTTTTTCGTGTCCCTAAAGAAGTTTAGGCGAAAGCATTTTCCTACCATGCAGTATTTTCCCCATTTTTTTGTTCTTTTTCTTTCTTTTTCTTCTTTCACTTTTCTCAATTTTTATTCTCCACCACTTTTGATTTCTTTTTTTTTTATTTATTTTCTCTTTGTATTCATTTGCTTGTGTTTTTCTCTTTCCATTATCTCATTGTTCGTCTACTTCCTCATTACTCAATTTTTTTGCATTTTTTCTATTCAGTCGCTCACATAGAATTTTCTCTAATCCATAATTGCACACATATTTTTATCGATTTATTGCTTGCCAACCTTTGAATCCTTGAATAAAAATGTGTCATTTTGTTATTTTCGAATTCATCTTGAATTCCTAACTTGCATCCAGAATCACGCACAGTTTTTTGTGAGTTTTCGAAAACTTTGTCAACTTCTGAAATAAAACTGCTTTCATAGTACTCTTTCTTCAGGTTCAAAAACAATTTTAAAATTAATTTAAAATTTAAAACCACAGAATGTTGGTTAATTTTTTTCGAACCAACAGATGCACTCCAATGTCCCTGCACTCTATTGTCTGCCTCCTATTTTCCTGCGCTCTAATGTCCATGCTCTAATGTCCGTGCTCTATTGTCCTGGGCTCTAATGTCCCTGCGCTTTATTGTCCAGCGCTCTATTGTCCTGCGCTCTAATGACCCGGCGCTCTAGTGTCCCTACACTCTAATGTCCCTGCACTCTATTGTCCTGCACTCTAATATACCTGTGCTCTATTGTCCTGTGCTCTAATGTCCCTGCGCTCTAATGACCCTGGGCTCTATTGTCCTGCACTCTATTGTTCTGCACTCTAATGTACCTGTGGGAGCGCTATAAACCAATCGATAATAGTGTCAGTTGAGTAACCTACAGTAAACGGCCACGCTCTCACCGTCACACACACACCAGGCAAACCTACGTTATCCGATCCTACTGTAGACATTGTGCCAAGATTCTTCGCCTTACGTCAAGGAACACTTTTTATTTCTACGCCCACTAAGATTATGATCTAATATTATGTGACATTATGATGTTATAGCCTAGTTTTTATGTCTTTTTTTATGTCTTTTTCTTTATATATATATATATATATGTTAGTTTTGTATGTAAAAATCACTTCAATATTTCCTAATAAATTTAGCTTACCTGCTTTCTTCTCTGCTCCCTAATATCGTGGTAGGGTCGCTGGATAAAACGTCGTTTGTTCCGTCTGGATTCGCGACCATTGGAAGCTGGAAAGACATATAATTTCGTTGCGAGACTAAGTTTTCCTTTAAAATTACCTTGACGTTTTCCTAATCGTTGCCGTCCATCCTTTGATGTTTTCATTGACGTTTCTGAAGAAGATAGAATAACTCAAGAACGTTTTAGTATTCAGTCTGATCTGCAGGTTATTCAGCTACAGTAACCTGTATTTACCATTGACCCAAAAATTGACAAACCTTACATACCTGCACTCTAATGTACTTGCACTCTATTGTCCGGGGCTCTAATGTCTGGTCAGAAGGTTTGTAGCCATATGCGCCAGTTTCAATTGCGCTTTCCCATTTGCCCCCTAGCCAATTGCACCGATTTTTCAGTGCACCATTTTTATATGCGCCCTATGCATTTGCGCCATGTGTATAATGCGCCAACTGCAACTGCGCTTTTTGCAAATGCGCGGCCTTTGTGTTTTAATTCATTTTTCTTTATGTTTATTTTTCTCAGACTTAGGTATTTAATCTATATCACAGTTTAGCTACTGCAAATGATTCTATGATATGATCATGATTTCATGATCTGATCGTGATTCTATGATCAGACAATCCTGTACCCAGTACCTTCATACTTTAAATTTGTTCAGAAGCAGCAAAACTAAACATTTACTCCAAATCTTACCACATGAGTTAGAAAGTCAGAATAAGCAAGACACAAATGCATAGAGTTACAGTATCTAATACGCCAACTGATCAGTCAAATTATAAGCTATACTGGTCATAAAATCCATAGCATTAATTTGACACTGATCATACTGTAGATTGAGTGTAAAAAATTCTAGAATTCCTAATGTGACATAATTGCACTTAGGTAATTTTCAACTCTGGTTATGTGACTATCTGTGTGGTCCTGTATGACTGTATAATAATTTACAATGTTGTTTTTGCCTAGTTTGTGTGGTATTCAAGAATAACTACATTTCTCATTTGATACTATGTTTTCAGTGTCCAATTAGAATTATGGCGGAAATGAACAATGCGCATTTGCAAATGGTGCATTTAACACACAGCACATTTGCTTTAACACAAAGCCCATATGACATGTGGCGCCTTTGGATCAGTGCGATTGGCAAAAGCGCATATGAAAAGGGCACAATTGGCTACACCCCAGTCACAATGCTTGAAACTGAGTTTTTATATTTTTTGGGTTTCACATACAAAGTTCGAACTCGGGATAAGCTGAACCTGACGTTCAAGCCTGAGCTCGAGATAATCCCAATCATAACAATTAAGACAAGTAAAACATTGCACATCTTAAAAAATTTGATGACAGAAAAAGTGAGTTATACGTAAGACATATGTTAGAAAAACTGCAAAAAGCATCGTTTGTTTGGAAAACAATGTAGAAAAAACCGCAAAATATGAGTACAAATGCTCATACTACATGAAAAAGCAAACAGAAAGGATCTCATAAATTGTGGCCGGAAATTTGAAATATTTGATACTCTTTTCCTGTTACACTTACTGATTCTTCATTTGTACGTTGAAATTAAATTGAAAAAAAGTGATGGTCCTAGAGATTGGCATCACTCATAAAATCTAGCTGATTAGTCTTATCCTGAAAGATTCGCTAGCGTTTAATTCTATTTATCGGTCGGTAGCGCAAAAAAATTATTTTAACAATTGACAGCAAAGAAAGCAATACAAAAAAGTTCGGAATCAAACCTGCTCGATTGGAAGACTACCTTAGGCGTGCGACTGAAACCCACGAAACGAAAAATGTTAGTGAAACTCAACATCTCGAGCTTGGACTTAAACCACCCTAACTTAACTTCCGTAATTTCCAATAGAAACTACATTTTGACATTGCTGCATTGATATCGTCATTTTCTCGACTTCATCACTCTATATCATCCCTATCTAGAGCTTATTACTCTATCAAAAGTTCAGAACTCTTTAGAGCAACTTTCGGACTGTAAAGAAATTTTACCTTGCAGAGTATCGAGCAATTGTTAGGAAATCTTAGGCAAGACAAAACATAATTTTATGTTCAAATTTGTGACAATAAAGCTGCAAAACACAATTAAACGATTTTACTGGAAGAAACCCTAAAAAATTGAACTAGTTAAGCAAATTGAATTTGGAACAACGCACAATAAGATATGACATCACGTAAACAATTTCAAAAAAACTGATACAGGACATTCCAAAGAATAAACCGCAAGCCGATGCTACATAACGCAACAGATCTATGAAAGTGAAGACTTGATCTTCTGTCATAATATCAATCTTATTAGTTTCGAAATCAACGTGGAGAACAATGGCGTTTCTGTCCATCCAGTTTTTTAATGTTGTATAATCTGTACCGCCTAAAATATCTGACAATGAAACATTGAAATTTTTAACATAAGCGGTAGTCAATTTTCGCTTGGTCATAACAGACGAAACGGGATTAACTTGGATGCAAGCATCCAGGCAGGTTGAGTCTTTAGAAATGAATGTCGCAGTGGCTTCGGAAACAACCGATTCCAATAAGCAACTCATCGAAGACAAAGTTTTGCTACAAAGGTTCTGATAATCGATATTGCTGCCAACTGTTTCTCTGTTCAAATAATTTGTGAACCAGCTAGGAACTGGTGGCACACATTCACACTTCTTAAAGAGACTGCGCAACCATAACACGGCCTGACAGTAGGTTTTAGTATACTCCATAACTGGAAGACTGCTGTTAGTGGAATGATATCCTTCCGACCTGCATCTTCCGAGATTTTCAGTACTGCGTACAGTTCTGATCGTTTTGATCTTGGCAATGTACTCATATCCTGGATGAATGTTGAATCGTTTCTGAAGTACATTCGTATCAAAAAGTGAATTTTTATCCGTGGTTGATACGGACATGCCCTCGCCTATGTCTGGGGTTATATGACCGCAACGCTGATTCTGCTTGATGTCCATGAAAAGTGTTAAATCGTGAGGTTTAGCGGTAATAAATGGTTCCTTCGCATTAATCGAGATGTTTGAGGCCCACTCAGAGTCGTATTGAAAATGGAAACAGAGTGTATCATCCGTATAAACATCTGTGATCGTTACAGGTTCATCTGGTAAGTTGCATGGGAATTCCCATCCTTTCCAGAAACACTTGAGAAGAACGTCCCGACGTGAAGTCATCACTTGGCATGCCAAATTAATCAGTCTTGCATATAAGTTGTTGTTACTAGTTAAGCCGACAAAGTCAATTGGTGGAGTTACTTTTTCCTTTGAAGAAGGCGGACAATATTTTGCAAACTGAAAAAGTATGCACTGTATAAACAGAACATCTAAAGAACTCAGCTTGACATTCTGAAATACGAAGAGCTATGCGTTTTCTGAATGGCTGATTACTAGCCCTACCTGTTCTCGCCAATGAGATTCATTATCGTTGGCTGGCACGTAAGCACTTGTAAGCTTGTAGTAAAACTGTCTGGCCATTGAATCCCGATGATACACGGACTTTTTTATCGTCTTGTAGTGACAAAAAACCAAATTCGTAATCAGCAAATTTTTAACTTCTGCAATATTTGAAAGGGGCACATCGAAATCAATACTAGTTTGAACACCATACGAAATATAATCCGCATATCCTTTTTTGCACAATGAGAAGCAGCTGATAGACGCAAATATTACTAAAATTGACCAGATTTTCCTGTCAAACGATGATTTGACCCTGCTAAAATTATTCACGCCAGCCATTGTGCTGAATGACAGTAATTCCCGTACTACTAAAGTAAGATCCGTTGACTGCTTGGATTGAATTACAATTTTAGTCTTCATGATGTCGACTTAGAATCTATCTATTGTAGAATGCGGATAACATCAGAGTCAGCAAAGTATTTGTTTAGTTAATTTTAATTCCAGCACTAATTCCCTATCTTAGAGAATGTCATTACCTAGTAACATAGAATTACATACGTCAGTACGCTCCCAGTGGAGGAGAAATACTACTCGCAGCTTTTTATTTCAGAGAAAAATAGAATCGAAGGATTTTTTCGATTGATACTATTTATAAGCCAGTAAATCATGATCACTTAAGTTTAGGCATCAAGCTAGAGTGAGTTGAGTCCCAATTTTTCACTAGTACCGAAATTTGCACAGAATCCACAGGTTGGAGTTTTTTCATTTTTCGGACTTTTTCGTCGTCTGTATACAGAATTTTAGATGACATTGTAAAGCTACCTCATGTTTAAAAAACCATTGTTTGTAATTTGGAGTAAAAAACTTTACTATACAGTATTTAGAAAATTTCTTCCGTTGGAAATGGGACAAGAAAATTTCGGAAAACTTGACTAAAGCTCAAAGGGCGCCTTCCGATTCGGTGCTACAGAATTATTGAATTGATTTCCGTAGGTCAATTGACTAACTTGTTGACATTTCCCTCCGATATTCGTGGCCATAGACGTTTTCCATCACCTATTAAGATTTGATACAAAATCAAAATTTCATTTGTAAGATGTGCAATTTTTCAGTGAAAATTTACCCGCGAAACAGCCCTGGATGGTAGTGGGCTAACATACAAAGAAAATGTCTCAAGAACAAATTGATAGATTCACTGGAATACATTTTTAGACGAGGATGGTGGATGGAAATCGGGAAGACGATTAAGTTGATAGACTTTCAACTTGAAAAGACCCGTTCCAAATGCTGAGTTCAGATTAGGATATCAATCAGGAAAAACGACTTATATGGTTTTCCTCCAACTGGCACAGTGTATCACAGAAATAATGCATTTAACCCAGCAAGCTGGTGTATTTGAGTCCTGCTCATCGCCAGCTTAATCTGTAGTATTTTCCTGTTTCATTGTTACAAAATCCACCGATAGTCTCTGTGCTTCAGTTATCTTCAATAGATCATTTGTTTATTGGCCTCTGTTGGGGATGCACTTACCGTAGCAGACATTCCATCCATGCAAATTGTGGAAATGGGTAAGAAGGCTTCATTACGTGGGCACGACTGCCTTTATAAGGCAATATGTGACATGTGATGAGAATCATTCTCACAAATTTATGTGTTATGTGCAAGCCTTCCCCTCTCCGTTCTTCATATTTTGTTATAGTTCTTTTACACCCATAAAGTGGGGCGGCCAAAAATGTGTTTATTTATCGATTCTTTTTTGGCCATCGAGATTTATATTGGGGCCACATATATTCTGCTACAGCAGCGTCTCACATTCCCGGCTTTTACGAGAGCCATTGGGTAAGGTTCTCTGGAGTACTCTGGTAGTTTTCCAGCTGCAAACTGTTGGATTCCAGTTGTTGAATAGGGACTGAAGGTTGTGTTTATGTCTGCTAAATAACTGTTGCACTGTATCGGTCTTTACCAATAGGGAGCCCATTTGAATGGCCTACAGTAGCTAGCTTGGTAGAAGCCAATAGACTCTCTAGTTAGATTGCCTTTCTGAACATAACAGGTCAAAACTGCATATCTAAAAATCCTACAGTATTATGATCATAACTATCGACATCTTCCTGTAGAAATGCTTTTCAGCCAATAAATTTTCATTTGTCAAAGTAGCCACAAGTTGAGGAATGTATTCCGTAGGAAAAGGAACTCATCATGAATGAATTTCATATCCACCACAGAACACTAATGCTGTTCACACCCTCTACATTCTGTCGACACTGGGAGACACTTTAGCCCAGCATGTGAACACATATTTTGCTCTACTAGCTGACTCTGCCCTGTCCCCCTTTATCTCATGCCGTGATGGGACTATTCTCAGGCTGGACAGTAGGCCACTCATAAACTAAATGTGAGATAAATCGAGGGGCAAGGGGCGCGGGGGAATTTGGTGGGGTAGATCTAGTGTTATATTTGTCTTTGGGTCGGGCGCTGATGAGTCGCCGGCAGGATTGGGATTCCGAGGTTCGTCCTTAATGTACGTGTTTCCCACACCCACGTTTACCCGATAAACTTAATGACTTGTACTTAAACCCCAACACTTATTACCCCACCAATTAAGGAAAGCCTAATTTCTTTAACTGTCTCCCTTATTGCGTAAAGTCGGAAGGCGGGAGTTTTCTACCTTCTATATTTTATGCAACGAACAACGAAAAACTTATGTACAAACGGCAATGGGTGAGAATTATAAAAAGACGAATGAACAACTCCCACGCACTGGGCAAGAGAAAGAAAGGCTGCATGGTGGGAGGTGAGGAATGACGTGACTAGTGGTGGCTGGCGAGGCACACAACTAGTATATAAAAAACAAATAATAATAATAATTGAGAGAGACCAGCGCACCCGTACCAACGTGCACTACAGTAAGATGGTTGTTAGTGGTCCGCATTGCTCTCTCCACTTGCCACCTGCGGGCCTCATACGCACTTTGACCAAACCACGAAAATCGGCCGAAAACACACTACAACATCCCTCCCCCTTGCAGTAGATCGCCCTGAGCGATCGTCAAGAAATAACCAAAAACGTGCAAGGGGAAGGGAACCGTCACTACAGACCGTCACCAGGGTTGCCGAAGGGGGTCTTGGGTATTGCACAGTGGGGCCGGCGGAGTTGTTGGGGTTGTTTGAGCCGATTTTCTAGGGTGGCGCGTAGGGTGAGACCTCCCAACATGAGTGCAACTAGCGAGGCCGTAGGTTCAGCAACGCCGCAGCTCGCGTCCTCACTCTGTTTGTACGGATATACTGGAGCGCACCAGCATACGATGCCATATGGATGTGAGGGTGAGGTCGGCCACTACGACTGCGGTGGCAACAAAACATGGACGTGGCCGTGGAGGCGGTAAGGACAAAGAATGGCGCAAGTCAGGGCATGTGGCCGACAACAAACAGTCGGCTTACTGCTTGGTCTTAGCATCGGCTGCACGTGTGCTGGGAACACTAGTACAAAAATAAAGCACAACAAAAGAGATTAGAAAATAAACAACTGGTATTAGATGAGGTTAAAGAAAGAAAAAAAACAAAAACAAAAACAAAGAAAACAAACATTACTATACAAAAGCTTCGGTCAATGGCCGCGGTGTTGGCGAGTATGGGAGGCAGATCGATGGTGTTGTTGATAGTTGCGGGGGTTGCGATCACTTTGGCAGTATCGGGCGTTATGGTATCCGTGCGGATCACAAGGGTCATCGTGCCCATCAAAACGAACAGAACGGGAATTGCGGTTGCGACGACTGTGATCAGTGATGATGATGTATATGTTTGCGATTCGAAGCGGAGAGAGAGGATTCACGCTCCGAGACAGCAATTGTGTAGTGACCAACGACAGGCGGTCTGAGGACAAACCTGTTGGCAGCAGCGGTCGCGGTGGCAACAAATTCCACCGGGCAGAGAAGTTGTGCAGACGCAACAGGGGTGCGGGGTGATCCCTTTCGCTATGGTATTGCAAATAAATTCGTTGAATGTCGGCAATTTGGGGTGGTTGCGGAAATGGTGCGTACCGCGGATAGGCCATCCAGCTGTCCATCAGACTGACAGCGGTGTTGTAGGCCTGCAACAAGCATGAGGGGTTATCCAAGTCGCGGGATTCATAGAGGAAAATGGCCAAATGGGCGGTGTAAATGGCGTCGATGATGCCGAGCTCCTCAGCCCACAGGCCGGCCACCCATTGCAGTATCAGTGCAGCTACGTCATGCGAGGCGGGCAGCTGTTGTTCTGGGTACGAGGGTCGATAGTGTTCACAAAAATATTGATACAAGGCGAGTGAAGCATTCGTTGCTTGAATGTGAACGGCCATGGTGATGCAAATACCAAGGCGGCCGAAGAAGTTGATCAAAACTATTTCGTGCAACGTACGGGGCATGCAATATTTGACGGAAGGATTAATGCATGGCAGATATCGGGGCGTCACAAGGGTAACGCAATGCGGCGAATCCGTGGTTCGGAAATTCGTATAATTTGGCAATCCGGTTGCTTCGCTGGGCAATTGTGGTTCGGCAGTTGGTGTGGAACTTGCTGGAGGAGGAACACCAAGTACCGGCCTAGTTGCGATAACCACTGGTGGTTGTTTGAACGCAGTAACTGGAGCCGACGGCAGGGCCATAGGCGGCAGCAATGTGGTGTGGGTTACCGTAGTCGTTGTACCGGATGTCCTTGCCATAGGCGGCTGCGATGTGACTGTAGGCTGAATCAAAGTTGCGGCTGACGTGGCGGGTTCCACGTCCATAGGAGGCCGCAGAAGCGGAGCTTTGAGCACATCCTTCGGCAGGTTCTCCAAAGCTTCCAAACGTCTTTGTATCTCAGCGTCTCTGTGCAATGGGCTAATGAAATCCGTCAACTTTGGCGGTGACCGGCGGAAATGGTGCTGGTGCGCATCTTCGTAGAAACCGGTCGAATGCACTTGGCGTGTTTGTTCGCTTTGAGTACGGTGCGGCGGGGCATCGTGGCAGCGTTCTTGTTGACAGCTATCGGGGCTAGTGGTTTGACTTTGTTGAGTTTCTCTACGGTGGCGATCATCACGAGAGTGAGACTCGTGGCATTAACGGTGACTATCTGCTTGACGAGCAGGTGGCAGTTGCGTTGCCGGCGCTGCTGTTTTGGTTGTCATGGTTTTTGATTTGGGCCACGAAGTGGCCTGCGAAGATTTGTGAGCTTCTTGGCGGGCTTTCTGTTTATTGTGTTTTTCGCGGCGACCGGTTGTTCGTTTGCTGAGCATTTTGCCACGCTCAGCTCGCGAAGTGCTGGGTGGCGGCGTACGCCTTGTGCTGGGTTCATCCGTCATTCGGGTCTTGTGGGATTTTCAATATTCGGCTTCTTCCTGAAGGTGTTGTTTGCGCTTCATGGAGTGTTCATAACGTCCAGGTTTGCGAATAGGCTTGCCATGGTGATCTAGAGCCGGCGTGGACGTGCTGGGGGCCTGTGGGGTTTGAATATCCACAGGCGCCATCCAGGGCACTAGAGTCACGGGCTGAGGCAGTTGCGGCACCCTTGGTGGCTGGAAAGCGATCGGAGGCAGTAAAGAAACCTGCGGTTGCACCGTTGTTTGAACCATAACCGGAGCCGTTTGAGCGACTTGAGGAACCGGGGCTGGTGCCGTCGGTGGTGGCAACAAAATGCATTGTATCTATTCTTCTAGCATTGCGGGGTAGTCTTTCCAATGGTGTTCAGGGAACAACATACCAGGCGGCGGCAGGAAATGATACGCAGCAAGCGCTGCGGCCAGGGCGTCCCATTGGGTAGCTGAAATGATTTGTTGTGAAAAGCGTACAGGTGCACTATACCTGGCAGCAGCAACGGCGGCTATTATCGGGGGTCCGGGTAAAACTGCCGGAGTCACCAAGTAGATTCGTGGGTCGATGGCGGGTGCCGTTGGGGGCATCGTAGCGGTGGGTTCTATAGGAACAACGTCCATAGACGTGGATTGTTCTACGGTGCTTTCTTCGGGGATGTCCATCAACATTTGATCTGAAGTCATGGTTTTGGAATCCATCGCAGCCGGTTGGATGGGGGTAGATTCGTCCATCCGTGCTGGGGCAATGGTTGAAATTTCGTCGAGCGTGAGTTTCAAGAAATCGGTGATTTGTGTGGCGGTCGCTGTTATATCGGAAGGCGCAGCAGGCATAGGAAGGGCCCATGCCTCAGTTGACGGCGGCAGCTTCGCTATGTTGAGGTCGAAAATTGGCATGTCCAAGAGTTCTTCATCGGTGGGTTCTACTCCAAAATCGATGGGGCAGTCAAGCAGTTCCTCGGCAGTGAGTGTGTTCACTGAAGCCGTAGTCGGCATGGGGTATGTGTACACTGGTGCGGGGAACGAAAATTGATTTTGGAAGTCCATGATTGCGATGAACGATGAATAAAAGTGGAAACGGCTGTGCGGATTGGCCGTGTAGTCAGATTCGTCGATTTTGATTTCTTCAACGGACGTTTCCATGTGGAATTCCTCATCAAAAACAATCGGGCGTAACACGAACTGGTTGCAAATATACATTCTCGGTTCGCTGGTGAAAGACTGTTTGCGTTCGGGAATGCGACTCATCCAATTGGTGAGGCATGATTTGGGGTTGCCGTCCCTGCGGTACCACATACAATCGTAGAACGCGGCATGTATTTCTGGCTTCATTGGTTGGGCGTGGCGGAGCAGCAAATCTTTAACAGGGGCGTATTCTTTCGCTGAGCATGGCGAGGCTAGAAGCGTGGCTAACGGCATAAAAGAGGTGAGCCATCGAAACCAATCTCCGAACACCTGTAAAAAATTAAGAAAGGTTGAGGGGTGATAACGATAATGAGTACCCTAATAGGTGCGCTCGCACAATGGCTGATCGGCGGCAATGCGTTCGATCCAGACATCGTCAACCTCGTGACGAAGCGGTGGCAACGCGGGGTCATCCTATTGCCTTTGATCTCGAATAGCCAATTTGTATATTGGAAAAACCGGAAAGTTGAGGAGTTGGATGATCCGGTCGGTAAGGTTACTCTTCATGGCCGAGGTGACGGCTGCTTGAAGGCGCTTCGGGTCGTCGAACATTGAGCGCGGTTTTAGGGCTAGATCTTCGTCATCGGAAACATCCGGTGATTTATTCCACTCATCTTTTTGTTTCTTCTTCTTCTTCTTAGGCGCTTTCAGGGCGGTGAGCAGCTTCTGATGTGTTGTACGCCTCAAAACTTTGACGTCTCGAAAACCGTTGGGTCTGATTCCTAAACAAAAAGATCGACCATGGTCGGACGCTGTGCAATCGTACATGAAAAATTTATAAGCTGAAAGAAATTCGTCTCGCATAATTGGGGGTAGGGCGATTTGCGATATGGTGGGATACACTCGATTGGCAGAGTCCGGGGTAGAACATCTGACAACGCAACATTGTGAAAGGCGGCCATGACTGTCTCAGCTAGGTGGTCGATTTCGGCGGCATCCAGTGAGTCGTGGGGCAACAAGGCGGGGGCGTTGTAAACCTCGGAGATGAAGCCGTAGCAACCAAAAGCCAAAAACAATGACAGCAGGTAGTAAGCATCGAGGGCCGCGTAGGCAAGGACGTCGGATTGCAAGAATGACATCGATGGATTGTTGAAGAATTGCAGGGCTGCTGGGAAGCGTAGCGTGAGTTTGGAGACGTCCAGCGCCCACATGGCGGAAACGGTGGCTTTCAGCATAGGTTTTTCGGGAAAGAATCCAATTCGTCGCACCAGCTCATACAGGGGCGGAGAGATGTCGATGTTTTGGATTATGCTGTACGCATCGAAATGGATGGCTTTGACTACGGGATCTTTATATTTCTTCTGACAATTGGTCCAGAATTGGGTACCCAGAAGAGCGTATATTCCCGCCCAGTCGTGGGCTCCATCAAAAGAAACTACGATGGTGTGTTCACCGTCGACCAGAGAGAATAGTGCGGTCCAATCTTAGGGAGTAGCGGTGAAGGTTTCGAAGACAAACATCATGCTGTTGGGAAACCCGAGTTGAAGGTATCGTGGGTAACTAGACGCCGTAGAGTTGGCTGGCATAGGCACAGTAAACTGGAACTGTTTCATGTCCCCGGCCATGATTGATTCTGTGTCGAAGCCGATGAGGGTATAGCTACGGAAGTTTGGTGTGAGTTGGGCTGCTAAAGCCTGCCCCAAACTTCCGGGTGAAAGGAATATCGGCGGCGGCAAGACATTCAGGGGTCCTGCGTACATAGAGATGTACCACGATTCCAAATCGGCAGCGCGGGTCAGGCATTTGATGTTGTTTTCTTAAACAAGAGCGAGCGCAATTTTTTTGACATATGAAACATTGGGCACCAAATCGGGGTGCAGAGAGGAAGCAAAAGGGTGATTTTAGAGTGAAACCGAGAGAGGAATGTGGTGTTGCATGCGATTCGTAAGGAGGATACACACTCTCAAGAAACGGTGGCTTGGGCGGCGATGTCACTTTGACAGGTGCATCTTGGCAACTGGATCAGGCTACGATAGCGAGATAATGAGAGTTGTCGTATGTGGAAATCAAAGCAGCGGCCGGTTGTGGTGTAGTGGGGCACCACTTGACGATTACGGGATCGCGGGGGCTGACCATGGGTCTCTGGTGCGGGGCTACAGAGTGGAGGTTTCCCATGGGGTCCCAAGCAAAAGAGCATGCAAAAAATAGAAGCAAAAGAAGCATAAATAAGAAAAGTACCATCGCAGGCGAAGCTTAGGTCATTTTGGTGGGGCTGCTGCTCGGCCCAACGTACGTATCGTTCCTTGATGTTGATTGGTTCACGGTACGGTGGGGGCTCCTCAGCCATGGAGGTGGATGCGGTGGATGGATTCGTCATGTTGAAAAAATAATTTTTGAAGAGCGGCTGGAAAATGCGACTGTTGGGTATGGAAGCCAAAGGATGAAATAAAATAATAAGATAATAAGCCGCTGAAAGGTGAAGAAAGTGTAAAGTAAGAGAATGCAACACTACAGTTATGAAAAACAACACAAACACCACTATGTTAATGGGGATTAAGATCAACCTTTCCCAATTAGTCTTATGAAAGTGATAGCGGCCAGGGTGGGGTGGAAACAGGCTTTTTTTTAGTCATTTTAGGGGCCTGGGCCCCTAAAAGTTTGGAAATGGCTCCTAAAATTTTAGGTCTAGGAGCCATTTTGGCCCCTAAAATTTTGACATATTCATTTATATTATAGTGAATTGCAGCTGTTTTCATTCAATTTTAGATTTGAAGTAAGTGTTTTACAGGCTCTAAAATCATAAAACATCGAAAGTTTTCCGGCGCTTCACGCCAGATCTTATTATTTAATTTTTTAATTAGTCTATTCACTGTTTCTCTACAAATCAAACTTTCTGGAAAAAAAATTCTCGACGAAGGGAAAAAACATGCGGGTTCGAAATGGAAAAGATGAATTTTGGTGCATTTGGTGCAAAAGAATTCTGGTGATAAAAATCTCAATTTTTCCATTTTTGTTACTATTTTTTTAAATATGGAGCCGAGTTTGAATTCATGATTGTAATGGAGGTGATGTTCATAAATTTCAAGTTTAATTTGAGCTTGTCAAACTTATGAAAGTATGAACATATTTTTTAGTTTGTTAAATGATTACATGTTTTCGAACCTTGTATGTTTATCGAATAAGTTATCCTTAAAATAATTGTCCAGCATTTAGAATGTCAAAATTTGAAAAAAAATCGTTGCATAGCGCCGGAAAGATATAGGAAACAACAGAAAAATGAAAACAGAAGCTGCAATTTCAAAACCCTATACTTTTGAGTCGGAAGGAAATGAACTCAAGTGCAATCTTGGATGAAGATTTGTGCAAAATTAAACGAAATATCACGTTTTCTGCATAGAAAATTTTCTTTCTACAAAGATTTCTCGGCCGATGTTTGTACGTGTGGAAAGATGCCTGTAACTGAAAACGCTGGGTGGAAATCAAATTTTGAACAGTGATTTTTTAAAACTCGTATCAACTGATTGAATATCTACATAATTTAATTTAGTACGTTCTACAGTGTGTTACAAGCACGTTTTTCAATATTCTTCAATTGAAAATTTTTGGCTCCCAAAATTTTAATTTGGCCCCTAAAAATTTAGGCCTAGGAGCCATTTGGCTCCTGGTTTTCAAACCAAAAAAAAAAGCCTGGGTGGAAATAAACTCAATGGCCTCGTGTGGAACAAAGCCTAGTCCTTAAAGAAGAAACCCCCTCCTACGGTGAAAGTGTGGAGACTGGGGAGGTGTGTAATGCGACATTGTAAACTCATTGAAGTTTGCCAATGATGACCGGTGTTGGTGAAAGTACAGTTTGAATGTGTGATCTGTATCATTAGCTCATCAACAGCGTCGCCATGATCTAAAGTAAACAAAGGCGAAAATTATGTACAACTCGGCGTGAAGAGCGCTGTATCACAAAAGAAAAATTTTCAAAGCAAACTATTGTCGGCGTGAAGTGTGGGGCAGGCCTGGTCCGCCTGTTTCGAGTTCGAACACTACTTTTGCTGGATGCAGGATGGATGGTTTTAAACGCGTCGTGGAGACGGTTTGGGGGCGGCCGGGCGCATCGATTGAATCGATGGTGACTACGTTTTCGGCAGCGCGAGAGGCGTCCATGATGAGAAAAGGTCCAATGAAGTCGGGTTGGATTTTGTTAGCCTTGTGGGTATTGGTCAAAAGAACAAGGTCGTTTACAGCGAAGTCACATTTTTGAGCTTTTCGGTCGAAATATTTTTTGCTGGCTGTGGCTGCTGCATCTAGGTTAGCTTTTATTTTTTCGTGCATCTTGAGTTGTGCTTGTGTGAGAATATGCTGATAGGCGTCGTAGTTCAATGGCAATGTGAGTCGACGGGCGCAGTCATAGTCGAAGGTTATGCATGGTTCATAACCGCATAATAAACTGAAGGGGGAATGGCGCATAGCAGTATGCGGCGTGGCGTTGTAGGCGAATATGGCGTAGGGCAAGTATCGCTCCCAGTTGTCCGGGTCGTCAGCGGTGTACTTTTTGAGTTGAGCGATTAGCGTTTGATTGAAACGCTCGACCATTCCGTTGCACTGGGGATGATGCCGTCGTTTTAACTTTCCGGATCTTGAGCAGATCGCAAATATCTTTCATAAGCTGCGACATAAAGCATCCACCTTGATCGGAGAGAAGGACAAGCGGGCTACGGTGTGTGAGGACGACATTGTTGATGAAGCATTCCCTGATGGTCGCGGCTTTTTGGTCTGGTATCGGATGCGGGGAGACCCATTTCATGAAATAATCCTGAAAGACAATAACGTATGGGCGTTTCTCACCTACCCGCAAAATATTGTCAATATCGGTCCCCACAATTTCAAAAGGGTGTTTTGGTTGGATCGGCAGCAGCGGGGGGGGGGTGACATTCGTGGTGTCGTTAGTTGACACATTTTGCAGGACTTGATCCACTTGCGGACGTTTTCTTCTATACCGGGCCACCAAAAATGAGCTTTGATGGCTGCTAGCGTGGGGTTTGATCGTTGGTGATTCAAGATTTTTGTGCCGTGGAATTGATGAAGAGTTTGGTTGACCATGGATGCTGGGACAACTAATTGCTTGACATCCTTGATCTGGCAGTACAAAAGTTGATCTTCGACGAAGAAAATCGGTGGGTGTTTGGTGGCATAGTCCGTTTTGAGTGTGGCGATGATTTTCGAAATGGCAGGATCCGCGGCTTGGGTGTTTAAAACTTCATCATGACAGGCGATCATTATGGCTTCGGCCGGAGGCGGTTCCTAGTTGGCAGTTACTGGCATTAAATTGGAGAGTGTGGGTTGACTGATGGTCTCTTTTGTCATTGCACGTGTGACAGCGTTGATTTCTGCATCGATCTCCGTGGTTGGTGTAACCTCTGCTGGGAGTATATCCAGTGCCTTTAAGTCGGCGGCCATAGTTGCACCAGCAGGGTGAAAATCTTTACGAAAAATCTTAGCGGTCAAGTTTTCAGTGTTTGGGATTGGCATTTTGTCACGGTCGTCTTTCCTGGACAAGAAGTTGGCGCAAGCGTTGTCTTTGCCTTTGACGTACTCTACTTTGTAGTCGTAATTTTGGAGGTTTATCGCGAAACGTTGGAGGCGCAAATTCCGGTGTTTTTCGTCTTTGAGCCATTCCAGGGGCTTGTGGTCGGTACGAACGATAACATTTTGGCCGTACACATAGTGGCGGTACATCTGGAAGCCGTAAACAATGGCAAGGCATTCGCGCTCAGTTGTACTGTAGCAGGTTTCGGCATCAGTGAGTACGCAGCTATTGTAGGCAATGACCTATTGATCGTTTCCGTTTTCCTGATATAAAATTGCTCCGATGGGGGTGTACTGCATCCGTTTGGATTAGGAATTGAGGTTTTCCGTCGTAGACCAGGTAGCGAAGGAAAGGTGATGACGTGAGGGCTATTTTGATGCCTTCGAACGCGGCGTGATGATCGTCCGTGGCCTTATATTGAGCATCTCTACGTAGGAGTCCATACAAAGGACTGGACAAGGTTGCCAAATTCGGGATGAATCTTTTGCACCATTGGACTAAGCCTAAAAAACTTTGCATACCTTTTTTGGTCTTTGGGAATTCATAATCGGCAATTGCTTTGACTTTTTCTGGATTGGCAGCGATTCGGCGGGCGCTTAGAAGATGTTCCAAGAACTTGACTTGCGGTGGCAGAAATTTGCATTTGTCTGGTCGGAGTGTAAGGTTGGCGGGGCGGAGGGCTTCGAAAACGATTTGTAAATGCTCCAAATGTTCTTCAAACGAATTCGAGAAAGTGATGATATCGTCGATATAGAGGAGGCAAATCTTCCAAATATATGGTCAAAGAATTCGTTCCATTAGGCGTTGGAATTTGGTGGGCGTGTTTTTCAAGCCAAAGGGCAAAACTTTGAATCGGAACAAACCTTCTTGGCAGATAAAGGTTGTTTTATCGCGAGAGTCGGCGTCGAGGGGTACCTGCCAGTATCCGGCTTTAAGATCCAGCGTAGTGAAGAATTTCGCCTGTCCCATCACATACAGATAATCGTCAATGCGCGGGATCGGGAATTTGTCGCTCGGCGTTATGTTGTTTATTCCACGGTAGTCGACAACGGGTTGCCATGGGCCATCGTTCTTCTTCACAAGGAATAGCGGTGCAGCCCAGGGTGAGGGGGATTGTTCTATGAAGTCGTTGTCAAGCATTTCTTGAATATGAGGACGGACAATTGGCCTTTGCTTCATCGCCGCGCGGTAGTAATGGCGGGAAACTGGCTTTGCAGTGCCGGTGTCAATGCTGACGGTTAATTCGTTCGTGAAGGTAGGTTTGTCGCCGGGTAGGCTGAAAACGTCTCGATTATGTGGAAGCATTTTAAGGGCTTTTGCTTTTTGAGTGGCAGAGACGTAAGTTTTTAGGGTCATCTTGTTCAGGGCGAACTCCAGTTTTTGTTGCGCGGTGTGACAAGGGAACGATTTATCCAGTGCCGCGGCTTCGTGATCTGTCAAGTCGCAGTCCGCGGCAATCGACGTAGGATTTGGAATACCCTAGCCTGTGTTTTGCCATCACGATGAGCTGATTCGGTCAGAGTTTGATGCTATTTGGCGTATTATTGATGAATAGTAGTGGACAATGACCGTTGGTAATATTTACGACTGCTGTTTCAACTGGAAGTTCTGCAGCTCCATTGTTAGCAGCTAGCGGTTGTAGGATCACATCGGGGATTGTCGCCGTTGTTGTGGGGAAAACGGTACTTCTGACCCACTGTTGACAATGCGGTGAAATCGAAATCATTTCTTGGGCGATGAGGAAAATTGGTTCGGCGAGCTCGGTAACCTCCAGCCGCCTGGGTGGCCATTGGTGTGGACTAGGTTGGGCTTGGTGAATTGGTTGTTCAGCCTCGATTTCTTCGGGCTGGCTGAAAATATCGGATTTATCATCATAGAAACTTACTCACTCATCTTCGGGAACTTCCTCCAAGACGTTGTCATTGGCGGCGTTTAGGAACAATTCCGTTTGAGGGCAGACCGAGGTGATTACTTTGAGTGGCAGTTTTACATCTTGGATTTCTATCTAATTATCTTTGAAATTCAGAATGGCGTGAATGAAATTCAGAATGGTGCGTGAATGAAATTCAGAATGGTGCGTGAATGGTGCGTGAATGAAATTCAGAATGGTGCGCGAGAAAATCGGTGCCGATGACACATTGGTCGTTTCCATCGTTGTCGAGGATTATGCACTTGATCATGTGTTCGCCAAACGCGGATTCCATTGTAAGGACTACTGGACCATGAGCGTTGACGACAGCGCCATCGGCGACTTTGATTTTTCTGCAAATCGGGAGTTGGAGCGATTGCTTGTCAAAAGCGGGTTCGACTAATCCTGAGGACAAAAGGGAGCATTGGGCACCAGTGTTGATGAGCGCGTGTGCTTTAATGCCTCCGAGTTTGATTGGAATTTGGAAAGCTCTCGTAGAGGTGTATTTAGGAACAGAGGTCTTTGTGGATGGCATGAGGTTATCAATTTGGCAAATGGACAAGAGAATGTGGCAGGGGTCCTGAAAAGCATGTCCTGTTGCGTTCCAACAGACTATGCCGGGGCTGACAATCGGTGCGGGGGAGGCTATTTCTTTGGATGGGATGACCATGTTGGCAGCGAAAGTCGATTGATTGGCAGCGCGCGGTTCTAGGGCAGGCGTTGATGCGGCATTGGGCGGCGGTAGCGCGGGCAGTGCTAGTTGTAGCTCAGAGGACTGAGAACTGGCGGGTGATGAATCTGTAGGTGTTGTAACATATGGAGCGGGCAGGGCATTGTAGTGAATATGTTGTTCCCATGGCGCCTGAAATTGATGGTTCGGGTTTACGGCGTAGGTATTCTGAACAAAATCAATTGGACGTTGTGTAGAGTTACCTTCATAAAAATAGTTTCGCACACTGTGGGCGTAGTTTGTGCCTCATTGGGATGGTGCCCCGCAGCGGGGTCTCCAATCCCGTTGGCCAAGAATATCGTTCGAGTTGGTTCTAAAGTCAGCTTGTCGTGAATGGGTGGCGTAGGTTGGTCGGTTGGGCTCTTGCCGGATCAGTTGCTGAGCATTTTGCGGCTTGAGCCAGATGCAATCTTCGGTGTTGTGGGTGCGGGATTTGTGAGCGTCGCACCAAAGACCAGTAGGCTGCGTTGTGGGCCTGCGGTCTCTGCAAGCGGATTGCTCGAAACGATTTGCGTATGGTTCTCCATTTTGAGATTGATAGCATGGACTTTGTTGTCGATTGGAGGGTAAAATTTCTTCCAGGTGTTGGCAAGATTCTCGTTCTTCATAGTCCCGATCCTATCTTAGAATCAATTGTTCTAAAAGCACTTCCGTGCGCGGTGGCTGTTGTGAGGGTTGTTCGAGCGCCTGCGGTTGGAAAGAGACAAATTTCGTAGGGGACGGTACCGAATTTTGGGGCCGACGGTCGGTGGAAAGAGAGCGTTCGCGATAGCAGTTTTGAGGACGGTCCATGCTGCTGTGGCGTTTAAAGGGTGGTCAAAAGGTTGCAGAGTTCAAAACGGCGGTCAAAAGGTTGCAGAGACTTCGGCGGTTGTACTTTGGGATCAGCTTGGTTCATGAGGATAAGTCTTTCGGCAGTACCAATTTCGGCTTTGGTTGCATTGAGGACACTACAGGCTTTAGCTACGGCGTTGGCCAGTTGTTGGACGTTAGTGAAATTTTTTGCTTGTTCGCCAATTGTTAATTGATAGAAAACAGGCATTTTTGTCAAAAAGGTGTCAATTACTTGTTTGCGCCGAAAGGTTTGGTCTTCATGCTGATACAATAATTGTACATAAGTCATTACCTTACTCAAAAACATGGTGAGCTCCTCTCCGACTTCCGGGGTGATTGACGTGAGCTCGCGTTTGAGAGTCATTTGATTGCAATCCAGGGGGAGTTGGAACATGAGCAGATTTTTAGCGTCTTCGTACCGCATCATGTCTTGAATCATATTGTGCAGCGTATCGCGGGTAAGTCGGCGTAGTGCACTCATTTTTATGTGGTTGGAGGCGTCGTAGCCAAACTCGTTTTCTAGGTGAATGAAGAAGGGTAATAGGCGTTTATTTGTCGCGGCGCCATCAATAATCAATGGGTGCATATTGTGGACGATTGTTTTGATACGGCTATCTTCTTCGCAATGAGATGTGCACGGCATTTAGTACCAAGGTTGCGGGTGGTCATAGTAGTCGTCGGGCGGGTAATCCGAGAAGCCGAAATGGTTTGCCGCGGGTGGTTGGTGTCTTTGAGGCGCGGAGCGGGGTAATTCTTTGACTCTGCGCGCGGTGCGGGAAAATTTGTTATTGTACAGGGTATCTGTCAACGATGCTTTAGGTTTGACTTGGGTAGGCAGTCGGCCAAGACTTGAGCCGGTTCGGTTTCACGGAGGGTTTCATTTGGAATGTAGATATCTCGCGTTTCCTCGCCGTGAAACCATGAGGACACCGGCAGTTGTCTTGGTGTGGGCGGATTGCGCGTGTTATTTGCGGTGATGGTTGTTGAAATCAACTGTTGCATTTGTTCTGCAAGGGCGGCAAAACGCGTGTTTGTAGCTTTAGTTTGTTCTTGAATCTCTCCTTGGACGCATAGTTGCTGGGCTTGAAATTGATCGGAAACGGTGCCGATAATTTGATCAATCATTTGTACCATAGGAACATTGTTGGTGATGCGTGCGGCAGGGGTGCTGAGTTGATCCAACGCATCGCGTGCTTCGATTCGAAAATTATGAACTTCATTAGTGTTTGCAATTGGTAGGCTGCTGCGGTGATTGTTTGTTGAAGCGCGGGTGGCAGCTGGGGCCTGTGGTGGGTCAATATTGAGGAAAGATTCGTAAGAATCGGTTCTGGTGACGGTTTGATCATTGCTACCTTGGGCAGGGATGTTTGGCGGTGGTATTTGTGAAACGGCAGGCGCGTTACGACAAATTACGGCGGCAATGAGAGGGTTGTGATATAGAGATGGCGGGGGTTGTCAATTGGCTGTCGCCGCGGTCCCGGGAATGAGTGGTGCTTGCGGTTGTGCTGTCTCGTCCAACGCAGGGGTACTGAAAGTAGACAAGGGCGGATTATGGGGAGGGAGGCTTACCGTAGGTACCGCTGAAGATTGTGTAATATTTGATGGTCGCGGCAGTAACATTTGATCAAAACTCAAGGCGCGACGCGCGGCTGTGGCAGCGTTCGGGGACCTAGACCGCAACGGTAGAAGTGTGAAATCCAGCGGCGTATGGCTTATTTTTGGCATCTTTTTCCGTAGGATATAGTAATCTCTTTTGTAACCTTGGGCGCAACTGCGGCGGGGTCAAATTTTGAAATTTTCTAGCGTTTTCGGATGCAACGTAATGGCGGGGAAAGAAAGTGTACAATCCAAGCGGTCACCAGTGTTATATTTGTCTTTGGGTCGGGCGCTGATGAGTCGCCGGCAGGATTGGGATTCCGAGGTTCGTCCTTAATGTACGTGTTTCCCACACCCATGTTTACCTGATAAACTTAATGACTTGTACTTAAACCCCAACACTCATTTCCCCACCAATTAAGGAAAGCCTAATTTCCTTAACTGTCTCCCTTATTGCGTAAAGTCGGAAGGCGGGAGTTTTCTACCTTTTATATTTTACGCAACGAACAACGAAAAACTTACATACAAACAGCGACAGGTGAGAATTATAAAAAGACGAATGAACAACTCCCACGCACTGGGCAAGAGAAAGAAAGGCTGCATGGTGGGAGGTGACCAATGACGTGACTAGTGGTGGCCGGCGAGGCACACAACTAGTATATAAAAAACGAATAATAATAATAATTGAGAGAGACCAGCGCATGCGTACCGACGTGTGCTACAGTAAGACGGTTGTTAGTGGTCCGCGTTGCTCTCTCCACTTGCCACCTGGGGGCCTCATACACGCTTTGACAAAAGGACGAAAATGGGCGGAAAACACACTACAACACTAGGGCTAAATGGTGAGCCAACTGTCGAGTCAAATCAAAGTCTAAATTACTGAATGATGAGATACATAGTCCGCCATTTTGTCTAACAAGTCTCTCACTTGCTTTGTCAGGCCATAATGAAGCAAGATATAGGCAGTTCTTCAATAAATTGGTCAACCTGAAAGTGAAGTGAGTGAATTCTAGCCTTAAAGCATACTTGTGTGTCAACGGAAATCACAATGCATCGTTTGAACAGAAAATCTACTTTAATTTGAGTTTTAAAAGTGGTAACCTGGGCATTAAGGAAAATCGAAAGAGGCTAACAAAATTTATTCAGAGTCTTTGAAAGTCTTTAATGCCTTCATGGAAATACACAATGTTGGAATATGTTTTTGAGTTGATCTCGCTAAAATCAATCAGTTACTGATCGGGAATAAAACTGTTCACAATGGACAAAAAACGATTTGGTTGGACTCGATCGAACACAATGATGTAAATGATAATGTAATTAGTATAGTATAAATGACCCTTTAGGATTCTCCCAAATGCATGAAAGTTTTTAGAAGAACATTCGTGCAGAATAGGATGACGATCGGGTAAAATTTTGACCGCCTTCACGGGATTGTTCCCAAAGAATCCTGTGATGTGGCGGAACTGCAGGTTTAGTTAGTAAGAAAAGGCGAATTTTTTTGATGTAACGAAAACACACAGAGTGGCGTCAGTTTTGAACCTGTCAGTTGAACGTTTCAAGTGCAACAAATATTGGTATCAAATTCTAGGTTCACCGTGCGAAGCAAAATTAAATCTATTTTGTTAATGCCGAGGGTCGATTTAAAAATGGTACGTAGTGGTTACCAACTAACTGCATCAGGACGAACAGAGTTCGTGAAAAATTCCAATGAGTGTTCTTTGAATAGAAGCTACATCTTCAAAATTCGTTTTGCCGAGGAATAATCCATCCCACTAGGAGGAATTTGAGATCATAAAAGTCACTCATGTCGGATTCGAATGCCTATTTCGTCCATTCGATCTATCTGCCCTAACTATATATAGAAAGAAATGAAACCTGAAATTAATGGGTACAAAATCTTGCATCAGCAGCGGGTAACCTTTCTTTTTGGTTCTGGAACTGCAAAATTAGATTTAAGGCGAGACAAAGAAACTGGGACTAGTCGTAGTCTGATCAAGGACAATCTGGCGGAAGCCATCGGCGGAAAAATTTTCGTCTATTAACTGCAGCATTATGGGAATTTTTCCATTTTTTCGCTTTATTTTGAAGAAATTTGTTTTTTTGTCATTTATCTGGAATCAAATGAAGTAACCTGATTTATTTCAGTCAGAAACAATGACAAAGTAGCAACTGGAAATAATTCATTTCATACAGGGCATTAGCGAAAAAAAGGTAATAGCGAAAAACATAAAACAGATGAAAATGTGTACAAGACACAGAAAAAGACATAAAAAGAAATACATAAAATTATGAGATAGAGAAGGAATAAGAGGAAGAAACATAGGATAAAGAAAATGGAAGAAAAAACTGATCAGAAGAAGTACAGTTTGACGCCAAAATTGCTAGCGCTGAAAAAGCGCGTCTCCCAGGTATCAGTCATATCACCATGCTTTAAGTCACAAACATTTCAGTTTGAACCTGCATTACATCATGAACAGTTCATTTTGCAATAAATGGAAACGTGCAGATTCCTCAAAGTTTCACAATCCGACATGTATTCGCCTTTATTCATTATTTCATGATATTGCTATAATCCATTCGTTTTGAAATGATCAATGTAGCGTTGTCACTGCCAAAACATCATTCAAAATGTGGAATGCTCGTTAACCTTATCGAATAAATTTTCCTTCATTATACACACTTCTTGATGGTCGTTCTTTCCAACCATTTTAAGATTACCAAAGTCATTCTCCTGTTCTCTAGTAAGGCTGCATTTTCTGAAACTTTGGATGGTTCATTGATGATCCCAAAATGGATAGAGTCGAAATTTTATAATTACATCTACAAATCATTATTCGTGCTAACGGAATGTTCGAGGTAATGAAAGTTTTGAGATCAGCGCTAAATCATTGTTCGTGATAATGGGACGTTTGAGGCAATGGGACTTTTATTTAAATTAAAGAAAATTGGTAAGAACTTATTTATTTGATTTTTGCCATTTTTTCGTCATGGAAAAATTCACGTTTTTCTACAGCATGAATTTGTTTACATTTTTTAAGTGTGGATTTCGCTTACTTTTTATCTTGTTACTGTAGGTTCGGTTACAAACTAAATTCTCTGTTGTCGAATGGGATTAATCTTCTGGATTATATGGAATCCATTCCGATGGGTGGTACTGTAAGAAACCTATAAACTAATTTAGAGTAACTAACCTGGTTTTTTGTTGACAATCATCCATCGTTCAACTCTCACTCTTCTTTGCATCGCTGCTGCGTTCACTTCTCCAAAAGCATCACTGACTGAACGAATAAAAGACATTAGAAACTTGAAATAAAATAAAGTTTAAAATAGTAACTCACTGGAACTTCAACTCCTACACTGATTTGCATCATTCATTGGAATCCCATGGAGAAAACCAGAAACAGAAAAAAATTTGAAATTTTTTTAAATGTGTTTTTATATTACAAATTTAGTTTATATATGGCATGTAAAACTTGCTTTTGGTGTTCTTCCCTAATTTCACCATTCAGATCGTCTCGCTTGTCCACCTTCATATTCGTCATCTGCAAATTTGCCAATTCATGTGTATCTGTTGTTTGTTACCTACATTTACCATAAACAAGAAATTCGCCATTAGACACTCAGTAAGACTTAAGATGACATTGAGCTACCAGGTATTACAGCACAGGACAATAGAGCATGGACATTAGAGTATGGACATTAATGTCCATGCTCTAATCTATGTATGGACATTAATGTCCTTGCTCTAATCTCCCTATGCTTTAATGTCTGGGCTCTAAATGTCCATGCTCTGATGTCCATGCAGTATTGTCTGTCCTGCACTCTACTGTCTTGCCCTCTAATGCCCCTGGGGTCTATTGTCCTCACTGCTGATGTCCCTGCACTCTTATAGTCATGCTCTAATGTCCATGCTCTAATGTCTGTGCTCTATTGTCCCATACATCTAGTGCCTTGGTATCAATTTTGAGACTATCCATTTTGAGCATACCAACTTCTTCATTTTCCACCCATTTGTGTGCATTGTGTCCGTCTCTGTTCCCATCTTTTTTGTTACCAGTCAGTTCAGTAATATCCAAAGTCCAGTAAAAATTCAAATATTTTGTATAAATAAATGTAGCTTCAGGGAATCATGCACTTTGAGTCAATCCAAGGAATCATGCACTTTGAATTGCTTCCACTTGGTTTGACTGCTAAAGTAAATCACTGATAAAGTCTATGAAGATCAGCTTTATCATGAGCAAAATGCTCTGATTCAAAAGCAGCCTTCATCGGTAAACTGCAAAGGAGTAACTTTGCTCCATGGCAATGCCCATCCACATACCACTGGCATTGTCCAGGCAAAAATCCAGGAATTTAATGGAGAGTTGTTAATCCATCCACCATATTCACCATCAGATTATTATTTGTTCCAGTCGTTGTAGAATAGCTTTGTCGATACAGAATTTGAAAATGATGACCAGGTAAAAATGTTTATCAGGAACTTTTTCGATCCAAAGCTCAAAACCTTTTATCGTGCAGGCATTGTAAAGCTACCTGCAAAATGGCAAAGTGTGATTAATAGCAATGGGGCATATTTTGATGATTAATCAAGCTTCATGCAAATGTAATAAAACTCTGAAAATGTAGTCAAATTTCTGACTACTTTCTTGCCAAGTGTATATTTCAAAATCTAAGGCATAATCCTGATAAACAGATAGTTGGCATAACTGTAAGTCTGATAATATTATTAGAGCACTGTCTGATGCCTTCAGCTGTGAATCAGAAAATATAGATTCAATGTATAGATTCAACTCCTAAGTTGTTGTGGTACAAAATTCTGCTGTAAAAGCTCATAGTAAACTAGTTTAAACAAATCGATTTTCTCAATAAACAGGCTAACAGTTTCAGGAAAAAAGATTTTCTTGTAGAATCTACCCATTATTAACACATTTTTTACTGCAGCATGGCCGAGTGGTCTAAGGCACTTGTTTAAAGGACCAATCTATTACTAGGCTTGGATTGAAATCTTACTGATGCCTATTTCTTCCATTTTTTGGTCAGAAAATTTATACCTTTTAGTATTTTTGCTTCGGAGAATTTGAGAGCTCATATGAATACCACACGGTTGGCCATAGGATTGTGAAATCCTGTAGGAGCATCACCCAATGGCTAGTCCTATGGCCGATGTGAAGTAGTAATCCCATCTTATACAGGGAGAATAGTTAAGCATATACATATGTTATAGCATACAAAAAGGGCAGAGTCCTTTATTTACACAAGGAATTTGTCATCTCTATGCAGTGGATTCAGGTAATTAACAGACTACACTACCGTATGACACATTCCCATAACAGGTGTATTATGCAAAAAAATCGAATTTTCCAGCAGCTTAACACTTTTTTGACAACTTTACACAATTTTTTGATAATTTGGGCCAACTTTTTCACACCTGTATAAAGTTTTTGACAAAATTCCAATGACAGCTTTTTGAGCTTAAATTTGGGGATTTTGGAAATTCTGGATTGGCAACACTGTATAAGAGTGGCAGTTTAACAATCGAAAACAGAAAAGGTGACAAACATTTAATATTACAAAACATTGAAGATATTTAATAGAGTACATAATGACAAGATTAACATTTGAAAATGTGGATTATGTTGTTCAATCACCGAAGTCAAATCTTCAACCTCCATAATAAGCCAAAGCATAACTGATGCAGCATCGACCAGGCCCTTTCCAACATAGACATTTAGCACCTAAACTTGTGAAACAACAGTGCAAGGCGGCATTGCACACATTGGTGGCAGGTTTGCACCACATATTCTTTGGTCGTTCCTTGACCTGCAAACCAGAAAGAAATTTTATAACAATTTTTTGACAAAAATTATATATATTAAGGCATTTGGCTATAGATTTAAGTGATTTTGATACTTTTGAGAACAAAACAACAATAGAAACCAACAAAACCTCAAAAAAATTTTCATGAATTTAAATTTTAGAGTTTAAAGTCTTTTATTTAAATCAAAATTCAACAACAACTGATGAAGTACTTGAAGATTTCGAATAAAGCTCTTGGACGACTGTTGGATGTTAACCCTTGAGCAGCAGTGCATGTAATGGCTCAGGAATTGGGCTGCATGTTACAATATTCAACCATTGAGACAAAATAGGTTGTAAATTGGGTCTCACATCATCAATTAGTTAATAATTTAATGACATGTGTGTTCTTGTTTCCAACGTTTAATATTGACCCTTTTTCTTGACCAAGTGCCTTATAGGAGATGAGGAATACATCAATGCAGTTTGAAGCATCTATGGGTCACAAAGGGGGTGACAGCAGATTCAGTTCCTACGCATCCTAAAAACATAATGCTAATGCTATTCTCATGGTGATCAATTTGAGGAATCGTCAATTTTGAACTTCTTTGTGATGGATAAGACATCGGTGCTGAGTTCTATAGCAATTCGGTCACTTGCATGAAGCATTGTGCAAGCAAGCAGCCTTTCTTGCAAAAGATTGCAAGAATTAGAAAAATAACTCACTTTTCTGTGGGATTGCTAACAAAAAAAAATAAATTCAGAATTTAGAATTACAATAATCACAAAAACGATGAAAGCTACAGTTTGTCCAACAATTGTGGAAGGTTTCACTTCGCTGATTCTTTTCATATAAAAGACTTGCAAACAATGCCCAAAATGAGTAAAATGTAAAGATTGTGAACATAACGGAATAAGAATAGGTCCAAAGTAATTTAACCATCAAATGTGAATTTTACACGCTGACTTGATTTATTGCCATTTTTGTTCAAACTTTTTTGTAAATACTGCAATCTTTTGGTGAAGAATTCATTTTTGTTAAGATTGTCTTCTTGAATTATTCTATGATTTTACTTGGGCTCCAAGCACTGTCTCTGCTGCAGTACACTTTGGTCATCTTGCAATTATATTCTCCTGGTCCATTTTAGTTATTTATGTGGGTGCAGTGTTTGTATTTTCGCCACACAATAAACTGCTATCCAAAGACTCTAAGATCTAACTTGTTTGAAGTATTTTTCTGTAGTGTTATATCTTCTAACGCATTGCTAACATTTGGAAACTTGTCTTAAATTTAGAAAAACAGTTAAAAGTTTACACAGTACTTGTGAACCAAAAATCAGTAATTTTGCTCTATGACAATGCCCACCCACAGATTGCAAAAAGTGTTCGGAAAAGAAATTACTGAATTGAATTGGTAATTCCTAGCTGCATATCCTCTAGACATTGCTTCATCTGAATATCATCTTTTCCAGGTGTTGCGATATTACGACTCAAGATAACTGTGGCCCCAGTATGTTCCCCACTAGATGGCAAACAATTATCATTAACAATGGTGCATAATGATTAATATTTAGTTGCATAGTTTGAAAGCTTAATTAAAAATAAAGTTCTATTGCATTCACATATTCTTTAACTGTATTTATTAAGACTCAAAAAGTACACTAAATCAAATTTCTTCTATTACAAAATTAAATCACTTTTATCAGTTTCTGAAAAATCTCTTAAATATTCAGATTTAATAATTTTTGTTGCTATATTGAGATAAATTTTGACTATTAATAAAAGAGCGAGTCACAATTTTTAAAATTTACTTATATTTGTTTTTGTAGGTGGATTAAATAACGCATTCACTTACAGCTCCAGTATATCCTGCAGAAATATAATCTATATGGAATAATATAACGATAAGCAATGTGACACATTTCATGATTAAAACTTTAGCACGTAAGAAAACAGGTTTGAATGTTAATAAGATGCGGCCTACAAGCATAGCAATATGTATTTATTAGAGCACTTTTATTTACTATATGCCTTCGATATGGGATGATAAATGTTGAACCTAAAAAAAATTAATCAAATAACTGTTATGGGCAGACTTTTCATGCTAGACTTTTTTTTTGAAACGATAGTATCGAATGTTCTAAAAATCATATGACTGAATGCATACATAAGTTTGAAAAATCCATTTCAACTTTTTTGTATGGTGCACTTGTGAATAGTCTGTGACTCATAAATTTCATGCTTGTAAATTTGTAATAGTCTTTTTTATATGTAATATGTACTATATAAAATACATTATATTTGTAATATACAGGGTGAGCCAAAAAAAGGCGACCGATGCTGACTCCCATAATTTTTGAACGGATAAAGCTCTTTTGATGCGAATTGCTGCATTAAAATTCCCTGTTTATCCTTGTTATAAAGCCCAAATTTTATGCTTCTAGCATCTATGGTTACTGTACAAGAAGAAATTTAATAATAGTTGTCACTTTTCAAAAAGTAAAAATTGTGAAATCAAAATAAAAGTTGTCCTATTGTGAAAAAAGTTTTGTGAAGGTTGTTGCGCACAAAAATACTTCAAAAGTCGCCCGAATTTATAAGTTACACGTAATTTAAAGTCATTAACTTCTCGTTTCAATATGGGGCAAAATTTCGCCAAAAATCAAGGGCTTTTGTTTTGAAATTGGAAAAAAAAACAAAATCAAAACAAAATTAATTCAGTCATTGACCAGATCGAAAAAACGATTGAAATTATTGGTGTTAAAGAATGTAGGAGACGATAAAACGGTTCTCTTGTAAATTCCAACTGTTTTGTGGTTCTCATGATTGGATTTAGTGCACTTTTCTGTTGTAAAACATGTTAATTTTGTCAATTTTCGTCAATTTTTCAAAATTTATTTGCAGAAAAACCGACATTTAGTATTTTTCATTCTAGTCAGTCAATCTACGAGCAATCTGGCTGAAACCTTGCAGCCCAGATGTTTTATCTATCGACGGCAGGAAACCACATAAAAAAAGCTTCACCATTTGAAAGCTATGAAAGTTAATACCGGTCGCCTTTTTTTGGCTCACCCTGTATAATTATTATTTATATATATTATTAATATTTAACTATATAATTATAATATAAATATACTATACTACCTCAAATGAAAGTACTTGTTATATTTGTTAAATAATTTACTGGAGTTGTGGCGACTGCTTGGTCTGCAAGGTTAAAAAAATTAGTCAAAATTGGCAGAACTCACTGTGGGAGAGATAGCAAGGATTTGGCTTTAATTCCAGTGCTTTCCTGTGTCTGTCTCGAAAATGCAAATAACTCCTCAGTCAGAACGGTGATGTCAAGGCCAGAAACTTTACGTGTTACTACAACTAGCCAGACTATGTAACACACTTTAAAACAAATATTGATTTATATAACCTGACTTTAAATCACCTTGTCCAAAGTTTCAACATTATTAGAGAATACAAACAATGACAATGATAAACATGCAAAAGATGGACGAGAATAACAATAAAAGTCACCGACTAATCCACAAAAAAACATGTTCTAGGCTGAGCTCTGTCCAAATTCAGGTACAGTGTCATGTGCCGACGAATTTCGCCCAGCGTCACGTGATTCACATAATACTTTTTCGTTATGTTTTTCGCCACGTTTTGTAGTACAGTAATTCACATCAATTTTACGTTTCGTTTTTTATCATTTTACATGCAATTTCTGTGTGTACTTTTCATGTTTCGTTTCTGTTTCATTTGCACACTTTTATTTCCCTTTCAATTTGTTATTTTTGTTATACACGTAGACTACCGTATGTAACCCGCTAGCCAAGAATTTCTGTCAAAGATAAGCTCTCCGAGCTCATCACTGTAATAGGAGCACAACATGCACCTCTTATCAGTAAAAACTAACGACATTTCACAACGTGAATCGCCTAGTTGGAAATTCTCACTAGATGACGTTCCTATGCTAAGCATGGAGAGTGAAAACTCGCCCCAATGCTTAACGTAGTGAACTGGAAAATGTCTATGTGACCATAGGCCTCTTCTGCAGCGATTTCTGCTGCAGAAGTTAGCTTGGGTGAGTGTTAACTCCGCCCAAGGCATACTGTAGATTACGGGGCCCTTTAAAAAGGCATGTTTCATTAGTTTTGCACTCATTTTTGGGCCTAATTGTCTTGTTGCGTTTTTACAGCCTGCATCCCATGTTTGCCGTACATCATCTTTATTATAATATATATATTTCATCTGCGTTCGCCATCAAATAAATTTACACATTTCGCTTTTGGTCTCCCTTGCGTTGCCAGTTACCCTAACCCAATCGTAGGAGTTCACCCCCCATCCCTGTTGATCGAGAACCCCCCTTGCAACCCCCGAGGAAACATTTGATACAGTCTCTCGCCGACCTGCAGCCGCATTACCTTCTATGCCAAATCGCTCTGGATTCCCGTACCCGCTCATTGCCATCCATAGGACCCATGCTTTGACCCTTGAATCCGTCGCCCAGTGCTGAGTACTTTGAGAAGAGGATTTAGTGAGTCTTCTCAGGGGTTAATATTGTTGAGGGTATATTTGTGGGAATCCTCCTTAAGCTAGTTTTCCCTTGAGAGTACCCTCAGTTGAGAAAGCCCTCAGACCCTTAAGGTCAGGGCCAATAAGGGGATTTAGGTTAACAATCAGGTCCCCTACAGTACGCCATTCTGCGAGTGGCACCGTCGCTCATTCCCTGTGAATGAGGACTAGGGATTGCCACCCCTGACCCGGCTGCCTTGTCCATCATTCTACAGCTGAACCCAAGGACAAGGCCGAGGTACACCACAGGTTTTCCTGTCGTAGTACCAGCTGGGTTAGGTTCCCAAAGTAGATAACCATAAGTGAGTCACCCAACGGGGCCACAGCATGCCACTTGCAGTGACATGACCATATTTTCTATGAATATGGTATGGGTTTTTACTCATCAATGTGATTGTCCCACTTCGTTTAATGTGACATGGCTTCAAATTCTACTTAATGTGACAACAGCATGGTAGGGCCTTTGTACTTGTGAGCAACTCTGGAAACTGACATGAAGTGAGTCAGTTTTCACTGTACAACATGTTCCCCCAAATAGTAGCACACCTCTGCTACCCAGAACAATAGAGCACAGTGACATTTGAGCACACAACAATAGAGCGCATATGGACACTATAATATCAGAGCAAAACAAAAAACCGAAAATTGAATAATTTGAAAAATAAGTACGTTTCAGCTCAAAAATGCTTTCTTCAGATTTTTTCATATTTCTGGAGAAGTTCAGGTCAAAGCCTTTTTCCACTATCGAGTTTTTTCCCATTTTTTTCTTACATTTTTCTGTCTCCTATTTTAATATAGTATCTTTTCCTCTTCGTTTTCATTTTATATTTCGTTGTTCGTCTACTCCCTCATTACTCATATGCTTTTTACATTTTTTATTCAGTCGCTCATATATGATTTACCTCTATAGTCTGTTTTTCTTAAAATTACTTTAAATAATGAAAGTGGGAAAGCAAGTAATATGTAAGATTTTGACGATTTTTTAATAAACACTAGATCTTATAGGACTGGAAATGTGTGAGCATACTGACCCAACATTTGACAATTTTTCGAGTGAAAAATTTTACCGTAAGAGCTGTATGTAAACGATTTTGACGACATTACTAATTTGTGTCATTCATTTTGGCCTTTGATTGCGGGTTAGTAAAAAACGATATCATTCATTTTGGCCTTTGACCAAATCTTGTACCTCTATGCAGGGTTTTTTTGCACACAGCAACCAAATTTCGGGCTATGCAATCAAATTTTTTCTGCCTAGTTTCACAGTGCAACTTGAGGCCTGACTGCTCTTTTGATTAGGTGATTGGGTTTTCTGTCCAGAGATGCATTTTGATGCGTTCTAAAATGGAAAAAAGTGAAATTTTCGGCGCTTCGCACCGGGTTTCAATTAATTTATATGATTTTTTATATTAGTGCGCGGTTATAAAAGGTAATTCTAGTTAGTGTCGATGTATCAGGATGGTCGATGCATGTATCAGGATGGGGGATTTGGGGCTTGCAGGTACGTTACATTTCCCTCCTTCCGGAGTTGAACGTCCTCGTTCAAGGGGATTGAGGGAGAGAGGGTTTTGGGGTGGAAGACTTGGAGGGATAAGGTATTTTGTCTCAAGGATTGACCTGCCAGTTTTACATGAAGGGGAAGTGCTTTGATTGATAACACCAGCTTCCTTAAGTTGCTCAACTTTTTGTTTGATGCTTTGTTTTGCTTTTGGTGGTTTTCGAAAAAGGGGTCTGTGTCTGTGTTTATAATTACTTGTACGAATGCTGTGGGAGACAAGTGGCCTGTGACTCACATGTGTTTTCGACTCAGTGTGAAGGGGCTGATATTTGGATAAGAAATTGATTAACTCAGCTTTTTCCATTTGAATCCTGTCACTCTTGGTCGATTCTATTTTGCTTTTTAGCCATGGGAATGTATGAAGACGTTTCTGTTTGTTTTGGGTGGAAAAATGAGATTGGGCAGTTGAATTTTTCGCTGGGAGAGGACAAGAAACAGGGGCGATGCATGTATCGGGATGGGGGATTTGGGACTTGCTGACGTCGTTTGAGCTAGAACTGCAGATACCACTATTTTTACTCTGGGAAATGCTAGCTGCAAAATGAATTTTACGATTTTTTCGTGCTTTGGGGGTAGGAAGAGAAGTTTTTCGCCTGGGAAATGTGTTGGGGTCTGTGGGGAGGCCCTGCAATTGTGAAAACATTGGGCGTTCCTTTTTGTATGCTGGTTCAGGTTTGGACGTCTCACTGATTTCAGGATGTTTATGTTTCTGTGCAATTTTTGGCTGGGGGAGTTTGGATTTCAACATGTCACTGCTTTTTGGTGATGCAATTTTTGAGGTGCTGCTTGTATCAGGAAGGGGTATGTCAAGGACATACTGGGGGTCAAACTGCTTATGACTGCTGGGCAGAACTGTATTTAAAGCATGTTGAGGTTGATGCTGGACAGTGGGCAATGTGGAGTACATGACTGGGACATCAATGTTCATTTGTGGTGGGGGTAGTCTCTCTTCAATGCGATTTTAGACGTTAGGGGTCATTTGGTTGGGGCAATATCTACTCATGTGACCTTTTTGCTTACAAAGAAAACATTCTGCATTTGAGTAGCTTTTTGATATGCAATGGCTGGATCTGTGACCAATCTGAGAACAGTGAACGCATCTGCTTTTACAGTCTCGAGTCATGTGATTACTCCTAAAGCAAATTTGGCATGACTTTTGAGTACCTGGTGAATTACAATTTCTGGCGAAATGCCCAACTTGATTGCATTGAAAACATGTGATCTGTCTCAAATTACTGTTATCATGATGGGGTTGAGCTTGGGAATTTTGCATTATTTGCAATTGCAACTCCATGACTTGTTCCAATTTATGTAGGATTCCCTGCTGTTCAGTGTAATTGCCTAATGAAAGAATGGGTTCACATTCAGGGGATATGAGGGGTATGGGGCTAGATTTCAATCTGTTGCTGAAAATTTGTTGTTGAACATAAGCTGCCTCGTCAGACATGTCTGTTAGGGAGGTGAATCGTTTGTACTTGAGTGCCTCTCTAATTTCGGTCTGCATGCCTTCCATGAAAACGGGTTTGATTATCATTTCTCGTGCCTCTGAATTGAAATTGGGGTAGGCGAGGGTCGCTAGATGCTCGAGGTCGAACAAAAATTCAATGACAGTTTCTGATCTTTTTTGTTTCCATTCATGCAAAAAATGTTGGTATAAATCTGTGTCTCTGTGATCGAGGAAACATGCTTGTAATGCAGTTTTATACTGTTCATACGTTTGGGGTGGGTTTTCAGAATTTTCTAAACTTTTGAATTTTGCTAATGCTGCACCACCCAAATGAATTTCAAAACATGCTAATTTGAGTTGCTCGTCAGTATCTTTCATGCCTTGTAGTATCATGAACTGCTCTAGTCGCTTGCTCCATTCGCCAAAATGTTGGGTTACTCCTCCTTTAAATACTGTAGGTTTTGCATAAAAATTGTTTGTCATACTGTTATGGATGCTGGCCGTTCTTAAATCGTCTATCAGAGTGGGATTCAGAGTGTTTTTTCTCAATTGTGTGTGTAAAGTTCGAAAATGTTCTGCAAAAAGTTAGTTGATTTGCTCTCTTACAATTTCTCCTAAGTGGTCTCGTGTATGGAGGGTCATTTTCAGTTTGTGTTTTAAGAATAGCTGTCCTACTGTAAGAGACGATTATTACTGTATGCGATTACTGCTTAGGAATGCCCGGATATAGGATGCACCTTAATGGGGCAGGGAGTTCCAGTGGTTAACGGTACAGTATGGTCACCAAAAATATGTAACGACCAGTTTCTGACTTATACTTTTACTTGCTCCTGAACCGATCTGCGACGATCCACGAGGACGGTGGTAACAACAAACGATTATGATAAATGACGAAATAATTAATTAAATGATAAGTCAATGATATAAAAATATGCCTTTTAACCTCTCGACACGTCCCGCATAAAATGCTTCCACCAATCTTACATAAATCTTAATCAAAATCTGTCTTTTTCCGCATTTTTCTGTCTTTTATACGGCCTCTTTGATCCACGCCCTCGCATCGTGGGAGGTCCTCTTCCATCGGCTCGCCTAACCAATCGCTGCTTCGCTTACCTGTTCCGCCTACTCTATGTTTCTTTGGCCACGCCTCTTGCTTTTAATTTACTCCTAATTTCCACGCTCACATGCCTTTCAACCTACAGTATGCTTTGCCGCCTATGTTTTTTAGTTTTTCATGTGTTTTTCGGTTTTCCATGCATTCCTCCTAAATCTTCTGTCTGGGTCGGGATTTCTGTACTTTCTACATGGGCAGGTGTGTTTAGGCGTTTTGGAGGGGATTATTGTACCTACAGAATGTGTATCTTTATGTGCATTACGAGGGCCAGGTGCCAATGTGGGAATATTATGTGTGCCTTTAATTGGGTCAATGGGGTGTGGGACAATCAAAACAAAGTGCTTCATATAAATTTATAAGAATATTTGGGTGTGAATTCCAGACACCCTTGAGACGATAAAATAGGAAAATGGAATATTATTTAATAAATGTCTTTCACATACAGTATGCTATATATATTTACAGTACTGCATTAGCAGGTATGTTACAAAAAAAGAAAAATACAGATTTTTACAGAATAAAGCAAACAATATGTAAAATAATTTTAAAATGCAGATTTTTCAACTAAAAGAAAGATTTTTTACTGAAAGGCAAAGAAAAACAAAAAATCCTAGAAAATTCAGACTTATTTTGAGAAAAAATATGACAAATTTAGGGGAATAAAAAATGAAGGAGTTTAACAAAAAACACAGAAAAGTAGCAGAAAGAAAAATTTGCAAACAATCGAAAAGGATATTCTCGTAATGAAGGTCTTGTCTTTTTTTCTGTATCGACCGACAGGTACGATTCTCTGACTGTGTGCAAGTTGAACTCCTGTCGAAAATAGGCGCGGAACATTTGATTACTGTAGCATTCATCACAGAGAATTTTGAAAACGCATTTTTCTCGCAGTTTTTTCGTCAATCGATCCTGGGTTTTCTTGCACAGGCCAGGTTGCAATGTGCAACTAGGGGAAAAATTTTGGTTGCACAGATAGTTTTTTGGTTGCTCACTCTAAAATCAATGAATTAGCTCAATTTAATCGGAAAAAATACCAAAAGCTATTTTTTCTGTATTTCATTCGAATCGCGTCGGTTTTAGACTTTCAGAACCCAATTTTCTGAGTTTTGAAGAGAAAATGAAAACGTTGATATGAGTAAGTTGTTCAGCGCGTAGCGCCGAAAATTTTTTCGGGATAATCGCTAAAAAATGCATCTCCGGGCAGAAGACACTGTAAAATTATCATAACGGCCGTCATGCTCCAGGTTGCACTGCGCAACTTGAGACAAAAAATTTGGTTGTACAGCCCGACATTTGGTTGCTGTGTGCGAAAAAACCCTGAATCGATCGACATTGGGAATTTTTTTTTGAAATTGAGAAAATTTTTTTTGTGCGTAGGCATCACATTGAGGAAAAATTTTTTTATGGTCTATTTGACTCTCCGCCCTTTTATTTGGGTCTTAGGGTTTTCTGTTCGGACTGGAGATGCATTTCTATGCGTTATAAATGGAAAATAGATAAAATTTTCTGGCGCTTCGCGCCGGATTTTAATTAGGTATTAAATAATTTTTTCTCTATTTTTCCAGTGTGCGGTTAGAAAATGCCATTTTATTTTAGCTAATGCTAATGGCTTTTAATTTTAAACATATTATTGATAAACGTTTGATCCAGTGTCGTTTTTTGGAGAATTGGACGAAAAGCAAGATTTCTCTCGGTTATTTCCCAAAATTTTTTGCGATCCTTAAAAAAATTTTGGCATTTGTGTGATTTAGACATTTTGAGTCCAAGTGGAATTTTTTCCTAGTTCAAGAATCGAAATTCTTGGTTGCTTTCCTCGTTTTTGAATTGTAGTCTGCCCGACTGAAAATTCATTGAACTCACTGAAAAATAAGACCTTCTGTCTAGAAATAAAAGTTGAAAAGTGTCGTTTTCCAGCGTTCTAGGATATCAAAATGCCAGAAAAATTTGCGGCGCTAGGCGCCGAAAAGGTTTACTCACTCTCATACCATTTTTTCATTTTCTCTCCAAAACTCAGAAAATTTGGTTTTAAAAGCCTAAAACCGACGCGAATCCAATGAAATACAAGAAAACTATCTCTTGGTAGTTTTTTCGATAAAATTAAGCTAATTTATTGATTTTAGAGTTAGAAAACAAAAATTTATGTGTGCAACTAAAATTTTTCCCCAAGTCGCAGTGTCGCACATTGCAACCTGCATGATTGGCCTACCTGCTACTACTGGGGCTGAAGTTGAGGGCTCCCCCCAACTTAAAGAAAAGAAGAAAAAGAAAGAAATTTATTAAATGCGAATAAATACAAAAGTAAATACGACTAATACAGAAAAGCTCATGGACGTGACAAAAGCACGTGCGAATTGAGCCTTCAAAAAATGACTCAATTTAGACCGAAAACAGGGCATATTGTTCGAACGAATGATATCATTGGGTAAGGAATTCCAAACATCAATATTTCGCAAGCAAAAATCATGTTTTAAAGCATTAGAGTTATATTTCGATTTATACAATTTAAATAAGCTAAACGCGCGATAATTGAACGGATTCAAAGTGAAAAATAAATCAGGTGGAATAACTTTAAATTTCAAAATTAAGAACATGTAAGATAAGTCAATACACGTACGTCTAAATGCAAGGTCATCAAGGCCAGATTTGTCGAGGTGCTCCTCATAGCTTAAATCTTTATACCCAAAAAGTCTTTTTGTAAACCTTCGTTGAACTTTTTCTACCAATTTAGTATCCCCAACCAGACAAGGATTCCAGAGTGGTGAACCATATTCCAGAATAGGGAGAAAATAGGATTTAAAAGCCCTGATTTTTAATTCATTGAATTTAGAGTGATAACATTTTAAAATCAAATTTGCCACCCTAGATGCTTTTTAAATCACATAATTACAGTGGGCAGTTGCTGACAATTCTTCATTGAACATAACACCAAGATCCTTCACCTCTGAAACAGGAATCAGAAAATCGTTTTTATAATACTCAACCTTGGGGTTATTACTCCCAAGATGCAAAACAGAGCATTTTTCCAGAGAAATAGATAATTGACATTTCAATGACCATTCATAAACTTTGACAAGATCGCCTTATAGTACTTTTTCTGTAGCATTGCATATTTTCACAAAGATAAATTTCACTGCTAATACCATCAAATATATCATTTATGAAAATTAAGAACAATGTTGGTCCCAATACACTACCCTGAGGAACTTGGTCGAATTCTATGCCTAAATGTCGAAGCCCCCCCCCAACCATACATGTAATTGGGGGGGGGGGTGCTATGGGAACCCCGCCCCCAGAAATCGTCGACCATATGGCTAGCCATTGGGCGACCGCCTCTCTCAGGATTTTCCAATACTATGGCTAGCCATATGGTAGCCGTAGGAACTCCCATGCTTTTTGTTGGAAAAATACTGAAAAATAATAATTTTTAGATGAAAAATATCAATTTTTGAACAAAAAATAATCAAAAATGTGAATTCTCTGTGCGCTTCGCGCCATGAATACATTTTTTTCGTCTGTTTAGAAAGAAATTACTATTTTTTGAATCTTTTCCGAACTTTTTCGTGAAAAAATCTGTTTTTTTCCTTGAGAGACCTCTCCCCCAAAATTTTGGGAATTACTGACCCCCGGCCCAAAAAAAGTCGTCCGAGTCCGCTCCCCAGACCTCGTGGCTCCGTTACATGTATGCCCCCAACTCGGAAAAATTTAGAAAAAAGTAGCTTTTTTGGCCTTTTTGGGGGAATTTTTTCGACTTTTTGGGATTTTCGTGATCCTCCACCCCACAAATTTGGGGTTTACCCCCAACCAGCTAAGTAGCTTACAGGTATGATGGGAGACCCCGCCCTGAAGTCGGAAAAATACTAAATTTTATGATGCGAAAGTTCAGAAACGTGAATTTTCTCGCGCCACAGATACAAAATTACAATTTTTTGAACTGTTTTTCGGTTTTTTTTTGTGAAAAAATAAATTTTTTTTCAGGGACCCGCCTGAAATAACGGGAGGTCAGTGATTCTCGTTCCCAGAAAAGTTGTCTGCCAACACCAGACTTCGGGGCCGAAAGTTGAGTAGATTTTATACTCAAGTTCTGTAGTTGTGTTCGAATAATTGAAATCAACAAAAGTTCTAAACACTCTTGGAAAAACGTAGAATGTGCCACCTGAAATCGTTGGTTTAATGGATGATTTGTTGATTTTCTCATTATATAATATGAAAATTTTCATTTTTGTCGCATTTTTGACTATTTTGGATTTCAAAAACCCAAAGACAAAATCTTTTAGCATTTTTCAACGACTACGGTAAAAAGACAAGAAAATTTGGTGTTCATTACGATTTTTAGCTCACATTTTTCACTTTTTTTATTTAATTTTGTTTCGTCACCATTCATAGTCTTCGGGTTACGAAAAATGCAAAAAATGGAACGCATTTTTTCGGAAAGTGCTTGTTTTTCTTTATTTCTCATTATTTTTTAGGCTAGTAATTTTTATAAAATTTGTTGGAAAATTTTACGAGTGATCGCGATACGTGGGGAACGGCTGAAAATTCGCTCCGATTCGAAAAAATGATGGAAAAAGTTGAAAATTCCCAAACACGAGTAAAAAAATCGTTTAGAGTCGATTCAATTTATACAACTTTTGCACATCTTTTCTTGCATTTCAGGCGTCAATTTCATCACAAATTGATCATTGTTCTGGCAATGAAAGCAAAATCCCTGCCGACAGAAATTCCGACTTCGGTCGCCAAATCGTCGTCAATACGCAGCCTTCGACGATTTTTACTGCCGCTGAACGAAAAATGTCGTCACCACTGCAGCGTCCATTGTCGTCAACTTTTCCTGAAAAACCTAGACGGGAAACGTCAATGGTTTTTACGAACGCCATCGACACTCCCCAAATCGTCGACAATGTAGAGCCGTTACTGAGTTTTAGCACCGCCACTGAAGAACGAAAACCAGAGCCACCACCATTGTCTCCTAAAAACCGACGACGAAAAACGTCGGCGGTTTGTTCGAATGTCAATGCTGATGACACCGTTCGCCTAATCGACGACAATTTGGAGCCGTCACCGATTTCTACTGCCACCAAAGAAAATTTTTTGTCGACGTCAACTTTTTTCGAAAAACCAAAAACATCAGCGGTTTCTGCAATGAGAAAAGAGAAATTTCGCACCAACTTTGAACCGGGAAAAAATAACATCGATTCGAATAAAAAGAATGAAATTTCTACAAAGTGAGCAAGAAATTTGTGTTTCGTGTGAAAATTTTTATTTTTGATGGAGAATTTTAATTTTACAAACGAAAATTTTGAATTTTTCATTTCAAAATTCAGAAATTCATCGGAAATGCTGAATTTTGTGCGACAATTTATAATTTTGTCATATTTGCAAAAATCGTCACTTGAATATTCAATTCCAAGATTTGATGCAACTAGTAGTGACTTTTTTCTGAGTTTAAATCGAAGGAAATGTAGAAAAATCAATAAGTCCAACTAAAAATTCAAAAGCTCTAGGAAAATAAAAAACGTGTAGATTCAAGATTTAGAAAATTAAAAAAATCACGAAAATGTAGAGGAAAGGAGCGAAAAAAATATTGAAAGACTTTTCCAAAAAAATTCCGATTTTCATAGCTAAATAGTGGCTCAAGAATAGTAATTTCTGTTAAAAATATACATTTATGGGTTTTTCTTCAAAAAAAATGCACATAATTCATCCCAAAAATTGGTACTTTTTTTAATTTCGTTCCTTTCTTTAATTTTTCTGACCGTTTTATTTCAACCGATTTACCGGTCGAAATAAAACCCATCATTTCCGATGCCCATCATTTCGTAAATTTCTCATTTCAGAGAAAAAAGAACAATTAGAGAAAAAACAATCATTCCTTCAAACAATAGCCAGATTTTGTTATATTTGTAATATTATGGTGAGCTGAGATTCTTTGAGCCGAAGCTAGTCTAGCCCGTGAGTCGGTGATGAAACTAAGATCGACAAGAAAGATTGCCAGTGCCACGGATCGACCTCAATGCACAGGCTTTCGACCAACAATCGCACCTGATTAGGTTGCGAAACTCAATACACAATAGCAATAAACTTTTTACTAAAAGCAAGTGATGCATACCACTAAACCTTCAGTTTCTTGATTTGAGTTAGTATTTAACGCTAAGGGGTTTCTGGATTTAATCTTGAGCCAAGTTAATAATTAAAAAATGTGCACACACCATTTATTTACCAAATTCGGCAACAGTGACTATCGTGAAGTGGTTTGCTATAGCCAATTTGGTGTTAGCTTGTGAGCAACACACATTTGTTGAATAATTTAGGAACTTCCCGAATCGACAGGAACACGCAACAACAATTTCGTCACAGTCTGAACACTTTGTATTCAACGGTCAGTTCATGTAGATCAGATCGTTAAACAAAAATCGTCAAACACCACTCATGGACTTTCTTAATGACATTTTTTTAATGATTTTTAGGCATATTTTGTATGAAAAATGTACTTGTGAAACTTTTTTTTGTTTTCTTGCTCACTCATCCGCACCCATCTCGATGAAAAGTTCAGGAATCCTCCCTCTTGGAAAATTCTTGATGTGCATGTCTGGGCTCAGGGCATATTCGTAGATGAGCGGGACTGTGGGGATCCCCAAATTTTCAATCATATTGGCAATTATTGAAATACATGTCATTGGGGGTAAATGCAGTAGGAACCAGAGCACCCCATGGGGGGGGGGGTATGGGGGGTATTACCCCCGTCTTAGATTTGGAAATTCATTTACTACCCCCATAAAACAGCTCATTCTAGCAAAAAATTTTGGTAGACTTCATCTTCTCCCCAGTAGGTTATACCAATTCGAGAAAATTGCAGAATGTGTGATTCTGACGAATTAATCACTGCTCTCTTTGACACATTTACTGAGCAAATGATAATGGAAAAGTATGCAACTTCTGTGCCATATAGCGATTTTTAGGAAAGGATATCAGCACATTAATATATACTACTTGTAGGAAATCATTATAAATATAATTGGGAGATGAAATAATGACTTATGTATATGTGATTAATCAAAAAATCGCCCCTTGGGAAGAAAAACATTATGTTCTTAAAATTCTGCCTCTTCATACTCTCCTTTCCTTTTTTCCCGTTTCTGCGTTGGGTCTTCTGTGCGCATATGGTTATATTTCTCAACCCAAGCTGTGGCATACTTTCCTGCTAAGAGTTGAGACATGCGAGGTCCGTTGAAACTCATGGTTTATAATCTAATGGGATCCACATTCGGCAGCAACACTTTCAATTGGAAGCACTGTTCGAAGCCTAATCAGTGATGGGATAAGCCCATACTGCTGAAGACGCTGGTTCAAACAATATTTCCAAACGTATGTTGTGCCCGATTCTTGAAATGTGCAGGAATCAGTTGGCACAACAGTGTGAAAAGTGTGACTATTCTGTACGTATAATTACTGTATTAAAGTTGCATGATTGAGAGCTGGAAAATGGAGTTGAAATAGTAAATTTTATTTGAGTGTAAAAAGCATAAAGTAGGGGCATCATTCATTTTTGTAAGTTCTATGTGGTTAGAGTACTACAACTCCCCCCTCCTTCGCAAAAAGTTGGGAGCAAAAAAAAAGGTCACGGCATATTTCAAGTACTACTCTTAAAATTTACGATTTTACCCCTACCTAAATTTTCGACCTTGGGGACCTCTGGTAGGGATCCACCCTCAGAAATCGTCGGTCATATGGCTAGCCATTGGGCGACCCCCCAATATTTTCCAATCCTATAATTAGGCATATGGTAGTCATAGGAACCCCCATCAGAGGCCTCAACGGTCAGATTTTTCATGTAGGGGTTGAGTATCTAAGTGTCCACTAAAGACGTCATTTTGTCTTAAAGTTAGGCGGCTAGTGATCAATTTTTAGGACGCCAGGCAGGGTTGACATCCCCCTGATACCCCTCCCCATGGTGTAGTCTGACCACCATACTCTTGGTCGGAAAATATAGGAAAGCAGAGGTCCCCAATGTCGAAAATTTAGGTAGGGGTAAAATCTTAAATTTTAAGGGTAGTACTTGAAATATGCCGTGACCTTTTTTTTTTGCTCTCAACTTTTTGCTAAGGAGGCGGGAGTTGTAATTTCTCGAACTTACAAAAATGATTAATGCCCCTACTTTATGCTTTTTACAGTCAAAAAACATTTACTATTTCAACTACATTTTCCAGCTCCCAATCATGCAACTTTAATACACTAATTATACGTACAGAAGTCACACTTTGAGGACTGTTGTGCCAACTGATTCCTGCACATTTCAAGAATCGGGCACAACATACGTTTGGAAACATTGTTTCAACCAGCATCTTCAGCAGTATGGGCTTATCCCATCACTGATTAGGCTTGGAACAGTGCTTCCAATTGAAAGTCCTGATGCTGAATGTGGCTTTAGTATTATTAATCCCATTAGACTATGAACTACGAGTTTGAAACCAAGTACCACTCCTGATCCACGTCAGCAGACCTCACATGTCTCAACTCATAGCAGGAGAGTATGCCACAGCTTGGTTAACCATATGCGCACAGAAGACCCAACGCAGAAGCGGGGAAAAGGAAACGAGAGCATGAAGAGGCAGAATTTTAAGAACATAATGTTTTTCTTCCCAAGGGGCGATTTTTTGATTAATCACATATACATAACGCATTATTTCATCTCCCAATTATATTTATAATGATTTCCTACAAGTAGTATATATTAATGTGCTGATATCCTTTCCTAAAAATCGCTATATGGCACAGAAGTTGCATACTTTCCAATTATCATTTGCTCAGTAAATGTGTCAAAAAGAGCAGTGAGTAATTCCTCAGAATAACACATTCTGTAATTTTTCTCGAATTAGTATAACCTACTGGGGAGAAGATGAAGTCTACCAAAATTTTTTGCTATAGTGAGCTGTTTTTATGGGGGTAGTAAATGAATTTGCAAATCTAAGACGGGGGTAATACCCCCCCCATACCCCCCATGGGGTGCTCTGTAGGAAAGTGTCAATTTTTTGATGCAAAATGCTAATTTTTGAACAATATGGTCAAAAACGTTAATTTTTTCGCCACTTCGCATCGTGAATACATTTTCTACATTTAGACAAAATTTACTATCTTTGGAATCATTTTGAGGAGTTTTCTGGTGAAGAAGTCGAACCTTTTCTCTTCACAGACACCTCCCCTAAAATTTTGGGGAATCAGTGACTCCTGACCTCAAAAGGTGGCCCGACCCGCCTCCAAGCCGCGGGGCAGCGTGACTTGTATGGTTATTGACGACTTCCTCCTGCAACTTCCAGTTGTTAACAGCTATTCCCCTAGCTGAAAATAAATGTGAAATACCTATTATTTGGCTAACAATGACTTCTTTGAGCAAAAATTTATTCAAAAACCGAATATTTTTTGGTGCCTTGCTCTGAAATAAAGCTCAGTGTGACTTTTAAAATAAAAATTCATTAATCAGGAGCGGGGTTTGTCCATCTTTTGGAAAAAAAAAATTAATTTTTGGGTACTTGCCCAGCCCCCCCCCCAAAAGAAAACTTGAGAAGGTTGGCTACTCCATCCCTTCAAAATTAGCTTCTATTGTGTATCATTCTATTACAAATATGGCTCAGAAATCAGTTTCAAAATTCTCATGGAACTTTGTTAATGAGGTTTATCTTGCAGCTCACTGATGAGACTTTGCAGTGCTCTCAAGGATAATGTACAGCTGGCAGATATTGTAACTCCACAATTCCAAGGAACTTTCGTTAATGTACGATTTGAAAGTTGGTGTCTTCGGGTTCGGGCACAGGTGCAACGGTATGCGGCACCAATCAGTATCAGTACATTTGGTCCGAATCAGTTTTCAGGTGGTGCTGAAATCTGTGCAGAAAATGCTTACCAATGAACAATTAGAAAAATTATAGAGCTGCATAGTATGGGATATACAGTTCTTGAACTTTGGGAATGTGAATTACTTCAGCAATTGTATAACAATGAAATGAAAGGTTTTTCCAATCAGTCAAAATTGTAGAATTGATAAATCCTAGAGATGCTACTTGAACTTTTTTATTTTTTTTCTTTCTGAAAATTCTTGAGTGCTTTTTACATTTCTGTATTTTTCGGGGGTTGTACGTATTACGGATATTCCAGACACGGGTGCAGGCGCAATGGCATCTTTCAATAGCAGTGCTGCTAGATTTAGCACCAATAATTTCTTATATACATTCATCGGCGTAGCCAGGACTTTATGTTATGAAGTGCGATTCAAAATTATAAAAAAAATTTGGAAAAAAAACCAGAAATATCAATTAGAATATACTATGCTATTGATACAAAGACAGCATAATCAAAAACAAAACGTTTTATTTCAAATCCATATAATGAGAAACTTCAGCAGAGGATTTGAGTACTTCAGAAGGGTAAACTTTACATGCTTCTGTGAAGTAGCATGAAATAACAGCAAGAGCTGACACTCGGTTTTTTTGCCATTGACATTCTCGTCTGACAGAATATTCAAGAACAGCATTGTGGATGTTCTTTCAGAGTGTTCCAGTAGTTTTGGATATTTCAGCAAAATTTTGAATAGGCAAAAATTGTGGGATAAAATTCCTTGTCACGAAAACTGTATTGTAAATTAATACCTGAGGTCCAACAAATAATTTTTGATTGTTCATGAAAAACGTTCATGTCTTTCTTCAATATTTGTTTTATATTGAAACATTTCATTATTCAATTTTTTTCCTACTGGTTCACTGGGTGCCATTGCTCCAACAGCACACAGTGTCCCTATGCCTATCTATAGATTTCAAAAAGCACAATTCATAGATTTGCAAAAATTAGAGATGAAACGGATCCAAGATTTTCAATCTTCCGGATTCGGATCCGGGTAATAGGAAATGAGTTTCACGGATCCGGGTAATCAGGTCAACTACATACGGATCCGGATCCGGGTAGTAATAATCTATTATACAGCTGCTGTGATTATGCAGGCATTTTAATTCATGCGTCTTTAAGTGTTTATCAGATGCATAATATCTGCTGTGTAAAGCTACACAAATTCAGGAATGTAAATTACTGTAGCAATCTGCATAATGAAATCTTAAATGACGAATAGAACAAAAACTCCATCCTCCTCCGAGTCTAATCTACACTGAGGAAAAAATCTGCACTTTCATAACATGAATTCGTGTGATACGGAATCACTGTCGCTCATACATGTAACGGAGCTCCGAGGTCTGGGGGGGGGGGGGTTGGAGCACTTTTTTGGGGCCGGGGGTCAGTAATTCCCAAAATTTTGGGGGAGGGGTCCCTGAAGGAAAAAAATTCGATTTTTTCCATGAAAAATGTCCGAAAAACGGTTTAAAAAGTAGTAATTTTTGTCCAAAAAATGACCAAATATGTACTTATGGCGCGAAGCGCCGAGAAAATTGACGTTTTTGACCATTTTTTGTTCAAAAATTGACATTCTTCTTGGAAAAAATGACGTTTTTCAGTATTTTTCCGACTAAAACTATGGGGATCCCTAGGGCTACCATATGGCTAGCCATAGGATTGGAAAATCCTGGGGGGGGGGGGTCGCCCAATGGCTAGCCATATGGTCGACGATTTCTGGGGGGGGGGGGTTCCCATAGCACTCCCCCCAATTACATGTATGCTGTCGCTGACATCTGAGTGAGAAGCTGTGAGACTGGAAACCGTTCTAACGTCTGCAGCTTTAAAATAAGCGATTTCGCTGGAACCAAAACTGAGGCGAAAAATCCTAAATTTCACTGGCGACATCTCTGTGATCACTCAGAGTAAAAAACTATAAATTGCATTTAATTTATCCTTCATTCCGGGGCCAAGCGCCGGAAAATGTTTTGTGGTTTTATACTCTAATTCTATACTCTTGATGACATTCTAAATCAGTGTCATATTCCATGGCTAAGGTTTAATTTTTAAGTTTAGAATGATGTCTGACTTGAGCAATGACATGATGCTTTCAATCAGCTAACCAGCGATAAAATCAGCTTGAAGCAAATGATGCTTGATAAATTTAGTCCAAACAGCAAGAATGGTAAAAAAGTACCAGGACAAAGGGCCAACAATTTCAATGGATTTTGATGTTACATGGCTGAAACATGAGTTCTGGCAACAGTTATTTCCTGAAAAAAGCGGTCTAATTTGCAGTCAATTGAACCTTTTTGCATTCAAGAACAGAATGTAAAAATCATATTTACGGCATGCAAGTGCAACTCAAAAATCGAACTAGCAACCAAAAATTTAGATTCTTCAAATTTTGATTTTGATCAAATACCAAGATGAAGATTATAGATTGAAAAATCAAAAATCGTAGACTAGACAATAAAGTTTGACAAATCAAGTTGTGAATGAATCGGCTAAAACAACAACATACGAAACGCACTGAAAACCTGTATGATAAAATTGACTTCTGCCCTATGCACAAAACATCATAAAAAATTTGTGATCGAGCTCCAAAACTGTGCTCAGTGCACAGAAAACCATGGTTGAAACTGTTGTAAAACTTCTGTTTTTGAAATACAATTTACCAAAAATCAACTTCAAATCAATCAAATAAATGTTTGTTACTTTACCTTGTAACGTTACCTTAGTGTCAAAATATTAGTATCAGTTATGTCTAAACTGCATTTGGAATTATCCAGATCCGGGTAGTTGAGATGGGTTCTTCCGGATCCGGATCCTGGTAATTGAAAATGCTTCTTCCGGATCCTGAAAACTTCCGGGTAATGCGGATCCGGATCCGGGTACCCGTTTCATCTCTAGCCAAAATTGACTTATTTTAATTATTATTTTACACTGATAAATAATTGATATATATCTGTTGATTATTAATCACATTTCTGAAAAAATTTTTCCTAAAATTCTAAGCTTTTGGGTTCATATTTTGGTACATTTGTAGGCGGAGCTCATAACGTTGAAGAATATAAGAAAAATTTTTGCCTATTTTTTTACATGTTTTTTTAAATTTGCAGAGACCTTGTTTATTTTAAGGCCTGGATTTTTACCCATATGTTGCTCTTTCCAAGGTACCCTGCATCTTTAGTACAGTGTACTTTGCTGCTGGATCAAAAAATTTTTTTCCTCATATCATGGCTGTACATCTATGGTTATAACAGTTTGTGTTAAAATATCACATTTAACACCATTTTGTTTTTTCTCAATCAATCATTGCTCACTACAGTTTGAATTCAATGGCCTGATTGTGCAATGCTACAGCCACTGTCCCACATTGGCCACTATTCCACTATAGCCACAAAAGTATGTATAGGCATCCCGCTATGGCCACTAATCACAACATGTGATTGTCTAGCCACTGTTTCACTACTGTCTCCAGAATTATTTGAAGAACAAAGGGCAATATTTGGTTTTTTAAGATTTTTATCATTGCCGATTCGATAATTCGGGTACTACTTATCTGGTAACACTAATTGTATGAATATGTAATGATTTTTTCTTACTTGTCTTGGTTATTAATGAAAAAAGGGTCTCACATGTTTACAAGTTTCTAGGTCACCCTCTTGTTGAAATACCTGACTTTTGTGTTAGTTCATATCAAAAGATACAGATACAGACATCCAAACACATAGCAGTATTTAAAAATTTTCATGTACTCTTCTGGGCTTTTATATAATTGATATGCGTCTTCTCAACAAACTCAGAATAGAATACTAAAGCTCTGTTGCTTGTTATTTTCTAATGTGCTTTTTGTCCTTGCTAGTGGTAAAGTCTCATAATGAAGGGTATCCACCACAGACATAGGCAGCTCTGGAAATCTTGAGGAATCAGGGGGATGATGGGGTGCTAATCATTTAATTTTATCACTTTTTGAATGTTCTTATGTTTCTGCTTCCTTTCGCAATTGAATGGAGACTTCCTGCAAAAGTTAGTGAAATTGCCTATGGGATATCTGGTCAAATCTACTGGTGGTGTATCCATGCCGCATCCTATTACATATAAACACCCCTGAAATCATTGGTGGCTGTTGCCAGAAAGTGGCTGCAGTGAGACAGTCACTGAGTAAAAGCTAGTGCATAAAACTGTAAAACCCTCGAAATTTTTTGATGCAAAACCTAATGGCTTTATGAGTTTATTCATGAAAAATGGTGCAAATTTGAAAATTTTTTACAAATTTTTGTACTTTCTACACCTGTTGTATCTTGGGGTTCTCCGGGGCGGAGATGATGCGGCGGTAGCAGGATTGGGATTCCGAGGTTACGTCCTTAATGTACGCGCGTCCCACACCCACGTTTACCCGATAATCTAATTACTGGTACTTAAACCCCGACACTAATTATCCCAACAATTAAAGAAAGAAGTGCTTTCTTTAATTGTCTCCCTTGGGGCGCAAGATTGAAAGGCGATGGATTTTCTACCTTTTAATGATACGCAATAATGTACAAAACTTACGTGAACAAAACGGAGACGGGGGAGACGAAGAATAAAAACACTAAATCAACTCCCACGCACGGGCGAGAAAAAGAGACGAAAAAGGCGTGGTGGGAGGCGACGAGTATGTACTAGTGGTGGCCAACGGGGCGCACAACTAGTGGCGGAAACATATAAAATTTATAACGTTAATAATGATAATTGAGAGAGACCAGCACACGTGTACCGACGTGCGCTACAGTAAGATGGCCACTGGTGGTCCGCGTTGCTCTCTCCACTTGCCACCTGCGGGCCTCTGACGCGCTTTGACAAAACAATAAAAAATCGGCGGAAAACACACTACAACACCCCTCCCCCTTGCAGTAGATCGCCCTAAGCGATCGTCAAGAAATACCCCAAAAACGTGCAAGGGGAAGAGCTCCGCCACTACAGGCCGTCACCGGGGTTGCCGAAGAATTCTTCGGCGTCACACAGCGGGGCCGGCGGAGTTGTTGGGGTAGTTTGAGCCGATTTTTTGGGGCGGCGACAATAGTGCGTCCGGCGGCGAAGGGTAAGGACAAAAACGACGCAAGTGGGGGCGTGTAGCGGGCCACCAGCGGTCAACTTACTGTGTGGTTGCAGCGTCGGCTGCACGTGCGCTGGAAACACTAGTACAAAAATATAAAGCATGAACGAGATTAGAAATAAAACAACCGGGCAAAATGAGGTTAAGAAACACAAAAAACGAAGAAAAACAATGTTACTGTACGAAAGCTTTTGTTCAATGGCGGCGGCGGTAACGAGTATCGGATGCGGAGCGGTGGTTTTGTGGGGAATTGCGGCGGTCGTGTTCGTTTTGTGGGTAACGATCGTTGTGGTAGCCATGTGGATCGCGAGGGTCGTCGTGGCCATCAAAACACATGTTACGGGAGTAGCGGGATCGACCGTAATCAGAGGTATCGCGGCGGCGCGACAACGAGGTGGACATTTGAAGTTGAAGCGGCGACAGCGGGTTCACCCCTCGTGGTGGCAATTGAGTAGCGATTAGAGACAGTCTATCGGACGGCGTCCCTGTTGGCGGCAACGGTCGCGGTGGCAAAAGGTTCCACCGGGCAGAAAAGTCGTGCCAACGCAGCAGGGCTGCGGGGCGATCCGTCTCGCTGTGATACTGCAAATAAATTTGTTGGATGTCGGCGATTTCCGGCGGCTGTGGAAACGGGGCGTAGCGCAGATAAGCCATCCAGCTGTCGATGAGTCCGACAGCGGTGTTGTAGGCTTGTAGTAGGCAGGAGGGATTATCCAAGCTGCGGGCTTTGTATAGGAAAAGTGTCAAGTGGGCGGTGTGAACGGCGTCAACGACGCCGAGCTCCTCAGCCCAAAGACCGCCGACATATTTCAATATCAGCGTGGCCACGTCGTGGGAGATCGGCGGTTGTTGTTCTTGATATGCGGGGCGGTAATGGTCGCGGAAATATTGGTACAACGTGAGCGAAGTGTTCGTAGCACGGATGTGCACGGGCATGATTATACGGATACCGAGGCGGCCAAAAAAGTTGATCAATACCATTTCGTGCAGCGTGCGCGGCGAGAAAAATTCAACGGCAGGGTCAATATGTGGCAGGTAGCCCAGTGCGACTAACGTAACGCAATGTGGCGTATCGGTGGTTCCGAAACGCATATAGTTTGGCAAACGTGTGGCTTCGCTAGGCAAGGGGTTGAATGGTTGGTGCGGAACTTGGTGGCAGAGGAGCTCCAAGAACGGGCCTAGTGGCGATGACCACTGGCAGCTGTTTGAACACGGTAACCGAAGCCGAGGTCCGGGCCGTAGGCGGCAGCAACATGGTGTGGGTTACCGTAGTCGTTGTAGTGGATGTCGGAGCCGTAGGCGGCTGCGACGTTACCGTAGGTGGAATCGAAGGTGTTGCTGGTTCCACGTCCATAGGAGGCAGGGGAAGCGGAGCTTTGAACTCGTCTTTCGGCGGGTTTTTCAAAGCTTCCAGACGACGTTGGATCTCAGCATCCCTATGCAGCGGGCTAATAAAGTCCATCAACTTGGGTGGTGACCAGCTGAAGTGGTGGCGATGTGCCTCTTCGTAGAAACCGGTCGTGTGCACCTGGCGCGTTTGTTAGCTTTGCGTACGGTGGGGCGGTGCATCCTCGCGGCGTTCTTTTTGAGGACTATCAGGGCTGGTTGGTTGGGTTTGTTGCGTTTCTTTGCAGTGGCGATCATCGCGAGAGTGAGACTCGTGGCGTGAACGGTGGCTATCATGATGAGTAGGCGGTGGTTTCGATGCTGGCGCTACTGTTTTGGAGGACGCGGTTTTGGGTTTCGGCGTTCACATGGCGTGCAAAGATCGTTCGGCCTCTTCGCAGGCTCTCTGTTTATCGGGTTGTTCGCGGCGTCGAGTTGTGCATTCACTGGGCGTTCTGCCGCGCTCAGTACTCAAAGTGCTGCGTGGCGGCGTACGCCGCGTGCTCGGTTCGTCCGTTGTTCATGTTTTGTGGGATTTGCGGTAGGCCGATTCTTCCTGGAGATGTTGTTTTCGCTTTGTTGAGTGTTCATACCGGCCGGGTCTTCGGATAGGATTACCGTAGCAATCTAGAGCCCGCACGGACGTGCTGGGTGCCTGTGGGGTTTGAATATCCACAGGCGCCGTCAGTGGCACTAGAATCGCTGGTTGTGGCAGTTGCGGAATCGGTTGCGGTTGCGATGTGACCGGCGGCGGTGAAGGAGCTGGTGTTTGCACGACAGGTTAGGCCATCGCAGGAGCCGTTTGAGCGACTTGCGGGACTGGAGCGATCACTGTCGGTGGAGGCAACAAAATTCGTTGTATCTCGTCTTTTAGTGCTGCTGGGAAATCTTTCCACTGATGTTCGAGAAACAACATACCGGGCGGCGGTGGCGGAAAATGATACGTGGCGAGTGCTGCGGCCAAGGCGTCCCATTGAGTAGCTGAAATAATCTGTTGCAAGAAATGTACGGGAGCACTATACCTGGCTGCGGCAACAGTAGCAATGATCGGAGGTCCCGGCAAGACTGCCGGTGTCGCCAAATATATTCGTGGATCCACGGCGGGTGCAGTGGTTGGTATCGTAGCGGCGGGTTCGATAGGGGTGACATCCATAGATGTGGGTTGATCCACCGTGCTTTCTTCGGGTATATTGATCAACATTTGTTCTGACGTCATCGTTTCAGAATCAATCGCGGCCGGTTGGATGGGAGTAGATTCGTCCATCGGAGCCGGGGCAATATTGGAAATTTCTTCAAGCGTCAGTTTCAAGAAGTCATTGATTTGGGTGGTGGTTGCAGTTATGTCGGAAGGCGCCGCGGTTATAGGAAGGGCCGACGCCTCTGTTGATGGCGGCAGCTTCGCTATGTTGAGATCGAAGATTGGCGTATCGAGTAGTTCGTCATCGGCGGGTTCAACTTTGACATCGGTAGGGCGTTTGAGGAGTTCCTCGGCGGTGAGCGTTTGCACCGAAGCCGTAGTCGGCATGGGGTACGCGTACACCGGCGCAGGAAATGAAAAGCGGTTCTGAAAGTCGATGAGCGCAATGAACGTTGAGTAAAAGTGGAAACAGCTGTGCGGATTGGCCGTATAGTCGTGTTCATCGATTTCGATTTCTTCGACCGACGTTTCCATGTGGAAGTCTTCGTTGAACACAATCGGGTGTAACGCAAACTGATTGCAAATATAAGTGCCGGGATCACTAGAGAAACTCAGTTCCCGTTCCGGGATACGGTTAATCCAATTGGTAAGAAGCGAGTTGGGGTTGCCGTCGCTGCGATACCACATACACTTGTAGAATGCGGCGCGTATTTCTGGTGTCATTGATTGGGCGTGGCGAAGTAGGACATCGTTGACGGAGGCATATTCTGCGGCAGAACACGGTGACGCAAGAAGCGCGGCTAACGGCATGAAAGAAGTTAGCTTTCGAAACCAGTCTCCGTCCACCTGTAAAAAATTAAGGATGGTGGAAGGGTGATAACGATAATGAGTACCGTGATAGGTGCGCTCGCGTAGGGGTTGGTCGGCGGCTACGCGTTCTGTCCAGAGATCATCAACCTCGTGAGGAAGCGGCGGTAAATTAGGGTTGTTGTATGGCATACGATCGCGGATGGCCAACTTGTACACCGGTGAAAGCGGAAAATCGAGCAAGTCGATAAGCCGGTTGGTGAGATTGCTCTTCATGGTCGACGTGACGGCTGCTTGAAGGCGTTTGGGATCGTCGAAAATAGATCATGGTTTGAGAGCCGGATCGTCGTCATTGGAAACATCCGGTGATTTGTTCCATTCGTCCTTTTGTTTCTTTTTCTTTTTCTTTGGCACCTTCGGAACGGGGAGGAGCTTCGGATGAGTTGTTCGCGTCGAGGCTTTGACGTCCCGGAAGCCGTTCGGTACCATTCCTAAACAAAAAGACCGACCGTGGTCCGAAGCTGTGCAATCATACATGAAAAATTTGTAAGCCGAAAGAACTTCATTTCGCATAATCGCGGGTAAGGCGACTTGCGATGTCGTTGGGTATATTCGGTTGGCCTAGTTGGGAGGCAAGGCATCCGACAACGCGACGTTGTGAAAGGTGGTGATAACATATTCGGCGAGGTGGTCAATTTCGGCGGCGTCCAGTGAGTCGTGGGGAAACAACGCGGGGGCGTTGTAAACCTCGGGAATGAAGCCGTAGCGACCAAAGGCCAAAAACAATAGCAACGGATAATAAGCATCAAGGGCTGCGTAGATCAGAACATTGGATTGCAACAACGACGTCGTCAGGTTGTTGAAGAAACGCAGGGCTGCCGGGAAGCGTAGCGTGAGCTTTGAAACGTCCAGCGCCCACATGGCGGAAACTGTTGCTTTTAGCGTACGTTTTTGGGGAAGGAAGCCAATTCGTCGCGCCAGCTCGTACAGTGGCGGGGATATGTCGATATTTCCAATAACGCGGTATGCTTCGAAATGAATGACTTTTACGACGGGGTCTTTTTTTCTTTTGCGGATTGGTTCGAAATTGAGTGCCCAGAAGAGCATATATTCCCGCCCAGTCGTCGGCTCCATCGAAGGAAACTACGATGGTGTGTTCGCCGTCGACTACGGAGAATAGCGCGGTCCAGTCTTCCAGGGTAGCGGTGAACGTTTCGAAGACAAACATCGTGCCGTTCGGAAATGCGAGTTGAACATACCCGGGGTAGCTAGACGCTGTGGGGTCGGCTGGCATGGGCATGGTAAACTGAAACTGTTTTTTATCGGCAGCCATGATCGATTAGGTGTCGAAGCCGACCAGTGTATAGCTACGGAAGTTTGGTGTGGGTTGGGCGGCCAAGGCCTGCTACAAACTTCCGGGTGAAAGGAATATCGGTGGCGGCAAGACATTCGGGGGTCGCGCGTACGTGGATATGTACCACGATTCCAAGTCGGCGACGCGAGTCAGGCCTTTGACGTTGTTTTCTAAACAAGAGCGGGCACGATAATCATCATTGACACATGGAGCACCAAGTCGAAGAAGCGACATGGGGATTAAAGGGTGATTTAAACGTGAACCAGGAGGGAGGCGCGGTGTTGCTTTCGATTCGTTAGAAGGACACATGCTTTGAGGCGGCGTTGGCTTGGGCGGCGATGTCACCTTGATGGGCGCATTTGGACAACTGGATCAGGCTACGATGGCGAGATAACGAGAGTTGTCGTATGCGGAAATCAAAGCAGCAGCCGGTTGTGGACTGAGAAGGCCACAACTTGACGATAGGGGGGGGGGATTGCGGCGGCTGACCATGGATCTCTGGCGCAAAACTACAGAGTGGGGGAGTTACCCATGGGGTCCCAAGCAAAAAGCATGCAAGGATAAGCAGCAAAAGCATAAAATGAGAAAATACCGTCGCAGGCGAAACTTAGATCATTTTGGTGGGGCTGCTGCTCGGCCCAACGTACGTATCATTCGTTGACGTTTATTGATTCACGATACAGCGGAGGCTCGTCGGCCGAGGAAGTCGATCCAGTCGACGGCGTCGTCATCTAGAAAATATAAATTTTTTGGAGCAGCTGGAAAAAGGCGACTATTGCTGATAGAAGCAAAAAGTGGAAATGAAATAGTAAAAGAATAAGCCGCTGAAAGGTGAAGAAAGTGTAAAGTAAGAAAATGCAAACACTACCGTTACAAAAAGCAACACAAACACCACTATGTTAATGGGGACTAAAATCAACCTTTCCCAATTAGTCTTATGAGAGTGATAGTGGCCAGGGTCGGGCAGAAATAAACCGAATGGCCTTGCACTGAACAGAACCTAACATTAAAGAAGAAACCCCCTCCTGTCATAATACGTGGGGACCGGGGCAGGATGTAAGGTGATGTTGTAAAGTCGGCCGAGTGCAAGTAAAAGACGGGTCGAAGGGAAGTGTTTCGAAACTGCTGTGCATCCTTGCTCGTCAACGAGGTCGCCATAATCTAAATTAAACAAACGTAAAGATTATTTACAACGCGGCGTGATGAGCGCTGTATCACAAAAGAAAAATTTCAAAGCAAACTATTGCCTGCGAGAAGTGTGGGGCCTACGTGGTCCACCTTCTTCCTGTTCAAACGCGTCTTTTGCTGGTCGCAGAACAAACGGTTTTAGGCGCGTTATAGAGACAGTTTGCGGGCGGCCGGGGGCATCGAGTGAGTCGATGGTGACAACGTTTTCGGCTGCCCGAGAGGCGTCTGTGATGAGGAAAGGTCCGATGAAGTTGGGTTGAATTTTGTTGGCCTTGCGCGTATTGGTTAAAAGAACTAAGTCGTTGAGGACGAAGTCGCGTTTTCGGGCCTTGTGATCAAAGTATTCTTTGCTGGCGGCAGCTGCGGCATCGAGGTTAGCTTTAATTTTTTCGTGCATTTCAATTTGGGCTTGCGTTAAAATATGTTGATAGGCGTCGTAATTCAACGGCAAGGTGAGGCGGCAGGCGCAGTCCTAGTCGAAGGTGATGCGCTGCTCATATCCTCCTAATAAACTGAATGGCGAATGGCGTGTAGCTGTATGCGGCGTGGCGTTGTAGGCGAACACCGCGTAGGGCAAGTAGCATGAGCGGCGATTGTAATGACCTCCGCCGGAGGCGGTTTGTGGTTGACAACTGTAGGCATGGAATTAGAGAGTGTGGGGTGACTGATGGTCTTTCTCGTCATTGCATGGGTGATGGCGTTGATTTCGGCATCGACTTCCGTGGGTAGTAAAGCTGCTGCTGGGCGTATTTCCGGTACCGTTAAGTCGGTTTCCGTAGTTGCACCAGCAGGGTGAAAATTCTCACGGAAAATCGTGGCGGTCAAATTTTCAGCGGTCTGGATTATGGATTTGTCGCGGTCGTCCTTTTGGGATAGGAAATCGGCACAAGCGTTGTCTTTTCCTTTAACGTATTCAACTTTATAATTGTAATCCTGGAGGTTGATCGCGAAACCTTGAAGGCGTGAGTTGCGATGTTTTTCGTCTTTGAGCCATTCGAGCGGTTTGTGGTCGGTGCGTACAATAACTTTCTGGCAGTACACATAGTGGCGGTACATCCGGAAGCCGTAGACAATGGCGAGGCATTCACGCTCAGTTGTACTGTAGTGGGTTTCGGCATCGGTGAGTACGCGACTATTGTAGGCGATGACCCGTTGATCGTTTCCGTTTTCTTGGTACAAAACTGCTCCAATCCCGGTCGTACTGGCGTCAGTTTGAATAACGAATTGAGCTTTCCCGTCGTAGACGGGGTAGCGGAGAAAGGGCAAAGACGTAAGGGCGGTTTTTATACCTTCAAATGCGGCGTGATATTCGTTCGTGGCGATATATTGATTGTCTTTTCATAGGAGTCCGTACAAAGGACTGGACAAGGTCCCCAAGTTTGGGATGAATCGCTTGCACCATTGGACTAGACCTAAAAAACTTTGCATACCTTTTTTGGTCTTCGGAAATTCGTATCCGGCGATCGCTTTGACTTTTTCTGGATCGGCTGCAATTCCGCGGGCGCTAAGGAGGTGTCCCAAAAACTGCGGCGGCAGGAATTCGCATTTGTCTGGCCGAAGCGTAAGGTTGGCCGCGCGGAGGGCATCGAAAACGATTTGTAAATGTTCCAAGTGTTCTTCGAACGAATTCGAGAAAATAATAATATCCTCAATATAAATGAGACAAATTTTCCAAATGTACGGTCGGAGAATTCTTTCCATTAGACGTTGAAATTTGGCAGGTGCGTTTTTCAAGCCGAAGGGCAAAACTTTGAATCGAAATAAACCTTCTTGGCAAATGAAGGTTGTTTTATCGTGGGAATCGGCGTCGAGGGGTACCTGCCAGTACCCGGCTTTGAGGTCAAGCATGGTGAAGAATTTTGCGTGTCCCATGGCGTCCAAATAGTCATCGATGCGCGGGATCGGAAACTTGTCGCTTGGCGTAACGTGGTTTATTCCGCGGTAGTCGACAACGGGTCTCCATGAGCCATCTTTCTTTTTTACCAAGAACAGCGGTGCGGCCCAGGGCGAGGGGGATGGTTCGATGAAATCGTTGTGGAGCATTTCTTGAATGTGACAGCGTACTATCGGTCTTTGTTCCATTGCGGCGCGGTAATAATGACGGGAAATGGGTTTTGCGGTGCCGGTGTCGATACTGACAGTCAATTCGCTGGTGATTGTTGGTTTATCGCCGGGGAGGCTGAAAACATTGCGGTGTTGCCGAAGCATATTCAGGGCTTTTACTTTTTGCGTGGCCGAAACGTAAGTCTTTTCGGTCATTTTGTTTAGGGCGTACTCCAGCTTTTGTTGTGCGGTGTGGCCAGGGAACAATTTATTTAGTGCAGCCGGCTCGTGGTCAGTTAAATCGCGGTCAGCGGCAGCCGTTGCTATCTGACAGTTCGCGTGGGTTTCCGTGTACTGCAGCGTGTGCTTTGCCATCGCAATGAGCTGATTTGGTCGGAGTTTGATACTGTTTGGCCTATTGTTAATGAAGAGGAGCGGACAATGACCGTTGGTGATGTTGACCACTGCGGTTTCGACTGGAAGTTCTGGGGCTACGTTATCAGTGGCGAGGGGTTGTACGATCACGTCAGGCACTGTCGCCGATGTTGTGGGAAACACGCTACTTTTGACCCATTGTTGGCAGTGTGGTGAAATTGAGACAGAAGCTTGGGCGACGAGAAAAATTGGTTCGGCGAGCTCAGTAACCTCCAGCCGCCGAGAGGGTGGTTGGTGTGGACTAGGTTGAGCCTGCCGTATTGGTTGTTCAACTTCGATTTCTTCGGGTTGGCTAAAAATATTGGATTTATCGTCATAAAAACTTACTCCTTCGTCCTCTGGTATTTCCTCTAAGACATTGTTGTTGGCTGCGTTTAGAAAGAATTCCGTTCGCAGGCGGACCGAAGCGATTACTTTGAGCGGCAGTTTAACGTCTTGAATTTCGATATAATTGTCTTTGAAATTCAAAATGGCGTGGATATCTGGGTGCGTGAGGAAGTCGGTTCTGATGATGCATTGATCGTTTCCGTCGTCGTCGAGGATTACGCATTTGATCATGTGCTCTCCAAACGCGGATTCCATCGTAATGACTACCGGGCCGTGAGCGTTGACTACGGCGCCATCGGCTACTTTGATTTTTCCACAAATCGGGAGTTGGAGCGATTGCTTGTCGAAAGCGGGTTTGACTAAACCTGATGACAAGACGGAACATTGGGCACCTGTGTCGATGAGCGCGTGTGCTTTAACGGCTCCAATTTTGATTGGAATTTGAAAGGCTGTTGTAGAAGCGTACTTGCGGACAAACGATTTGGAAGATGGCGTGAGGTTATCAATTTGACAAACTGACGAACAAATGTGGCAGGGGTCCTGAAAAGTGCGGCCCGTTGCGTTCCAACAGACGATGCCGGGGCTAACAATGGGCGCGGTGGAAGCAATTTCTTTGGACGGAATAACCATATTGGCCGTTGACGTCGATTGATTGTTAACGCGTAGTTCGAGCGGGGGTATTGACGCTGTGTTTGGTGCCGGAAGTGCGGGTAGGGTTATTTGTAGCTCTGAAGATTGAGAACTAGCGCATGATGAATCTGTCGGCGTCGTGACGTATGGAGTCAGTATCGCGTTGTAATGGATATGTTGTTCCCACGGTGCCGGGAATTGATGGTTCGGGTAAACGGCGTAGGTATTCTGAACAAAATCATGTGGGCGCTGTATACAGTTACCTTCATAAAGATGGTTTCGCGCGCCGCAGGGGTAGTTTGTGCCTCATTGGGGCGGTCCTCCGCGGCGGGGTCACCAATCGCGCTGTCCACAGACATCGTTCGAATTGGTTCGGAAATCAACTTGCCGTGGGTGGGCGGCGTTATTTGGGCGGTTTGATTCAAGTCGGGTTGACTGTTGAGCGTTTTGCCGCTTGAGCCAGATGCAATCTTCAGTGTTGTGGGTGCGGGATTTGTGGGCATCACACCAAAGACCTGTAGGTTGCGTCGTGCGTGCGCGGTCTCTGCTGGCAGATCGGTCGAAGCGATTTGCGTACGGCTCTCTGTTTTGAGATTGATGGCGCGGACTTTGTTGCCTGTTGTTGGGTATCATTTCTTCAGGGCGTTGTCGGGATTTTCGTTCTTCATAGTGGTGGTCGTATCGTTGAATTAGTTGTTCCAATAGCATCTCCATGCGCGGCGGCTGCGGCGGTGGTGGCTCAATCGCTTGTGGTTGAAAGGAGACAAATTTAGTGGGTTGTGGTGTCGGATGCTGTTGACTGCGGTCCGTAGATGGTGAGCACTCGCGGTAGCGGTGTTGAGGGTGATCCATACTGCGGCGGCATTCGAAACGGTGATCAAATGGTTGCAGCGACTTCGGTGGTGGTGCGTCCTGGTTGGCTTGATTTACAAGGATGGGTCGTTCCCCGGTTCCGATTTCGGCTTTAGTTGCATTGAGGACACTACGGGCTTTAGCTACGGCGTCGGCCAATTGTTGGACATTCGTGAAACCTTTTGCTTGTTCGCCAATTGTTAGTTGATAGAAAACAGGCATTTTGGTCAAAAAGGTGTCAATTACTTGTTTGTGCCGGAAAGTTTGATCTTCATGCTGATACAATAATTGTACATAAGTCATTACCTTACTCAGAAACGCGGCGGGTTCTTCTCCAGCTTCTGGGGTGATTGACGCGAGTTCGCGTTTGAGAGTCATCGGGTTGCAATCGGGGGCCAATTGGAACATGAGTAAGTGTTTGGCGTCCTCGTACCGCGTCATATCTTGGATCATATCGCTCGGGGTATCGCGGGTGAGTCGGCGTAGGGCACTCATCGTTATGTGGTTGGAGGCGTCGTAGCAGAACTCATTTTCCAGGGGGATGAAGAAGCCTAACAGGCGTTTATTTGTTGCAGCGCCGTAGATAATCAACGGGTGCATGTTGTCGACGATTGTTTTGATGCGGCTATCTTCCTCATGATGAGACGTGCGTGGCATGTCGTACCGAGGATGCGGATGTTCATAATAATCCTCGGGTGGGTAATCTGAGAAACAGAACTGGTTTGCCGTGGGTGGTGGGCGTCTTTGAAGCGCGGAGTGGTGTAAATCCTCGTTGGCGCGCGTAGTGCAGGCAAATTCGTTATTATACAGGGTATCCGTCGACGATGCCTTGGGTTTGACTTGATTCGGTAGCCTGCCAAAGACTGGAGCCGGTTCAGTTTCACGGAGAGTTTCGTTTGGGATATAAATATCTCTTGTTTCCTCGCCGTGAAACCGTGAGGACACCGGCGGCAGTCTTGGTGTAGGTGGATTATGCGCGTGCGTTGCGGCGGCCGTTGTGGAAATCAATTGTTGCATTTGCTCAGCGAGTGCGGCGCAACGCGCGTTAGTGGCTTTTGTTTGTTCCTGGATTTGGCGTTGGACGTGTAATTGCTGGGCCTGGAATTGGTCGGAGACGGCGCCGATAATTTGATCGATCGTTTGTACCGTAGGAACATTGTTGGTTATGCGCGCGGTGGCGGTGTTGAGTTGGTCCAGTGCGTCGCGTGCTTCAATTTGGAAATTTTGAACTTCATTGGCGTTTGCCATGGCTAGGCTGCTGCGGTGATTGTTTACTGAAGCACAGGTGGCGGCTGGGGCTTGCGGTGGTTCGATATTGACAAAGGATTCAGAGGAGTCGGTTCTGGCGACAGTTTGGTCATTGTTACTTCGGGTCGGTGCATTCGGCGGCGGCATTTGCGATGCAGGTGGCGCGTTAAGGCAATTTTCAGCGGCGGTAAGGAGGTTTTGACTTAGAGACCGTGGGGGTTGAGAATTGATCGTCGCCGCGATTGCGGGGATGAGCGGTACTTGCAGTTGTGCCGTCCCATCCAGCGCGGGAGTACTGAAATTAGACAAGGGCGGATTATGAGGCAGGAGACTTACCGTGGGTACCGCTGTCGATTGCGTAATATTTGACAGTCGCGGCAACAGCATCTGATCAAAATTTAGGGTGCGGCGTGCGGCTGTGGCGGCGTTCGGAGAACTGGATCGCGACAGAAAGCGAGTGAAGTTCGGCAGTGTGTGGCTTACCATTGGCATCTTTTTTCGCAAGGTATAATAACCTCTTTTGTACCCTTTGGCGCAGCTATGGCGGGGTCGAATTTTGAACTCTTTGGGTGTTTTCGGATGCAATGCAATGGCGGGGAGTGGCAATGAACAATCCAAGCAGTCACCAGTGTTGTATCTTGGGGTTCTCTGGGGCGGAGATGATGCGGCGGTAGCAGTATTGGGATTCCGAGGTTACGTCCTTAATGTACGCACGTCCCACACCCACGTTTACCCGATAATCTAATTACTGGTACTTAAACCCCGACACTAATTATCCCAACAATTAAAGAAAGAAGTGCTTTCTTTAATTGTCTCCCTTGGGGCGCAAGATTGAAAGGCGATGGATTTTCTACCTTTTAATGTTACGCAATAATGTACAAAACTTACCTGAACAAAACAGAGACGGGCGAGACGAAGAATAAAAACACTAAATCAACTCCCACGCACGGGCGAGAAAAAGAAATGAAAAAGGCATGGTGGGAGGCGACGAGTATGTACTAGTGGTGGCCAACGGGGCGCACAACTAGTGGCGGAAACATATAAAATTTATAACGTTAATAATGATAATTGAGAGAGACCAGCGCACGCGTACCGACATGGGCTACAGTAAGATGGCCACTGGTGGTCCGCGTTGCTCTCTCCACTTGCCACCTGCGGGCCTCTGACGCGCTTTGACAAAACAATAAAAAATCGGCGGAAAACACACTACAACACACCTCCAGTATTATCCCACATGATATAAGTGGCTACCTTGGAGCCTATACTCATAACTTGCCTATTTTTGGTGTTCCCTCTGTATGGTCCTGTATAACTACTGAGGAGTCGGGCTACATTAGCTTTCCATTGCATGGCAAGATCAAATATGTCATTTAAATGTTTTTGAAATTGAGAAATAATTCTCAAGTCATACTCAACTTAGTTTCCAATCAATTTGCCTCAACCTATTTGATTTAATATTTTATTACACAAAAAGTTAGGCCCTGTTGACAACCATACACATTATTGGGGATTTGCAGGGGTACTGAACAGACATGCACGGCAAGAATTTTCCAGGGGGGAGGGTCCATGGACTTTTTTTCCCAGGGGGTAGGGGGGTGAGTGAGCAAAAAAAATTCTACAAGCCTGTTTTTCATACAAAATATGCAAAAAGTAATGAAAAAACTGTCTTGAAAGAAGTTCAGGGGGGTGTTTTGACGATTTTTTTGGTCAGGGTGGGTGGCCAGGGTCTCGGGTATGGGGGTTTACCCCCCTATGTGCATGTATGGTACTGACCCCTTCAGATTTTGGTATTTTATTTTTATACCCTCATATTCCTAAATAAAAGTTGCAAACAGATTTTGAAACAGTTTAGTGCTCTTTGAAGACTGGTTTACATAAAAACTTGAAAATTTGACGTAAAAATGTTGAAAATTATCAAAAAATTAGATAATTCTATTCCGCCAAAATTCTGCTGAGTCGAGTCCTGTATCTACGTGCATCTGTCAATTAAATCAGTGATATTTGATGACTGTATCCTTTTGATATTACAGAAATTTGAAAATTTATATTCAAAATAAGCAAAACGATAAATTTCAAGGCCATGTGTTAAATTTTTGTTAATTTTTCAACAGGGGAAAGGTCTCTGCATCAGATTATGCAAAAGAAAAGACAACGTTGGAGAATAAAAGAATGGACGAACTAACTTTTTGGTCCGATGACCAATTGGAAAATATCAAAATTTACGACTGTTGTAAAAATCATCATTTACTATCAGACGACGAAGCTATGATGGCATTGCACATCATATTGCAAGCATTGAAATTTGGTGATGGGATAGATTCACTGGGTCAATGGCTGGTCACAACTTGCCTCTACGCTACTCGTAGCCGAGACGATTTCAGCAAGCCTTTGTACATTTTTGATGAAACATGCTATCCAAAGACAAATTTTGTTCAAGCACCTGCTGAAATGGATTTCATATCCAAAATTCGGATAAATGATGAAAAAGCTCAAGAATTGATAAATTATTACAAATGGCTCAATGATACGTTTGCATGCTCAGGTCATGGAATCAAAGCAGCTTATATTGGATTCATGGTTGGCGTTTTATTAAGATCAGCAGTTAAAAAACCATCGACAGTTTTGAACCATATGAAGTCAAAAATGAACCAAAATTTTGTATCTTTGTACGAATTATCATATGTACCATCGCCAATTTTGCCCCTAACTGAGACAGATTTGGCTTTAATTCAAAGCAAAATGGCTCCTCCGTGCTTGTGGACCAATACTTTAGCTTTCTATTCGATCGGATCACATAAATATTATTCATCAGTAGTTGGCCATGCAAGGCATCAATTTCGTGTATTCGAAGCCATGCACAATCTTCATTTTAAATATTGTCGATTGGGCCTTATACCATTGTCCTTGCAGGTGATTCGTGAATACAGCAACTCATATGATAAATTTCACCATGCTTTGAATTGTGTGGATGTTGAGCAAAGCTTAGATTTACTCGGAACTTTCGTAGCGGCTTATCGCCCTGAGAACGAAGAATTTGCATTCGACATGATATATGAGGGGAAAATCCAAATTCCGGAACGTTTGATCGAAAATCCAGGCATCTATTGGCCATATTGTCGAATTTTTGATCCAAATTATTTCAACGAACTTGATAGCGTCAATCATCCGTTTTTGAAAATGTTGCTTCTGGCTTTGATATCGAAAGATGAAAATTTTCTCCAGTCGCGCCAAAGGTCCCCGATTGTTGATTTCAAGCGATTGAAAAATATTGTCGATGGGATTAAATTGCGCAGAGCCAAAGAGGTGGAGGAATGCTTTCGCAACTTTATGGATCTACTTGCCCGGAAAGAATTGAAGACTTTTCTTCGATGACAGTAAAAATGTCCAAAATAAGTCGCCAATTCCGGAAACTACTTCGCTTGAGAATCAGCGTCCTGCAACCAGTCGTGATACTTGAAGACTCATATTTTTCATGATATCTTTTATTTTCTCTGATGTACTTTACTATGGCACAAATTTCAAAATTCTCAGCAAATATTGATCATAGTTATGCATTTTTTATTGATCCCGAGAATGTGTAATTTACAGTAAACAAACAGTAAACATTTGGTAGGTTCAAACGTGCTGATTTCACAAAAGAGAAGCATAACATCCTCTTTTGGGTTGAATCGACCCAAGTGTTTTTTTGCCATTCCTGAATACTTTCGTCAATGAAAACTGCTGTTTATTTACTTTAACAATTATAATCAGACCTGTTGTGGAGAAGGCGGGAATTTAAAAGCGGAGCACCACCATCATATGAATATTTTCTCACTATCTACCATTTTCGCCCAGTAAAAAGTCACCCGAAATGCAAAAAACTTTAGTTTTTTAAAAATTCTCAAAAATGTATCATGCTAGATAATTCGATGCGATGAAAAACATTCTGATGATGGATGCGCGTTTAGCCAAATTCCTTGGTAGAATCTACCTCGGGCGCGAAAAATAAAAGAAAATTTTGTGCCGGATGAAAATTTTTATTTTTCGGCGCTGACAGCAGTATACCATACACAATCTTCAGCTTTTTTGTAGCGCAAAACCTTGCAAATCAAATGAAACAAACAGGGTTCATGCGCGTCCTCGAAATACTTGAATTGTCCTTATTTTTGAACGCCGTCCTTGAAATCCTGGAATTTTCCTCGAATTCGGAAAAAAAGAGAAATGTCCTTGAATTTTCTCAAAGTTCATGGCGTGAAATTCATTTTGACGGAAAAATTTCTGGCGCTCCGCGCCGAAAAACGTTGTTCCCCGTCTAATTCTCAGTTGTGACTTTCCTACTTTGTTTTTACTTTTCATATACCAACTGTCCAGATTTCTGCTAACAAATGGTTTTTTCCTTCACTGGTGTGCCTTCATCCCTTTTCTGCATTGCATGTATTAAGCCTTTATCTTAGGATTGTATTGTGTAATGTTTTATCACCAACTGTAATCAGGCACCCATAAAAATCTTATAGCTCGATGACATATATCTCCAACTCCAACAGAAAGAACTTGCATGTATCGGCTCTGATGTTATTTTTCTTTGCTCCCAATATACTAGGCAACATATGTGCAGAAAACTTGCTCATATGCAAGTTTTCATGTAAACTTTTTTGAATGCTACTAGCGTAATTTCTTGAAAAGTGCCACGGTGATCTTCCATTACCATCTCCTAAAACGGAAGCCACATTTTTCCATTGTCATGAACTCACAGAACTCAAAAACAATTAACTCAAGAATAGAAGATGAACACACTTCTCAAAAATTTGCGCGGTATTATTTCTAATAAGGAGTGAGTATGCTAGACACCAGTCACTTGTTGTTTGTGAAAAATTGAACAGAGACCGAAAATTGGGTCACTGTATGTATTGTCACATTAAACGAAGTGGGAGCCATGTCACATTAAACAAATTGGTGATCAGTCACATTGATGGGAAAACCCATACCATATTCCATAGGAAATACGGCCATGACACTGCAAGTGACATGCTGTGACCCTGTTGGGTGGCTCCATTAATGGTTCTTTGTTTCGGGAACCTAACCCAGCTGGTACTACCACAGGTAAACCTATGATGTACCTTGGCCTTGTCCTTGGGTTCAGCTGTAGAATAATAGACAAAGCAGCCGGGTTAGGGATGCCAATCCCTAGTCCTCATTCACTGGGAATGAGGGAGGGTGCCATTCCCAGAACGGGGTACTGTAAGGGACCTGATTGTTAACCTAAATCCCCATATTGGCCCTGACCTTAAGGGTCTGAGGGCTTTCTCAACTGAGGGTACTTTCAAGGGAAAACTAGCTTAAGGACCATTCCCACAAATATACCCTCAACAATAATAACCCCTGAGAAGACTCACTAAATCCTCTTCTCAAAGTACTCGGCACTGGGCAACGGGTTCAAGGGCCAAAGCGTGGGTCCTACAGATGGCGGTGAGCGGGTACGGGAATCTGAAGCAATTGGGCGTGGAATGTAATGCAGCAGTAGGTCGACGGGCGACGGTATCAAACGTTTTCCTCCGGGAGGTGACGGGGGTCCTTGATCAACAGTGACGGTGGTTAACTCCTACGATTAGGTTACTCTAACGGGCAACGTAAGGAAAACCGGAGTCGAGAATATGCAAATTTATTTGACAGGCGGCGAACGCAGTTGAAATATGTAAATTAATATAATAAAGACGACAAATGGCAAACCCGAGATGCAGGCTGTAAAAACGCAACAAGATGATTAAAGTCGAAGACAAGACACAAAAATGACAAAACAAGCCCTTTTAAAGACCCCCATAAGCTACAGTATGCCTTGGGCGGAGTTAACACTCCCCCAAGCTAACTTCTGCAGCGGAAATTGCTGCAGAAGATTCCTATGGTCACATAGACATTTTCCAGTTCACAACATTAAGCATTCGGGCGAGTTTTCACTCTCCATGCTTAGCATAGGAACGTCATCTAGTGAGAATTTCAAACTAGTCGTTTCACGTTGCGAAATGTCACTAGTTTTTACTGATAAGAGGTGCACATTGTGCTCCAATTACAGCAATGAGCTCGGAGAGATTATCTCTAATGGAAATTCTTGACTAGCGGGTTACATACCGTACACTACCAGGCGAAACTAACCGTCCATGCCGGTCGCGTCCAGGACGCGTCTGGAACACGTCCAGAACGCGTCCCGGACGCACCTAGGACGCGAAAAGTACACTATACCGACAATAAAATTGACAGGCCATGTGCTTGTGTCACACAAAGCCAAAGAATTTTGCTGAGGCTTCCTTCTTACCTCCCTATAAAAAGCACACATTATTTACCAGATATAAACGAAAGGTCAACTGTTGTCATACTGTAGGTCAAAACAAAGTGCATATCCACTACACATTATGAAAGAACTATGATTGACAGTTATAGCATGAATGTCAATTACTAAGAAAGATGAAAGTTTTCTTTGTGCTGCCGAAAAAGACGCGTTCTGGACGCGACCTGGACGCGACCCGGACGCGTCCAGGACGCGTTCTGGACGCGAATTTTTGAGGGTTAGTTTCGCCTGGTAGTGTAGTCTACGTGTGCGAGGAAAAATAATAAATCGAAATGGAAATAAAAGTGCACAAATGAAACAGAAACGAAACATAAAAAGTACACACATAAATTGCATGTAAAAATCATAAAAACGAAACGTAAAATTGAGGTAAATTAATGTGACACAAAGCGTGGCGAAAAACATAAGGAAAAAGTATGATGTGAATCACGTGATGTTCAATGAAATTCGTCAGCACGTGACAGTATAATGGAACAAAAACTTTTACACATCCAATATATAAGTGAAAATTCAGATAAAACCTGCATTAGCTACTGAAAGTCTAAAGATGTCCCTGCTACTAAAATAATAGAAAAGACATCAGCTAAGAGCCAGCTACTGAAATACCACAACCTTCAAGGTATCATCATGATGAGCACTGTATCTGCGTATAACATTTCCTTGATGTTAGCTAAAGTGAAGGTAACTAAATTGAATGAGGATTCTCATTTTTGTTAGTGTATATTTTTCAACGCAGGAAGTCAGAAAAATCTATTTCCAATGCTCTCTGAGCAAATTTATGTGATTGAGTTATGTGAAATTAATCAATCATTTTTCTAAAAATTAATCATTTTTCTAAGGCTGAATGAGGAACTTTGTATTGTTTGACTCTTTTGTTACCTCTTGAATTCCACTATGGGACTGATTTTATGATAGCTGTCTTTATTATCCATATCGAGCATATGAATCTCCATCGCCTGCTGCACTTGATATGGAATGTTATTCATTAGATTGAAAGAGCTCAATAGTTAACAATTATGGTGATTATGTTCAATATGTCTGTCAATGTTATTTGTAATGACTGCTTTGCAATGAACTCTATTCTGGAAATATGAAATATTGCCTTGACAATTTGCCATTGTTCACACTTGAATTGATGAACTGCTTCATGAAAGGCACATTTGGCGGAAACTGTGCATCAATGCACTATTCTAATATTCTAAAGTCGGATGTTTAGTTGCTCAAATTGAAGATTTACGAAAACAATGATAAATCCGAAAATCGATGAACATTTGAAAATTCCGCAAAATTTTGCATCGGAACATTGATCTTTTGACACTAAACCTTACTTGTCCATTGAGGTAACAATTACGTCAGTTTCACTGAAAAATTTTCAGGATAATTCAGCACCCTACAGATGATGTCTGTTCTACTTTATCGACAAAATTTACATTATAACCATGAAAAAAAATATTTTTCGAATATTCATTTTTCATTTTGAGTATTATTCTTCCAATTCTGCCCAAATATTCAGATTCTAAGTATTCTTTGTTAAATTCTCACATTTGCTGATAATTAGGCAACATTTGGCATGTTGAATGTTGTTCTCCCTAATGTTCTAAAGCTGTAGTATTTTCGATAAGAATAGAGTTACTAAAAACTTGGAAAATTCAAAAAAATGTAGAAAACTCAGTAAAAAACAGATCCCAACGAAATAAAACATACTCTATGCAAAAAAGACTCAATTTTCATGCTGCATGCACCAGATTTCTTAACTCACAGTGAAAAGTTGGTCAGGTTCGAAAAGATTAAAAAAAGCAAAAAATTATAGCAATAGAAACGGGAATTGAATTTTCTGGATCTAGAATAAGGTACACGACTATGAAGTTGAGCGTTTTTGATGCAGTTCAAAATCACGAGTCTAACACACTTCAAGACATCTTTCTGCGACAGCTAGGTAAAAAAACACGACACTTGGAATAGAAGTATATATTTTATTGTACTTTTTATTGTATATGAACAAGTAAAGGTTAAGCTTTAAATTTCCGATTTCACAGACAGAAGCAGCACTTCATTCTGGATTTTACCCTCCAATTAGCATTGGCTAACAAAATGGAAAAGTAGGTTGTTGCTAAAATGCAGAAATAATACTTGCTGATAAAGCATAAAACTGATGTCACCACCAACGAAAACTTGGCGAAAATAGATAATTTTAGCTATTTTTAGATTCTTAAATTTTAATTTAATAAGTCGAAATGAATATGTAGCTCATGACTACATGCATTGTTCTTTGCATTGAATTACTACTGCAGCCATAGGCCCAGTTTCTAAATGACACACAATGTATTTCTTAATTAATCTTATTGTCAAAAATCGAGAAGTTTCCAGGCAGTGGAAGTTTTGAGGCCCAAGTTGACTTTTGTACCTCCTCTGGTCAAGCTAGAATATTCATATGGATTTCGAACATACTGCTGGATAAAATTCTAAAATTTGATACTAGAAAGGTTTCTCTATCAAACACGACGGCCTGAGGTCTAATTCTCTGCAGGCTAACTCTTGAAGTCTTGAACTCGTTAGTGGTGCGAGTGAACTATGATGAGCTGCATTCATTTCCTCTAGGTCATCCTGGCTGCCAAGATCACAGCAGCTGATGTGCTTCATAGCATAAACACTTGCAGAGTAAAGAAAGCTGTCGTAGTTGATAAGTCTCTTCACGAATAACCCCTTTGAAGGGCTGTATGTGACATATCACTTACTAGAAATATGTGAATTGGAGCTGTTATCATTAAAACACAAGGAATTATGACTTTCGAATTAGGCTGATTGCTCTCTAGAGATCAGGTTTTTCCATATATTTTTTTCAATATAGAGCTCAGTTTTCAAAAAATTTAACCTTGACTATCATAATTCAAGGTTTTCATTATTGATGTGCCCTAGTGAAATTTTCATATCGGGATATCTTGTGTTTTTTCTACCTCCAAATATCCTGATATCCTGATATCCGGATTTATCCGGATATTTTTAATTGTGTTTGCTCAAAAAAAGTCACATAGCAATGATACACTGGGTGAACTACAATACTACATAATAATATTCAATAGGTGCAATAATTTTTCTGGTTATATTTACGTCAAGTGTGATTGTTTTAAAAATATGTTACTTACTGCAATGTCTGAGGAAGTACTGTGGGAAAAGTTTTTTTATATTTTTCTTCTCTTTTTTAGTGAAAAGTGGAAAAGCTTTTCGGTGGATAGATTCAAAAAAGTTGACCTGCTTTTCCTACATCTCTCTTGAATTTCTGGAGATGCAGCCACATATTGGAGTTGATGTTTTTTGCTCTGGAATCATTGGATCCGACAGCTCTGGTAAAAACTGATTTCTAAGAACTTGGCGACTTTTCAGGAAAAATTACTTTAAACCACATTTTGGACTTTGATTTTCCAATGTCCTTTGCATTTCAAAGTAAACAGAACTTTATATAATTTTTCTATGCTTATTAATCGAAGACAGACTGCATTAATCACTGCTAAAGTCGTTTACACAATGCTTTTACACAAGGATTCTCAAGATTTGTTTAGTATGCCAAATGTGATGTAACGTATACATATAGCCGGATTTTTTAGCATAGTGCTAAAGAGTGAAAGAGAGAAGTTTTCGAAAAAAGGTTTGAGAAGACACTTAAGCACCGTACATATGATGCTTGCTTTACTTTAATGATGAAATTTACTATATAAACATGAAAAAATATATTTGGAATATTCATATTCCGAATATTCTTCCCATGTGAGCATTCTTCTTCCAATTCGAGACATGGTGTTCGGTAAACTTAAATCATATTAAGCAAATCAGCTACAATTTGCTACAGGATTTATTAGTGTAGAGTGTATATTAAGAGTACAACAGTGCCCGAAACATCAAATTTTGGGATTAAAAATGAATTTTTTTTACAAGAGTACTGCTAAAGCTCACAAGCACCAATAATTTCCCTATGCAATAGATAGGTTACGATATCTTCTACTGCTGACAAAAAATTATGAACTTCCTATGGCTAGGGATTCGCACAACTCTGAGCTTAGATACCATCATGAAATTGAATTTTCCGACAGTTGCAACTTCCATTGGGGGAGAATCAGAATTTTTTAAATCTTAAAAAGGTGACATTTGAACAAGTTTCGTATGCTAAATATTGAGATAATTATGAACTTGCATGAAAAATAAAATTTGTGTACTTACTGTGCCCCAAAATTGGAAATTCTCACATTTTTAGCTTATTGCTGTAAATTTTCGAGACTTGAAATGTATCGGCCCAGGCATGAACCAACTTTATGGTTAAGCATTCATTAGATGCGGAATAAACAAAACACGAAATTTCTCATGGGGAAACAGTGTAAGTTCTTGGAAGCTGAGAATGGTTTACTGGTTGACACATAGTTTACTTGATGTTTTGCTAATCACAAACACACAAACAGAAAAAACAAGTTTGACAAGTTCGAAAAAATTCACAGTGAGTGAACGAAGCACTTATCTGCATTAGTAAGCTTATTAGGTGATTTTGTGAACAGCAGTTTGTGCGCAAATACTCCTTATGATTGTGATTTTTCTCAGGTGATCCGAAGTCACCAGCCACAAAAAACTGTGATTAAAAATGAACTGATATGACATAGGGACAATTTGGTTAGAAATTGTACTTGACAATTTTTCAATAATACAAAATGTTGAACTTTCATTCTGCTAGCCACCCAAAATCATGGCAAACACAACTGATGTGTCGCAACTGCCATTTAACTTTAGGCACAAAAACAAGCTGGTTTCAGAAAAAATAAAGATCTGAAAACGTAAAGGGTAAAAAAAGAAAGCAATGGAATCTTTTTTTGCTCCAAAAATTTATAAAGGATGTAAAACTAGAGCTTCTGAGTTGAAAACTAGAGCTTCTGATGTAAAACTAGAGCTTCTGAGACTTTTTATCAGAGCACAAGAAGAAATTTTTTCTTAAAATGTAGCAAGTTAGGTACCAATCGATACTTCTGGTCAGAGTCGGTTATGCCTCATAAAATAATTACCCTAAATCCTCACCTATAAGTCGCAAATCGAATTCGTAGCATAGGGTCTAAAACTGTAACCTTACTCGAGGACGACTTATAAATGAAACATCCCTTCAACCAGATCAACTTTATTTTTTTGTCGATTTTTTCGTCGATTCCGTATTTTGATGCCGCTCCACGATTTGTTGATTTTTCGGCAACATTTACGATTTCCAATTTATATGTAGCAGTATCAGATTCACGCTTATTCATTTCGGTAGTTAAATGTACAGCTATAACAACACAATGTACAAAATTAACATGACAGAAGCATTCAAGTATTTTTTTTATTTGATGCAATTTTCTAGAAAGAACTATAAGAGTATTTTGATGCGAATTGTACTCGAGGGCGACTTTCGGGTAAATCCTACTAATTTCAGATGCGACTTATACTCAAGGGCAACCTATAGATGAGGACAGTACTCACTCATTAAGTACCGATTTGGGTATTAAAGTGTTTGATTGCATGAACCATTCAAGTTATTCATTCAATACTATGTAACCGGAAACCTACAGATGAATTCCTTGTACGGCACCCAAAACTTAAATCTTATCTTTAGCTCGAAATTCTGTAGGAAATTTTGTAGCCTAATTTAATCGAGTGTTCAAATAAATGTATGAGCATCAATGCAGGTATGTGATTATGCAAGCTTCAGTAATTTGCATATAAAATATCGTAGAATTCGATTAATTAATGTATTAATCGAAAGATCTCAACTCGAAGCGGGCTCAAGCATACTAGACTGACCTATTATGCCATTATAAAATATCCAAATTGATGTGCAATTTCGGACAAATATTCATTTCTGATAACAATTTATTCATTAACAGGTGAAAAGGTGAGCTATTTCCACATCTCTGGGATGACGTTAAATTCAAAGCCATGATCACAAATAATATCGCCTGTCAAATTAATAATCATCATAATTGTTCACGATTGAGCTCTTATAATCTGATGAATTTCATTCTATATCAAGTTCAACAGACAGGAGAGATTCATGTGGCCAATACGGATAATGAAGTCCTCTATAAAAAAATCAGTCTCAAACCAGAAATTGCATGAGATAACAAAAGAGTACAGCAAGGTAATCTTATTCGTTCCGCATCAGAAACATTTTTTCTTCACAATTTCACTTCGAGCCAGAGGAGTTTGTTAGATATCAGCCGGTTAAATCCCCATTACAATCTGATTCGTTCTTTAATTCCATTCAATCACTGATGAGTTCAAGAAAATGCATCGTTTTGATTGACAAGAAATGACGAGACTTTGGATTCATTCATCATGCAAAACATTGTACAGAGAGCAATGATCTGCAACCGAAACTTAATGATAGTAAGCTGATTGCAACTCATAATCAAATGTTGAGCATGATTAACCTCAAGAGAAAATCATTTGTTTATATCTGAAACATGACATTATTTACGTTTTGACTTCTCTGGTAACAAAATATCGTCGGATTCGAGTTAATAAAGTATAGTTATTGGGATTCGTTGGAATCCGAAAATTTCACCAGTAAACGAGTTATATTCCTTATCTGATCTCAATATCTGACCCCAGTGCACTGCGCTCATCAACATCAGGTTACAGCTAGTTTACCACAATATCAACTAAATGCAAATACAAACTAGATAAAGAAGAGCGGATGAAAAAAATTGGAAAGATAAGCGAGTATTAATAAGTCGGCTAATTTTAACAATACGGTAAGTAACCAAAATTGCCTGAAGTTGTGTTTTCCTTGTTGGTGGTTGCTCAAAAGTACAGAATTGGTTTGGTTTTTAGGGCGGTCAGAGTGGAATGGTGAATGGCGAGGTCAAAAAGAACTTGGAGGGGGGGCTTAGGCTTAGGCTTAGGCTTAGGCTTCGGCTTAGGCTTTGGCTTAAGGCTTTGGCTTAGGCTTAGGCTTAGGGCTTAGGCTTAGGCTTAGGCTTAGGCTTAGGCTTAGGCTTAGGCTTAGGCTTAGGCTTAGGCTTAGGCTTAGGCTTAGGCTTAGGCTTAGGCTTAGGCTTAGGCTTAGGCTTAGGCTTAGGCTTAGGCTTAGGCTTAGGCTTAGGCTTAGGCTTAGGCTTAGGCTTAGGCTTAGGCTTAGGCTTAGGCTTAGGCTTAGGCTTAGGCTTAGGCTTAGGCTTAGGCTTAGGCTTAGGCTTAGGCTTAGGCTTAGGCTTAGGCTTAGGCTTAGGCTTAGGCTTAGGCTTAGGCTTAGGCTTAGGCTTAGGCTTAGGCTTAGGCTTAGGCTTAGGCTTAGGCTTAGGCTTAGGCTTAGGCTTGGGCTTGGGCTTAGGCTTAGGCTTAGGCTTAGGCTTAGGCTTAGGCTTAGGCTTAGGCTTAGGCTTAGGCTTAGGCTTAGGCTTAGGCTTAGGCTTAGGCTTAGGCTTAGGCTTAGGCTTAGGCTTAGGCTTAGTCTTAGGCTTAGGCTTAGGCTTAGGCTTAGGCTTAGGCTTAGGCTTAGGCTTAGGCTTAGGCTTAGGCTTAGGCTTAGGCTTAGGCTTAGGCTTAGGATTTTGGTAGAAAGGTATGATTACTGTAATTTCCATGAAAAATTTTCAAATTTTTTTTTAAGTTTTTTTTGGAAATTACTGTTTTCCGCCCTTTTTTTCCAAAATTTTTTTAAAGTTTTTGATTTGAAACATTGAAAAATGGGGGTTTTTGATAAAAAGTCGAACTTACCATATTGTAAATTCCTGCCAATAAGTCTGATAAGTAGCACTAACTGATTTAGAACGTTGAATTTTTATTAGATTATTGGAAGTAACACATTTCAAGTTCGGATATCCGAGAATTCAATGTTGATCTTTGGAAATCAGAATTTTTGCATTTCAAACGAACAGTTTGGGTGGGATTCAAGTCATGAGATTGGAAAACGGTACACGGTTGCACACATTTCACCTTTGAGAATGGGTCTCTTTCAACCAGATCAAGTGACGTTTTCGATTCAAACTTGACTTCCACATATTTGATGCCATTATCAAAGATCTGTTCAACCATGTGAAAAAATCTAATGTCCGACCCTCATTTCAAGTTGAATCAGAAGGGCGCTTCGTGAAGATAAGAGGAGGTTTGTACAACTAAGCTCGAGTCAAGTCACCAGAAACCGGAGCACTCTTACAACAGTCTTGAAACCAGCATTAATCTCACATTCTTATGATTTCCTAACTCTTTATTTATAAATTTAATGGCTATTTAATGGAGCGCATGTTTCTATAGATTCAATTTCAGGAAGATAATTTTAATCATACTTCAATCATTCTGCTGGATTCACCCAGTGATAATAAGATCAGTTTGTTCCTCATTAACGAGCAGCATGGCTGACTATCTCCGCCCGAAAATTCCGTTTTTTCTTTTCCGGCTGTTTTCAACATGGCCATAAATTCGGTTTTGAACTGCAGCGAAAAATGAGAAAAAATCGGAATACGAGCTCAGGCATAAATGGAAATCAATCTGCTAGAAATGACGAGAAAAAACGTAAGATTGGCTGTTTCAAATATAACAGAATAAAGTTCGATAAGCCTACAAGTGTGAAGCCACAGCGAAATAAATCCGAATGGGCTAAATACCATTTTCACACTGATATACTTTAAAGGTACTCACTTAGTGTCCTCATATGAATTGAATAAAATGCTCAATTTCGAAATTTTGACAGGTTAGCGAATTTTAACTTTGGTCGGTTTGTTTAGACGCAAACAAAGAGTCCCTTGGAAGCTTTCAGTTGCATCGTTTGTCTGAGTCCCAAATAATGTCTAGTTTGACATTTTTACACCGTAGCATGATTGTCACGGCATTGTAGAGACCTACATCAGATTGTCGGATAAGTCTCATAACAAATTCTCTAGTTACTATAAAGTGAAAGCATGAATTTATTCACTTTTTCACTTTAGTATGATACTAACGTATATCACAAAACATAAATTTCAATCGCCCAATGTTAGAATGCTTGACGCATTACATGATCTATTCGAACAAGTGATATTTGTTTGATTTTGTGTCTGATATTTTTGTGATTGTGATTCGAACTAGTGATATTTATTTATATGACCATAAAAACATAGCAAAAGAATGCGAAAAAGTACGTAAAATGGCAGGAATGTTTTTCACGCAATTTTACAATATCTACAACACGATTTTTTTAATTTGTTGGTCGAATTCTCTTCGATATAGGCTCTTAGAACAAAAATTGCTTGAAATTTTATTGCACAATCTGTCTACAATTCCAAGATGAATATTGAAACAAGAAGTGAAAGTAGGCAATGCACCATCTATTTGAACAGTGATATATATTTTTACAAAGTAAGCGTACTAATTCAAAATTACATGGATGAAGAATTTTACTATTAAATTAATCGAAATTACAACTGACAAATTCAAAGTCAAAAACTTAGTTTGTTTTTTCGACATTATACATGCCCCAGGAACATTCAGTATACAGAAAAATTTTTTTTGCCGTTTTACAGTAGATTTTAGTATAAAATTGAAAAAATCTATTAGGATAGGAAGAAAGCGTAAATGAACGAACTTAGTAGGAGGTATGATAATTATAAAATGCTAATTTTCCCAAGATCTTGACATCATGTCTCCATTTTTTGTTGATAATGCGTACTTTAGAATTGTCATCAATAAAAGAAGAAGGTAAATTCTGGTGCATCTGAGCAATTATTTTTATATTTTTCCGTCATAGGACTGTCATGCGGACACATTCTCACAGACTTCTGTATAAAAGAATTTTCAGTCACTTACCCTACATCATTTGTCGATTTGGACTATTTACACCTTCCACGTAATATAGCAATTCAGCTACTAGAACAATTATGAATATTTTCGACTCAACACCTGATCACCCAATGCTTCAATCCAAAATAAATCCATGCATTTACAACATTGCACTCTGGATAAGGTTGTGAACCTTAACAGGGCAGAGCTGGTTGGTGGGCACCTGTGGATCAAACTAAAAATTTTAAATAGGAAATGCACATCGTCATTGATTGAACTTTATGTATACTTAAAATCTGTCATTTTATTTCTCTCAGTTTCGAATGATGAACAAATCGCTAACTTTGGTATCCAATGAAACACTGGCCTTTTCGAAGTACACAACGACCATCGGTCTGTTCTACTTGACATTCACCAGTTCCATGCTATTTCCGTACATGTTCTGCATTCGCAGATTGTTTCGAGAGAAGAGAGCCGCTTTAAACAAAGCTTTCTACACAATAGCCATCCATATGGGCTTCGCCGATATGATACAATTGGCCACAAATGGCTTCTATTGCACATTCCGTTGCTTGTTCCCTGGGGTTCAACCACCCAACTTCTTGGATGTGATAATCATAATGCCATTGACCAGTTGTTGGTTCGCTTACACCATGATTGCTCAAACCATGGCGTTCAATCGATTCTATAGTTTATGGTTCATCAGTTCAGCCGAACGAGTGTTCTCATTGCGCAATACATACGTTATACTTGGCGCTTGTTGGCTGTATGGTGTTTGCCATGGTGTTGTAAGATCAACGCCGTGGGTCCACTTGTTCTATGATCCAAACACCTATTCAATATTGTACGACCAAAGACCAGGATCAAAAGTAGCTTTAAAGGTTAATGGTATATTGAATTACGTACATTCAGCATTAATTCTATTTTGGTATATACTGATCTGCTTGAAAGTGCTGATCGAGGTAAGTGTAGTTTTATTGATTGGAAAAAGTTTTGCAATTTTCTTAGAGTAAAATTGAGTCAATTTAATCACTGAGGCCAAAATAAAGAAAATTTTTTTCTATTCATGATAAACTCACCAAATTCCATCATCCTGCTGCTCCAAATTTTAATGTGCAACAAAAGTGTGTCCTAAAAACGAGAGTGGAAATCAGTAGAAACATGGAATAGTCTTTTTTTCCTGCCCACCAAAGTAGAATACATTTTTTCAGAAACACCAAGTCCATACAGCTGGAATTTCGGACAATGACAAGGGGGAAAGGAAGGTCTTACTTCATTCAGTCGCAATTTGCATATCAGATTGGGTCGTTTGTGTCATATGGATTTGCTTGCAAGAATTTATGCGTGATAATTGGGCATTATTCATCGGTAATCTGATTTGGCTGATTTGTGCCGGCAATAATGCCATCATTTATATAACGCTGAACAGGTAGGAGTGTAGCTTTATGTGCATCAGGGGCCACTCAACCGACCACTGGTCACTCATGTATCCTGTTTATCAAAAAAATGTTAAAATAATCATCATATCTTTTTGGATAGTTGCAAATCACCATAGTGACCACTAGCTATGTAGAACTTTGCATGAGCTCAAGACACATCCAAAATATTTTAGTGATTTTTTCTACATTTTTGGATGAAAAGATCATTCAAGTGACAGGTGACTTAATGAAAATTCTTTTGACCAATTTCCCCATTTCTGATTGAAAAGTCCAATGAGTGGTTACTAGTCACTTGGGTCACTCAAATCAGGTGAATATGCTACAATTTCATATTATCTTATGTTTCACAGTGCCATTCAACGTCACTTCTTCAACGCATGTTGGTATAAGTGGAAAGCCAATGGTTAGAGCAGCGTTGCACCAAATGTTCGTCAAGTTTGGCAACGTACATAGAATAATTTGAAGAATTCTATCGAGATAAGCCAGACCGAAGTTGTCCGCGGAAAGCTAATGTACCACTTAGAGCAAAAATTACTGCACGATATATAGCCTGAAAGAATATGTCACTGATGGAAAGCAGCGTGTTTTTTCATCCATTGCATTATACTTTTTTGTTAAATATAGATCAAACTCCCAGAAATTGAAATATTTTATTCGTATTATGAAAACGAGGCGATTGTATCTAAAAACTATTGGGTTAAATATATAACATCGAAAATTTAAATTGAATTTAAGTACCTAATAATTTCAGAGGTATGAAAATGCATATAACAGGAGAACAGTGTAAGTAAGGTTTCTTCGGGTCATTGGTATAGAAATCAATTGCCCCTATGGAGGGTTATGAAATTAATTAAAATCGATTCAGCACACAATTATACCCTAAATTATACCCTAAACTTCTTTATCCTTAAAAAAGTTGGATTCTGATTTGCTTTTTCGCTATTTATGTTTCCATGTTTTTTCTATTTTTCTCCCTATTATACACATGTTCTGTCATGACTCTTGTCTAGTTCTAAGGTCTTCTTACTTTTGAATATTGATCCCTATTCGTTTGGTTTTTCGAAAACTTTCCACTTGTGCCGACAAATTTAATGCAACACAAAGCAGGGACCGTCTCGATTGCCCATCAAGTATTTTTTCCCACCATAAAATAACAAGGTGTATGGATCGCCCACCTAATTTTTCGATTTTAATGTTTATCGAGTGCACAAAGAAAATGATAACCCTTTTGCTTGGAAACTACGAATATAACATTATCGTTGCTAAATTAACCAGTTTGCAGAGTAGCTTAACTAACTGAAATGAGAAAAGGGGCAGCAAATTATGCATCAATAACAAATTTATAGTCTGATGTTTAAGATGCGTCCAAATTAGAAAATGAAAAAAATCAATACAATCTTCAAAATCGTTCAGGCAAAGCTTTCGCGGTAATATTTTCTGCTTCGATCAGTATTTGTCTTGCACTGGTATTATTTAGAAGCATTTCAAGAAAAACGTATTATAGTCTGTTTATAATTAAAATTGCAAATCAGAGGAGTTTTGGGCAAAAAAGATATTGTGATGATAGAAAAAAAATCATGTCTTCCATTTTCCTTTTTTTTCAAAACTCAGGGTAATCACAACGGAAAAATTGTTCAATTTGAAACGTCGATATATCGTTGCTGATTACAGACATTACAGAGGAATAGTAGAAGCTTGGTTTTTTCACTATACCCCGATCGATGCAGTAAAGTAAACTTGTATCCAAAATTACGTAAGGCTCCTTGTAAGTATTCAATAAATTTTATCTTTATGATACAGATATCTTGATGATCATACTATTCAATGATTACAACAATCTATAAACTGATTGACGGTCTCTAGTGAGATCGTGTTTGCCTTCTGCACCTATCATTTCAAATTGAGTGCAGTATGGACAAGTACAGCTATATCGACAGTCGACAAGTCATCTCATAAATAAGTCCTAGCATCACAGCCAGGTTGCATATTTCCTGGAAAACAGTCTAATTGATCCAAATTATCGGTCGTATCTCCATTTCCCGACCATTCCCTTTTCCCCGACCAATGCTTTAAATTCCCGATTCCCCGAGCAATGCAAAGTTTCTCGGACGACTCTATTTTTATAATAATCCCGATTCCCCGAGTATTGATATTTATGGCACATGTTTTTCGTTTAAAATTTCTTAATCAAGAAATCAACTACATGAAAAATGTTTAATGAAAAAAGATGCGCATTGTTATTTCGTTGCAGAGTAAATCAGAATAAGAATAAAATTTTGATAGCTTTAACAGGTAACCTATTACAATCTTCAAATTTGCATATTACGCAATACGCAGAATGCCCCAAAAATATATGGCATAATTCATAACATTTTACAAAACTTTAAAGTATATAGTAATTCGGTCAAAGCTTTGCATAAAATTTCTTTTGTAACTGTGTTTTCTGCATTCGAAGCTATCTGTGATAGAGTCATCCGCTAATCTAACAGATTTATTCTTTTGAAAAAGATAAAAATGACTCGGATTAGCCAAACTCTCCCATTTTAATAAATTCGATTTTCGATGTTTGGTAAGAATAAATGTTGCAGGACCAAAATCTTCCATTTTTTGACGAGAAAAGAATTAATAAGACTAATCAGACACTTTGCTTTATATACCCGCTGTGGGCTTGAAGTTTTGTAAAGCACCGTGGGAAAACATCCGTGGGAAAATAATCTGTAGCTTAGTTTAAATTCTTTTGCAGGCAAGTTTAAATTTTTCTTAATTTATAACATTAGTCGGGGAAAAGGGATGGTCGGGCAAAGGAGATTTTTTGTATACATTTTTAGCTTTAGTCGGGAAAAAGGGATGCTCGAGGAAAAGGGATGGTCGGGGAAACGGGATGGTCGGGGAAAAGGGATGGTCGGGTAAAGGGCACACAATCAAATTATCTAATGACGGAAGCATTATTTTTAAACCATCCGCTTTTCAGTTTCATTTGTGTTATATAATCGTCCTTCGATGCACTCATAATTCATAGAACATTAAACTAACGTTAAACGTAATGGCTATCAGTGTGAATTTGACCTATCGGTCTTCACATATCATATTCATTTTATTGAATCCAGATGCATTTCAATCAACCCGCGCTTGAGATCTTTTTCAAAATTCTGTTGCCATTTTATTTTTCTCGCGTACAAAATTTTGAAATCACATGTTTGGTCTCATAACTCGAACTTTCTGTTGACATCTAGAATGTTACGATGCGAAACTTGAGAGCGGGATGCATTATAATTATAGATGGACAAACTTGAATGGTCAGGGTTACTGTATTGTGATCAAGAACCATTTCCAGGGTCGGTGCGCATGTGCCACTGTTGATTTTTTGGAAGTTATATTCGTTTTTTCCTGTATTTTGATGATGTGCGCGGTGTCCACGGCTTATTCGAATTTGTTATTCTGTATTTTTGGTGCAGGATTAGTTTCTGGCTCTCATAAGTTTCTATTTAGGAGTTTATATTTTTGAAGTAAAGGCAAATTGACTTGTCACTCAACTTTGTGTGAAAAACCTCTCTAATCAGTCGTGCACTCTGAACTCTGTCAAAAACGGAGATATATAACTTTGAATTATGTGTTTGAATAGTCTTCATTCCCAATTTTATTGCGCTTTGGATAGAAAAAATTTACTGGGTTTAATAAAGTCACCTTTTTCATTGGGATCAAACATAAACCGATGTGAGGCCATGATACTTTCTGTGTGAGATCAAAGTACATGCGGATATTCTTCACTATCTATAAATTATGAATTGACAAGTGTTCGGTGAGATTCAGCATGATCATTTATGACTTTTAAAATCAGAACTTACTATAGTGTCGCAACGTTCCATCATGTAATGGTATACGTAGCATTTCACACATAACCAATAATATTTATTAGTAGCAATTATTATACATAACGTGGTGTATTGTCCATACCCTAATACTTCTGTTGTCGAGTCATAAATCGGCAACAAACCATTGATTTTCTCCGGAATAAGCAGCAGGTGTCAAAATCCAATAACTCCTTTCTCGTATCTAGTCGTAAAATATGTGTGAGCGAAATCGTAATTTATTTTCATACGATTCAAAATCTCACTCCACCGACTACCGTTTGGATCTTGATCCACTTTCACAACGCTATTCAGCATAAAATCCATCATCGGTATGCGGATCAAATTGAAAACGGCTTTCATATGATCGTAGATGGGTTGTAAATTTTTGACGTAGACCGAATAGTGTTCAATTTAGAATCGGCTTTACGAAGAAATTCGTCAACGTATAGTTTAAAAATTTCTTGTTTGTGAGATGTTCGAAGCTCGTGTTTGACGGACCTAAAATTCGTATCAGTTGTCTGATTCATTCTTTGGATCGGTTATAACACTCATAATTTCCTCCAAAATGGAAGGAAATAGGCTAAAATGATGCTTTTATATAAATCCTATAGCAACTGTTAATGGTTGAGATTTGGCTAACATTTAGATAGCTTTTCCTAACTTTTTTGTTCTCGTAATGCTTCTAAATGCTGACTTTGTTCTTTTCATAAGCTTGATTCTTTGCTCAAGTAGAAGTGGATTATCCCTGCAATGCTATATTTTATATCAAACTCGCCAAATGGCAACGCGGACCAGGTCGTACAAACCGCAATCTAAGGAAGCGACTTGCCAATCGACGAACGATCGAACGATCGGTATCGCTGATTTGATCGGTAAGTTGCTGCGGTCGGTCTTTATCTTTCAAGAAAAATATGTTGTTCAACCAAATATCGACATGCGACATCACTTCAGGAATGCTTTATACATAATTCGTTATTAATTTCTAATCCCAATTCACTGTGAGCAGTAAACATACTCATATTTGGGTGGTGTGACAATTGATTCAGTTGCCGAAATTATACTGTTGTTCGAAACAGCACACTGGCTAAATCGATGCAGTAAAAGTGCACATATGTGATGTATTGGTAACTTTGAAAGCTGTTTCATCTTTTGTGCTTTGCATGGAAAAACAAGATAAGCTAACAAATACACGTTTAACTTTTCCTGATGTCCGAACCTTTTTGCTCTTGTCTTGTCTGAGTTGGCATACTTTAGTGATAAAAACAGTGCGTTGTTTGTTAGATTCATTGGGCTTGACATCAAGTCAAAATGACAGATACAAAGTTTGTAGTTGCTACATTATTTATCTTGTGTAAGGTTTGTACTATTGAAGCTGCAGCATGCGATTCAGAAAGAGCGAGAAAACTTTGGATTGCAAAGTCTTTTTTTGGTGAGATAATTTGAATACTACTGATATGTGGCGTTAAACACTCAGAATGCTGTTTAGTTGCCCGTCGAAATCATAAAGAACATATATTACTTCCTTCCAAAAACAGTTTCTAGACCTGTACTCGGTGCTGAGATGTGCCCTTATGAAAGAGTTTATGGGCATTGGGTGGGTGATTAAAAAGGGTCCTTACTGGGTTGTCAGGTTATGGCACAGTGGTGGCAGACTTTTTTGAAAAAGGGTTTATGAGGGATGCAATGTCCACTTGTGAACATGGGAGAGGGACACGTGCGTTTCTGGGGGGTCGGTGCCAGATCCGCTACCTAGTGCACATCCGGTACCTAGTGCACAACCGCTACCTAGTGCACATCCTCTACCATAGTTAGATCCGCTACCTAGTGCACATCCGCAACTTTCTGCTGAGGTATATAAGTAACACGTTACATTTACTTTTTGCACTGAATAACCTAGGCAGGACTTCATTATGGAAGAATGTACAGTATACATTTACAAATTATTAGGCTCATTTAATTTTTTTTACCACTTAGATGGCGCATGTATCGTGAAAATTAAAAATTTCATTCGTTAAAAATTGGGAAATATGCCGTCGCAAAAGATGCGATTCAAAATTTTCCATTTCCCCATATTTTCAGAAGTAAATGCAAGAAATTGTGTTCTGCCAAATGCGTGCCACGAACCCCGGTGAGATGCAGGGGTTTGTTGTTCTAAACCCGGGGTTATCCCAATAATTTTCGATAGAAATGGGATAATTGCCATGGATCCACATTTGCTGAAAATAATCAGTCCATGGTCTACTCGGGAGGTACGTTCAACAATAGTTTTTTTTTTAAATTTTGAACTCAAAATGATAAAATATTTGAAAATAATTAGAAAAACAAAACGAAAACGATATTTTCATCATCCGGATTGGTACAGGTAAAGAATGAAAAACGTCCGTCTAGGCTGATTGTTCTGTCATTCGAGGTGCTTGTGTGGTCACCTTGTTATGTAAATAAGAATTTTTCACGCATTAGAATGTGGTTGCATGGACATTTTTTTGATTTTATTACGTATCTTTACTCATTAGTGACTTATCTTTAGGTAGACTCTCTGTAGTATTACGTGTTTTGAACATTCTTGCGGTTCCATAAAAGTGGCAAACAAAATATTTTTTACCACGCAGAACGCCTACCGTATTCCATTTTCTTTTATTCTTTTGTCTTCGGAAAACCCTCATGAAAACAATAGCAAAACCTTTTTCACATTTTTTGCTGTCTAGTAGCGGATCTGACTATAGTAGCGGATGTGCACTAAGTAGCGGTCGTGCATTAGGTAGCGGATGTGCAGTAGGTAGCGGATCTGCTACCAAATCGTTTCTGGGTACGTTTCCAGTCATGTACTACTTGCAGTGGAAGCTGAACCGATGCAACATGGTTCATCAAAAACGCACCAAGTTGCAGTATTTTCGACAGGGATTATTATAGTTGAATAACTAAAAGGCTGAGGCTAGCATTCTTAATCACTCAGATTTTTCTTACTCTTTGTTAATAATTCTAAACGTTCGCACAGTTGAAAACCTTGGTTTGTACTGATCACAGGCCAGTTCCGGTTCTGCTGAAAAAATATCAGGCCAAATGACAAGAGTCAGTCTGAAGCATGAGCAAAGAAATTCCAGGCATCTGTATTTTCCCACAAATATTGGGCGGGTTGTCAAAAAAGAAAATGAATTGTCGTCAAAGTCACTCTTACGAACAACATTAAGTGAATGAAACGGAGAACAATGTAACCGAAATCAATCTATAGTCTGTTTTTCTTGAAATGCTTCTAAATGAGGAAAGTGGAAAGCAACTAGGATTTTAGATTTTCACGATTTTCTGATAAACAATATATCACCAGTTTATTAGAAAATGCGCCGATGAGGCAGAAAAAAGAAGAATATACTTGCTTGGATAGTCACCAAGCTTGAAAAAGGAGCGGACTAGATTCTTGAGAACTTGGGTTAAATTTGGAAAAAATTCACTTTTCTAATATTGGATTTTCATTCTTTCTCTTTAAAAAATTCTCCATGCCTTTGAAAAAGTATATTCTGCAGCATCGTGCAGTTTGTCCTATTATTCGAAAATGTTGTGCAAGCCGACAGCTCGGGCTGGGGATAATCTTGACATTCAGCTCGTTATAATCCTGATGACACTGAGATTATACCAAACTTGAGACAAAACTGAGTCGCCTTTTTGTTCGAGATTATTCTGAGCTCGAGCTTAGACCTCTTTAGTGCAACTGGGCCTTGGTTGCAGTCACTGGGCACCATATGCAAATGGGGCAACGGGGTAAAGAATACAAAAATGCCATTAAAAAATTCCTGATTCAGCCATGCCTATTTCAGGGGTGTGCACCAAATCCGGTCCCCGCGTCTCTCCCACTCTACTCGCACTCCCACGGCAACAGTACGACTGTTTTAAAAGCGGGACGGGAACGGTCGGAATGGGTGGAACTGCATCCCGTCTGCAATTCTGCAAAAAGTGTTCTTTCTGCAAGTTTCAGTTTAAATCCAAAAACTGTGAATCGTGCTATTTTGTTGAATATTTAAAAAAAACTTGTGATAACTTGATTTCGAGTGCCTATATTGAGAGAATAAATTTGTTTACAGCTTTTAATCAGTGAACCTTACGAAGTGAATTCTATATCATGTGTTGTATAAAATGACTGAATTAAACAGATTCTGCACAATCGATTTAGTTCTAAGAAGGCTTTGTGTTGTAGCTTTTCTTCTAAAAAAACTGAGTCGGATTTTATTTGTCACTTTTCCACAGTTGATTCCTGTATTAACACTAAATTTAGTAAAAAAGTTCAATGAGTTGGGAGGACACATGTGTGAGGGGGTACATGAGGGTGAAAACTACCCCAAGAGTTTTTGCATGGAAAATTTTGTATGGAAAAGAATTTTTGGCCAACTTTTTTTGAATTTGTTGTTTCGAAAAACGTCAAAAAACCGGGGTCCACTCAAGTGCCCTCTTCAAATTTCGTAGATGCACATGTTTGGTTCAAAAGTGTGTTGATGCACTCAACTGCAGAATATACTTTTCCACAGACATGAAAAAGTTTTTAATCAGAAAGAATGAAAATGCAATAATAGAAAAGTGAGTTTTTCCCAACTTTAACCCAAGTTCTCAAAAATCTAGTCCGCTCCTTTTTCAAGCTTGGTGACTGTCCAAGCAAGTATATTCTTCTTTTTTTTGCCCCATCGGGGCATTTTCTAATGAATTAGTCCACCTTTTTTTAGTGAGCCTCAACCATGCATGAAAACCGTCATAGAAGCACATTGAAGTTTTAGATTTGGCCATCTTCACATCAAAGAATGAATAAAAAACAATCTCAAAGCTATGAATTCTCACTTTCGGTAGAAGTAAAAGATATGTAAACTGCACAGTACTGAGAACACATTGTAAAGAGAGTGTAAAGTGACCATATCGACTGAATTCCTCATGGTCAGGAACTCCTTCGCTCAAAAATCGCAGAAATGCATTTCTTTACACTTAGGATAATTTTTTGTGTAAAGTGAGCGCATCCATTGACTTCTCTGTAGTCGAGAAATCAATAGGCGCGATCACTTTACACAAGGCCTCCTTCCACCAAAGAGTCAGGGAAATTCGTTTGTTTACAGTCGGAATAATTTTTTGTGTAGAGTGACCGCATCCATTAAATAACTCCCGGTCTAGAATCCCTTCCACCGAAAAATCCCAAAATACGCTCGTTTTCACCCAGGATAATTTTATCGTGTAAAGCGATCGCATCAATTGAATTCCCAATGGTCGAAAACTCCTTCTGGAAAAAGACCACGGAAATACCCTTGTTTTACACGCAAGATAATTTTTCGTGTAAAACGTCTGTGTCCGTTGAATTTCCCACGGTTGAAAACCCATTTCATAAAAAATCGCTGAAATAGGCTTGTTTACACTCACGTTAATTTTTTGGGATAACGTGACTACATCCATCGAATTCTCCATAGCCGAAAACTCCTCCTCTCAATATATCGCAGAAATACATTTGTTTACACTTGGGATAATTTTTTGAGTAAAGTGATTGCATTCATTGAGTTCCACACGGTCGAAAATATCTTCCACGACATAATCACGAAAATGCGCTTGTTTACACCCGGGATAATTTTTTTGTCTAAAGAAATTGAATTCATTGAATTCCCCATGGTCGAAAACCCCTTACAACAAAAATCACGAAGATACGCTTGTTTACACCCGAGATAAAATTTTGTGTAAAGTGACCACGTCCATAGAACTCCCCATGATTGAAAATCCTTGCACCCCAAAAATCCCAATACGGCTACCAGTTCAATAGAAACTGCAAAAAATCCTGGCACCGTAGTGCATTGTGCTGCAAAAAATTATTTTTTTGAAGCCGTAAAGTTTATATAACAAAATTGCCGAATTTCGCGGTTTCCGGGACTTTGGACCATCATATAAATGAATTGAGACCATATTTACAGAAAATGAAAAATCGCATTTGAGACTGCACCCACAAGATGCTTAGGCCGAAGTATTGAGCTTGGATATGGCACACCCATTGCGGGGCGTGGTGGAACTGGGGGGCCCAAAAAGTGCGTTTTTTGCATGTGTTTGGGGCCCCACCGAGCACCACTTGCAGATAGAGGTGAGACAAAAGGCAACCCATAGTTTGCCCCTATGCCCGAAATTATGAAAAAAACCCGAATGTCTAGTTCTTACCGTTTTGGGTCTAGGTGGGAGGGACATGAAATTTGCGGGCCAAGTATATTATAGGTTGACGCTATCGCGCTACCTATGATGTAAGGACTGGAAATTTGTGAGCGTACTAACCTAGCCTTCAAAATTTTTTTGAGCGAAAATTTTTTCGGTAAATGATGTTGACAAACAGTATTGATTTGTGTAACTTTTCTATTTGGGAGCGTTTTATAAAAAGCAGACTAAAGGTTACCTTCGTTCATAAGCAGCTCTTAGACATAAATGAGACGCGGCTCTAATGAAATACTAATGGGCATTGGGTGACCACAGATGTTTTTTCTGGATTGTTGGATTTCGATGCGGTGGTAGCAAGTTTTTTGAGGGATTTTATGTCCACCTGCGAAACTGGAGGTGATATTTTTTTCGATGTTTCACTTTACAAGCATTGTATGAAAAACAAACTATGGTATCGACGATCGAGAAACCATTATTTTGATCTTGTGAGATAACTTTCTATATTCATAAGCGCAAAATCGTACTGTTAAGATAGGTAGCACGATAGCGTCAATCTATAATATACTTGGACCCCAAAGTTGGCTTCCCCCACAGTCAAAATGGTAAGAGCTAGAATCTAGGGTTTTTTCGTAATTCCGGGCCTAGAGACAAACTATGGGGTGCATGTGATCATTTGGCCTCTATCTGCAAATGGTGCAAGACGGGGCCCCCAAACAATGCAAAAAACGACTTTTTTGAGGCCTGCAGTTTCAGCATGCCCCACATCGATACCTCGCCCTGTGGATCTACAATGTTCCCAGATAACACTTTGTTCTTTATTTTTTTAAATAGGGCCACAATCCAATTATACCATGGACCAAGTCGTAAATGGACCATAGCATGTGGTATATAAAAAACACAGCTGTGCACAAGTGATATGTAGCCAACTGTGAGTGAGACGCAGTTGTATGCAACTGAGACGCCATTGCCTGAGGTGAGGCACAGCAAGGCACAGCCGTCCACATGTGAGATGATGCAGTCCGCAAGCTAGACACAGTCTTCAACAAGTGAGGCCCTTTCGGCTGCAAGTGGGACGCAGCTGTCCGCAAATGAGATGCAGCCAGATGCAGCAATCTACAAGTGAGATACAGCACTGTGCAAGTAAGACGCAACTGTCTGCAGGCACGATGACAATATATCAGAGCATTGTCAAAAGTTCCAACTGGTCGAAGCAGAATGAACAAAGGAAAAATTTGATGGTAGCATGAAAATTAAAAAGTTTTCTTTCTCTTTTAGACTCTGCTTACAACGTGTTTTAAGTGCTAAGAGTTTCGTCCCAAGTTAAAATACTATTAGTTTACCATTTCTATACATTTGAAAAGAGTCAGCCCCAGCATCATGCATGTAATATTGATTCAGAAAAATTTTACTGTAGGGGATACAATGCTCGGGGAAGAACAAAAAGCATGAAGCTGCAGAATATACTTTTTCACAGACAGTAAAAATTTTTTAATAAGGACGAATGAAAATTCAATATTACAAAATTACACTTTTTTAAACTTTCACCTAGTTCTCAGAAATCCAGTTTCCCCCTTTTTCTAGCTTGGCAACTATCCAAGCAAGTACATTCTCCTTTTTTGCCCGATCAGGTCATTTTTCAATTACCTGTACAATAAACTATACTGTACAATAATCCTAGTGTGAATTCCAAATTGATGAATACTCTTGTAATCTTTAGACTTTCTTACCTTACATGAAGTCATCATGGTCATAATGAGCACAGAAAGTCGCAACTTCTGGACTGAACTAATACTGAATTTTTTGCGGCTTTCTTTGAAATTATGTCTCACTTTTCAGAATACTATATGTCACTGGGCCAAGGGGACAACAATAAAATAGTAGCCGGCCAAATGAACTACCAGCTTTTTAAAATGGTCGGATACAAAGAACAAAAGAAAACAGGAGCCAATTTCGACGTTCCTATGCAGACTTTGATCGACGAAATCGATGAATGGCGGAATCAAAAATTCATGTCTGAAGAAGAAGCGAGTGAACAAAAGAATGCATTGTATGCTATGCAATCGAAGCACGTGGTCAAAGAAGTACTGTTCAATAGGGGGCAGTTCGAAATGGTATATGGTTTGACCGGTTTCATAAGGCTCAATGGAAAATATGCTAGCGTGTGTGCATTCAACTCTTTCAAGTTGTCCTCAATTGGTAATGAAAAATTTACTTTTTCAAAAAAACTGGTTCATGGTTTATTTGTAACCAAGTTTCAGATTCCAAGTTTCCAAAGACTGGAACTTGCAATTTTTCATGCTCTAAAAACAGCAGACTCTGAGTTTATGTGCATGAGACATTTATGTGAAAAATTTCCACGTTGCCAACTCCGATTTTATGCCGAGTTTGTTCCTTGTGTTGGTTCAGATTTACAAAGTGATTGAGTAGCTAAATAACAGACCCTCGCGATCGAATCTTTTTGTTTTGCAACTGCTTTTCGGAACTTTGTGCAATTATGCAGATTTATTCTGGAGGAATAGATGTAATAATTCTATGAAAGTAAGTTCAGTTCAACATGAAAAAAATATTTAATGAAAAAATATCTCGTCCATTGGCAGCAAAAAGAACAACTGAAAATGTTCTTCTTTTACCTGGTTATGGTCAACTTTTTATAGTAGCTCTCAGGTGTCGACATAGCTCTACCTTAGTCAAATCTTGACCTATTGTTCGATTGTCGCTGTTTCTCGTTCAAAAAAATTGGCGATCACGCATCCGTTTTACACTTCTGCATTCTGCTAAAAGGAATTACTTCTACTGTAAATGATTACTCCCTGAACAGTTTCGGTACATTGAACCTTCAGAGAGAAAAAATGTCAGGAAGGACGATGGCTGCTATCGATGTCCACTAAGAATTATGTCTTTTTGCAGAAGTGAGTGTCGGTAATCAATAGATAAGTGTTCTACATGAGAAGGTATGCATTCTGAGGTTTAGAATAAAAAATATATATGAACTTTGCTATTAATCAAATACGAAAATAAAATTTTTAATGACTAATTCACCAATTCATTAAAAACTAGCACAAAGGAGGCTAAGTGGTGTCAAGTCTTTTGGATGGCTTTGAAAAGAGTGTCGATAGGGATTGTTAGAACTTCTCATTGGCAAAGCCTTGGATATGGTATTTTCATGGCATATCCTTGACCAGACCTGCCTAGAAAATACAGTAAACTAGAATGAGCTGTAACAGAGCAGTTCACATAGACTCCTGGAAAAAGCTCTTGACAACTGGCCTGGAAGAGGAAAAAACTTGTTATGATCTTACTCCGATCTGACATCAGCAATGCACTCACGCAAGGGCGATGCTCCCTGTCACTCTACACTACAATCAATGGGAGATTATGCAAATCAATAAAAATATTGTTTAAGAAAAGGACAAACCAATAAATATAAATAAAATGCAGTTAGGGAATGGAAGTTTTCTTGGCATTGGCGATGAATATTGCATCACAAAATATGATATATCACAAGAATGACTGTTTCTATCAGTTTGCACTCAATTCTATGCGACTTGACTGTGCCCTTTTTCTCCAATGCCAATCACTAATTTGCATGTTGACTTGCCGATCGTGAAAATTGGCAGCCATGCGGTGCCCAATATAAGCTCTACTACCTCTGTTCTTTATTTGAGAAACGCCCTGACCTTCTTTCACTTTCGGAACATCAGTCTGGTGGATAACTTTTCTGGTGTTCATTGTGTTTTATGCTTTGAACAGATACAGGGCGGTTAAAGATGTAAACTCTGATTTTTCCAGACGACTTTCCCATTTTTCGCTCCCAATTTTTCTACATTAAATACATAAATCCACAAAATTACCTATATATCCAATAGTGCACAAAGATGAATACAACACAATAAGAGGGTGATGGGTCCCACATCTACTGACAGCTTATGTTGCGTCTAGCTAGTTTAGAGTTCAACCTTATTTGTTAATTGAAACATTTGAAATTTTTTCTGGAAAATTCAATGTAGAATAGGAGTATCACCTGGTTTTCGACTAATGTAATTCCAATAAATACCGAATTTTTTTTGTATTGCATTTCTCAAATAAATCAATATAATTTTCATTAACTGGTGACTGCATCTCATCCATCCTCATTTTGTCCAGCAGCCCAAACGACTTCCTGCTGACACGTATTTTGATGTAATGGTGGCGTTTGTTTCCAACAAGCACCTTGGCCGCCTCATCTTTGGAATCTATTTCTGAACGTTTTCGTCGAAGTAGTCTTCTAAGTTTAACTTTTTGCTATTCCTCTCCACAAGGATAAAACATAAAAATTGATAAGGAAGTATGGTGCCATTGATGAAAAGATAATCAGTAAAGGTATCAATTAGTACAGAAACTGAATTATAAAAAAAAACTTAGAAATTGCCATTATATTCTGAAGATCTCGGACAAAATGGCATGACTCATGTTCAGCATGCTTGCATTTGAGTTATTGGCCTGCCAAATCATAACAATTTTTTTATCCAAGTTCGAATACCCAATCGTTCGCTAGGTTCCAGTATTATTAATATTGGCTTTATTTTTTATGATCCGTTTTGGTACAACACAAGTTTACCAAGGGGCAAAGATTTTTTGTGTTCTGTTTTGCATTTTAATATTATTTGCTGTTTTATTCAGTTTTTTTAAGCATGCTTGTAGGTTAGCAGGAGGTGTTTTGTTACCATATACCTATAAATATCGTAACAACTCTGTATACTAATTGGTCGCACTGCATTTTCGTCTAGCTGAAATACACACTCATGGCCTGCAACGATTTTTCAAGGGTAAGATACCTTAATGAGGTTTAAAGGATGGGTTTCTGTATTAGTTTGCATAATAGACAGACCACACAAATTTTCACCCTGGTGATAATATCGTTTTCTAAACTTGACCATTAATTTTGTTTCCAATAAGGGTAATAATGTGACCGATTCCTGATCGCTCATTATTGTCTCACAGGCCTAATCTAGCAAGGATTTAGCCATATGATCATGATAAAAAATCGGCGAATACCTTTTCTTCACCAGCTGCATCTTGGAATTAATAGTTAAACTAAATTAAATATGGTTATGTTGTATTTCTAATGATAGGTAAATTTAGAAGGTATATAGTCCCAGCGATATTTTTTCTAAAAAAGTGGTCAGCAATAAAACCATAGATATGTTGCAAAGCGCATCACTTAATTGACTCTTGAATATAATTAAAATTAAATTCCAAGAAGTTACCATTTTGTTATGACCATAGCATCGGTCTGAATTTAGCTCTGAAATTTTCTATAATTCAGCTGGGTGCGGAGTGCATCCAATGACAGCCCATTTCTAAGAGAGAATTTATTTGATCCTGTTATAGTCTTTGTTCCAACGGATTCAGTTATTTGCAGTACTGGGCTTCACCATACTGGAAAAAGGTAAATCAAACAGGGCTACTGATTCACTGCTGCAAAATTTCTCTGAAACCTGTGAGTAGTTGAAAACCATTTCAAAAAAAGTTTCAATCTTGTCAGTTTTCTGATTATTTGGAAACTTAAAATTTCAGGTGAACGACGAAAGAGATATATTCCGCCAGATATTGCATCAAAACTAGCCGAAATGCAAAAGTGGAAGGACATTGATTGGTCTTCAATTATTGGCAGTGCTGTGAATCCATTCGTCGCTAAACAGTTGGACAACATCATGGCTTATATCCGTTTCGATGCGTTGCACACTTTCAGAAGCGAGAATGGACATTTTTTGGACGATCTATTGCAGGAGGAGAAGAAATGCGATCGTTTGCCCGTAGGTGCAAAAAATGTCAATTTGAAATTTACTTTGTTCGGTCGAAAGCCGAATTGAAAGTTTTTATGATTCTCAAAGGCTATGTTGACTGTCGTCTCATGCATACTTCATGATGAGATCGTTAATAAAGCTGACATTATCATCAATTATTGGCTCAAAACCTGAATGTAAACTTTCCAACAGTAACGATCACGAGAAAGCTTTATTAAAAAGATACTATAGAACATTTAGGTAATATAACACACCCGAAACAAAACACATTGCAAACTGTAACTTTCACATTTTACTGTAATAACAGAGCATAAAGGAAAATGATTATGCATAAATTTAAATGTTTTCTAGTGGTTCGATCAGTGTGGAGTGCTGACAACCCAGGTTCGACTGCTGGTAGCAACAAAACTGTTCAAAACTTTGCAAACTACAGATAGGGTGCTAATCTGAAGTTAAACTTCAAAACAAAGTAGTAGCTGCAGGAATGAAAGAGAAAATTCTACGCCATACTTCAGATTTACTAAAAAGCTTGGCCATAGGAGGCGTATGGAGCCGTGACCCGACAATTGAGCGCCGGACAATTGAGCACTGACAATTGAGCGCGGACAACTGAGTGCCAGACAACTGAGCACCGTGACAACTGAGCGCTGACAACTGAGCGCCGACAACTGAGTGCCGACAACTGAGCACCGACAACTGAGTGCCGACAACTGAGCGCTGACAACTGAGCGCCAGACAACTGAGCGCCAGATAACTGAGCGCCGACAACTGAGCACCGACAACTGACCGCCGAGTATTTAATGTCAGATAAGTAATCCAATCAGTTTGAAGTAACTATTTTGCATTTAGGCTTAGGCTTAGGCTTAGGCTTAGGCTTAGGCTAAGGCTTAGGCTTAGGCTTAGGCTTAGGCTTAGGCTTAGGCTTAGGCTTAAGCTTAGGCTTAGGCTTAGGCTTAGGCTTAGGCTTAGGCTTAGGCATAGGCTTAGGCTTAGGCTTAGGCTTAGGCTTAGGCTTAGGCTTAGGCTTAGGCTTAGGCTCAAGCTTAGGCTTAGGCTTAGGCTTAGGCTTGGGCTTAGGCTTAGGCTTAGGCTTAGGCTTAGGCCTAGGCTTAGGCTTAGGCTTAGGCTTAGGCTTAGGCTTAGGCTTAGGCTTAGGTTTAGGCTTAGGCTTAGGCTTAGGCTTAGGCTTAGGCTTAGGCTTAGGCTTGGGCTTAGGCTTAGGGGCTTAGGCTTAGGGGCTTAAGCTTAGGGGCATAGGCTAAGGGGATTAGGCTTAGGCTTAGGGGCTTAGGCTTAGGCTCAGGCTTAGGCTTCGTCATACGAATCAAAAATGACCATATTTGTTTGATTCATAATATTAGACATATGGACATATATACATTATGGTAGATAATCATTACGGTAGATAATCACTGAAATGCTAGTATTCTGTAGCGCTCAGTAAATGAAAAAAACGATCAATTATAATGCATTGAATAGTCGGCGCTCAGTTGTCGGCACTCAAATGTCTGGTGCTCAGTTGTCGGCGCTCAGTTGTCGGCGCTCAGTTGTCGGCACTCAGTTGTCGGCGCTCAGTTGTCGGCACTCAGTTGTCACGGCACTCAATTGTCCGACGCTCAGTTGTCGGCGCTCAATTGTCGGCGCTCAATTGTCGGTGCACCGTATGGAGCATCGTATTTTCGGTGAAAGAGCCTTTTATTTTTAATGCACATGTGAAATAGGAATGACAAATGTGGCAAATGCTTTCAAAGATGCCTGCAACAATTTTGTACGTTGTGAATTTTTACATGCTAGTTGATTACATTTACTTACATTTACTCATAGATATGTGCGTTTGATTTCCAGTGTTTATATGGTGCAATTTCTTGGTAAAATAACATTTATCGACCAGATTTGAAAAACTGATGATTAGGGATGAACGTTGTTTAGTACAATCAAGCGGGATGAACGTTGTTTAGTACAATGTTTAGTACAATCAATTTAGTACAATCAACACCCAGCTGACTCACTCGACTTCTGATTTGCCTGATCATACTAAATGACGTTCATCCCTAATCATCAGGTTTTCTGGTCTTCTGGATCTTTACGCATCGCGGAACGAAGCTGATGAACGATAACCATTCTCGAAATTTCTCATAGTATTTCCAACGGCTTTTTTGTCCACTTGCAATTGAGCAGCTACTTCTCTTTTACTAAATTCTAATTCATTGAATAACGTAACAATTTCGATGCATTTTGTAGGCAGAAAGCTTTTTGCTTCGGTCATTTAAATTATAATTAGGTGAAAAGATATAAATCTGGTCAATAAATATAATCTTATGAAGAAGTTGTGTCATATAAACACCGTAAGTCAGCACACATATCTATGAGTGAGTGTAACTTGATAATTTACAAAAATGTTGTTTTTTCTGGGTGCGGCTAGATTATGGAGCAGAACTGTACCGAGTGAAGTGATTAAAGTGAGACAGAGACTGAAAAACAGTGTTGGTCGATACAGTGAAAAAATTGCAGTAGTAAATCAGCCTCAGAAACGCGATTGGCTGCTTGACGATAAAGCATAAACCCAATATAGTCGCAGAAGAAAACTTTGAGGAAAATTTAGATTTTGTGATTTGTAAACTCTTGTAATAAAGCTTAGATTGAGCTATATTTTATTAGTCGAGATGAACATATGACTCTCGCTTATCTCTTAGTAATCATTTGTAACCTTCAGCCATTGGTCATTGTTCTAAATGCTACTCCATAGAATTCTTTATTAATTTTAGATTTTCAGAAACACTAACATTCTAGAAAACGGTTCAACCACAGAAATAACCCGTTTACTGTTCCTGATATACTCCCAAACATACATGCACAGCATAGAAATTCAGCGGGGGGTCAACCAGGACAGGGGGTGGAATACAAAATTTTTTTTCATTCTTGATAATGAGAAGGAAGGTCTCAGAAAGTCTTCTAACATCCAAGCAGCATATTCTTCAACCTATATTAGTCAGATATGTGGAACCCATTTGCTTAGACAGCACTTTTTAAAGTCTCCATGTTACTTTTTCGGAATCAAGTATGATTTGTTTAGAAAAATTGTCAAACTGCAACGTCATTTCCATTTTTATGACGACTTTTTCTCTCTCTTGCTCATTTTCCTTCGTCATCTTCTCAATCATTGCTGGAAAAGGTAAATCTGCTGGGGGTCAGCAAGAATCTGCTGGAGGTCAATAAAAATCTGCTGGGGGTCAAAACCCCTCAAAACCCCCCCGCCACGTGCATGTATGCTCCCAAATCACATATAATTTTCTGACTTACTGAATGGCTTCTTGTTTCCTATTATTGTCGTCCTGGTCTTTCAACCTGTTCTTCCAGGCCTTTTCTCAATCCCGACCAGGAATAGAGAGGGTGAAGAATTTCAGAAACAGTTGCAGGGTGAGAATTGCGTTGGGAGAAATCCTCTAGATTTATCATGTTTGATGTTTGGTGTATGGGATATATGCTCGTCGAATCAGCGCTTTGTTTTTCGTTCCTTTTCATGTAAATGTTGTTTATTGACCTATAGTCTGTTTTTTCATAAAATGCTTCCAAATAGAAAAGTGACACAAATCAGTGCTGTCGTCAAAATCACTCACATAAAGTTCTTACCATAAAATTTTCAACTCGAAAAATTGGTAAAGGTTAGTTCAGTAAGTTCACACATTTCCAGTCCTTTATAATATATTGTTCATCAGAAAATCGCAAAAATCTGAAATACTAATTGCTTTCCACTTTCATTATTTGGAAGCATTTCAAGAAAAACAGACTATAGGTAGCTGAATTCTAGGATAAATCCATAGAAGATGTGCATTGTTCAAGTTAATTTAACGTGGGCTTAAACTGAAACTAGTGAATTTTCCATTTTCCGTGAAGGACGCTTTCATTAAAGTACGAGTTCAGATTGCAGGTAATGAATGGACCTTTGTTGTTTTTTTACAGGCTGTGTTCAACACTGGAACTTAGTTTGTGAAAATCACCCGGAAAAGTTACCACCAGCCGCATAAAGGACTATGTGATAAAATAGCAAAATTTATCTTTCTTCGAATTTTCTACATTGATAATATTGGTTATATCATAAGTGGCGCGATAGCGTCAACCTATAATATACATGGCCCCCAAATTTCATGCTTACCCTCTGGAGCCAAAACGGTAAGAGCTAGAACTTTGGAGTTTTTTCATAATTTCGGGCAAGGGGCGAACTATGAGGTGCCTGCTGTCATTTAGCCTCTATATGCAAGTGGTGCTCGGTGCGGCCCCAAAAAGAGCCAAAAATGCACATTTTAAGGCCCCCTATATGTCCTCCATTTAATTATATGGTTGTCCGAATTCCCGGGAACCGCGAAATTCGACAATTTTGTTATATAAACCTACGGCTTCAAAAACATAATTTTTGCAGCATTATGCACCTTGGTGCCCGAATTTTTTGTAGTTTCAATTGAACCAGTAGCGTTACTGGGATTTTTTGTTTAAGGGTTTTCGACTGAAGTGAATTCGATGGATGCATTCACTTTACACAAACAGTTATTCCGGGTGTAAACAAGCGTATTTTCGTGATTTTTTGGTTGAAGGCGAATTCAATGGCTGTGTTTACTTTGCACAAAAAATGTTAATGTAAATTGAGGCACTCCCGTGACTTTTTGGAGGAAGGGGTTTTCGACCATTCGATGGACACGGTCACTTTACACAAAAAATAATCTGGGGTATAAACAAGTGTATTTTCGTGATAATTTTCTGGAAGGAGTTTTCGACCATGGGAAATTTAATGAATGTGATCACTTTACACAAAAATTTATCCCGGGTGTAACCAAGCGTAATTTCGTGATTTTTTGTGGAAGGGGTTTTCGAGCGAAGCGAATTCAATGGATGCAGTCACTTTACACAAAAAATCATCATTAATGTAAAATGAAGGTACTTCCATGACTCTTTGGTAGAAGGGGTTCTTGACCATTGGGAATTCGATGGACGCGGTCATTCTACACGAAAAATTATCTGGAGTGTAAACAAGCCTATTTTCGTGATAATTTGGGGCCAGGAGTTTTGATCCACGAAGGATTCAGTGAACGTGGTCACTTTACACAAAAAAATTGTCCTGTGTGTTAACAAGCATATTTTCGTGATTTTTTGCGGAAAGGGTGTTCGAACAATGAATGCAATCAATTTACACACAAAATTATATTGAATGTATACGAATGTATTCCTGTGATTTTTTGGGGGAAGAGGTTTCTGACCATTGGGAATTCAATGAACACAGTCACTTCACACAAAAAATTGTTCTGTGTGTAAACAAAGATATTTTTGCAGTTTTCTGGGTTGACGGGTCCCTGATCATGGGGATTTCAATGGAAATTGTCATTTTACACTATGTTCACCACGTGTTTTAAGTTCTATGCAGTTTACACATCTTTCACTTTTACCGAAAGTGAGGATTCACAGCTTTAATATTGTTTTTTATTGTTTTTTTGATGTGAAGATTACCAAATTTAAAATCTTCAATGTGCTTCTACCAAGGTTTTCATGAATGGCTGAGGCCCAGTAAAAAGAGGTGGACTACTTTATTAGAAAATGGCCCGATGGGGCAGAAATAAAAGAATATACTTGCTTGGATAGTTTCCAAGCTAGAAAAAGGAGTGGACTAGATTTCTGAGAACATGGGTTAAAGTTGAAAAAACTCACTTTCGTTATATTGGATTTTCATTCTTTATCAAAAAAAGTTATCCGTGTCTGTGAAAAAGTATATTCTGCATCTGAGTCCATCAACACACTTTCCAACCAAACATGTGCATCTCCAAAATTTTGTGGAGGGTACAGGGGTGGACCTTGGTTTTTTGGCGTCTTTTGACACAAAGAATTCAAAAAAAGTTGACCAAAAATTTTTTTTTCATAACGAATTTTCCAATTTCAAAACCCTTAGGGTAGTTTATACCCCCCATGTCCTCCTGTTGTATAATAACATACAACATTCCACCCATAGGATTGATGTTGTAGGGGATCCACAGGTTCCGAACCCGGCCATTTTTGTTGAGCCCTGGTTGGGATGGTTACACCTACCCCGAAATTGGCCAGTGGTGAGACAGCTCCGGCGCCACCCTGGAAGCCCTTCAACACTGGTGATCGTACCAGGGGGCCCCCTGTTGCTCCAAGGGGTGAGGGATGTTGTATGGTAACATACAACATTCCACCTGTAGGCAGGCTTTTTTTAGTCATTTTAGGGGCCTGGGCCCCTAAAAATCTTGAAATGGCTCCTAAAATTTCGGGTCTAGGAGCCATTTATGCTCCTAAAAATTTTGATGTATATATATTTAAATGTTTGTGAATTATCATTATTTTCATTCAGTTTCAGATTTAAATTAGTGTATATTGAGATTTTCTCTACTTTTGAGGACTTAATTTACTTAAGTCATTCTATCTATTATTATGTCGCAGAAAAAATTAGATTTTTTCTACCATTTTCTACCATCAAGCAGAGGCGACTGGAATAGAGATTGAAGATGATATGCCAAACAAAGTTGCTGTTTGTCCCCAAGTTGTAGAAATGAACGAAAGCAGCCCGGTAGACAATGATAGTGCTGGACATCGAAAAAGAGAGTAGGGAATGATAATGCAGAATGTTGAATGGAACTAAAGCAATGATGCTTTTAGGTTAAACGAATTTTTAATTTGAAATGGAAAGAACTCATGCCATGGATTGTCAGTTGCCATATTTGTTCTAAAGTAGAAAATATCAAGGACACTGACAATGGCAATTGGTCAAAAGGATTCAGCTGTCCAACAAAAGATGGTTGGAAGAAGCAAACTTTTGTGCAACATGAAAATTCAAAAAGCCATATTGCAGCTTCAAAAGTGAGTTTTGATTCTTATTTCTCAGTGAAATATACTATACATATGCTCATGAACATTGTAATTGAGGGGCCAGAAGGGCAAGAAGAAATGCTACGAGCGATCAATACAGCTAACTCTAAAGCTGTCACACCAGTTCCGGGCAAAATGATGCTACTAAAAGATGTTCTTTTTGCTGCCAAAAAGAAATTCCTATTCGCTCGGCAGAAAAAATTCATAGCCTCATCCGTTTACATTTCAATGAAATGCATAAGGACTGTGTTTTTGAATCTGGATAAATGTCCCATCAATAAAGTTCTGGGACAACAGGATGCGTCCTAACCCAACATTCGATGAGAAAAAATGTGGCTTGAAGTCCTGGTAAATTTTTCTTGATCTAGGTTAGGTGGTTTCTGAACGAAGTGTTTCAAATGAAAAATCAATACTTCGAAAATGTTCATTAAATTTCAGAAATTGAGTAATTATTTGAAATCCATTTACAGAGAAACGACAAGAGTTATTCGTATACTCTTTGCTTTGTTGGAAAGGCACTGCAATCTACTATAATTTGCTCTATTTTAGTCACTTTAACGTCACCTGGTGTGGAACAGGATGTCTTCAACTGTAGAGAACTTTCGCACACCTTATAACATAGGAGGAGTCAGACAGCCGACATTTATTTTGTAACATTAATTTCGCAGCTTCGATTTTTTTCCATTCAAATTGCTGAAACGAGAAATTTTTTTGCGTCTCTTCTCAGGCATCCTGTTGCACAACCATTGTAAATAAGTTGATGAAATTTTACCAGCGATTTGACTCACATCTTTTTTTTCATCCGTCTAATCTGAACGTTTTCAATTTTTTTGCATCTTGTTGATGTCATATTTAGTGGAATCACTCAGGATTTTTGTGCCAACTTTCAGAATGTGCAGGCGCCTAGGCACCTACAGCTCTCAAAATGGTACATTAATTTGATTAAAACTTGAACACAATATATCAGACATTAGTGACTACAGAAATCAAGAAAAAAAATCTGTGGCATCCTATGGGAAGGTGCCCAAGAGAGACTCCATTAGACTTTTTCGGTTGATTTTAACTTCCATTTTGACATTTCAAAATGGAATAAAACGTTTAAAGTAAAGTTCTAGAAAATGTTTTTCATGCCTGCATATAGAGCATGGTGTTTTGCATACAATCAACATTCGGCTTCATAGTAACGTCTTTTCTGAGCTGTGATATTTCGATGCACATATACAGACCGAAAAACGCCAAAAAATTTAAAAATTTTAAATTTTGGAGTACTGTAGCTATGCGAATTTTTTTTTTATGTGGAAGGAATGCTGTCATGATACTTAGCATGTAAAACTACTCAAAATATCTCTTTTTCAGATATTATTCATTTTCAACTTATCATACGTCAATGGAGCAGAAGGTAGAATCTCTTAGAAATCGTGTCTTAAACAAGTTTCGTATGCTATTCTCAATTGCATAAAAAATTAAATTTGCGTAGCTACAGTACCCCAAAGTCGGAAATTCTGGCATTTTTTAGCTTATTTTTGTCTATTCACGAGACTTTAAATATATCGGCCCAGGCATGAACCAACTTTATGGTTAAGCATTCATTAGATGCGAATACATGGAATACAAAATTTCTGATGGGGAAACAGTGCGGGTCCTTGGAAGCTGAGCGTGGTATATTGGTTGACACGTCGCTTACTTGATGTTTTGCGTATCACTTTTCACTACAAACAGAAAAAGCGAGTTTGACAAGCTTGAAAAAATGCCACACTACATTTACAGTGAGTGAACGAAGCAATTCTCTGTATTAGTAAGTTTATTAGTTGATTTTGTAAATTGCGATTTGTGCGCAAATTCTCACGATGACTGTGATTTTTCTCAGATGATTCCAAGTCACCAGCATCAAAAGGGTGAGAATAAAGCTGAACCCAAATGACATAGAAACAATGTGGTTGAAAAACTGCATTTGACAATTTTTCAAAAATAAGTCATGGCAAACAGAACACATGTGTTACAACTGTTATCTGACTTTGGGCACAAAAACAAGCTGGTATCAGAGAAATAAAAATCTTACAACACAAAAGGTGAAAAAAACAAAGCAACGGAATCCACGAGTTTACCAGGGAGTAAACATTTTTTCTGTGCTGTTTTGCATTTTAATATCATTTGCTGTTTTCTTCAGTTTTGTTGGAATGCTTGTAGGTTAGAAGGAGGTGTTCTGTTAGCATATACCTATAAATATCGTAATTGTTCTGCATACTTATTGGTCGCACAGCATCTTCCTTTAGCTGGAATATATGCTCATGACGATAAGTCTGATTCAATGACTATTGAAGGGTAAGATACTTTAATGAGGTTTAAACGAAGGTTTTTGTATTAGTTTGCACAATTAACAGACCACACAAATTTTCACCCTGGTGGTAATATCGTTGTCTAAATTTGACCATTAAAATTTGTTTGCGATAAGGGCAATTATTTTACCGATTCCTGGTGGCCCATTATTGTCTCACAGGCTTAATCTAGCAAGGATTTGGCCATATGATTGTGATAAGAAATCGGCAAATGCATTTTCTTCACCAACTGTATCTTGAAAATTATAGCTCAACTGAGCCAAATATTAAGCCCACTTTATCAATCAGTGGTTATACTGTATTTCTGATGATAGGTAAATTTGGAAGGTATATAGTCCCTGCGATATTTTTTTTAAAAAGTGGTCAACAATAAAACCATAGATATGTTGCGAATCGGATCACTTAAATGACACTTGGATATTACTAAAATCAAATTCCAAGTATGATTTTTTTGGCAAAGCAGTGGCAAAAGTAACCATTTTGTTATGACCATAGCATCGGTCTGAATTTAGCTCTGAAATTTTCTATAATTCAGCTGGGTGCGGAGTGCATCCACTGACAGCCCATTTCTAAGAGAGAACTTATTGGATCCTGTTATAGTTTCTGTTCCAAAGTACTGGCTTTCACCACACTGGAGGAAGGGAAATCAGATAGAGCTACTGATTCACAGCTGCGAAATTTCTCTGAACTCTGTGCGTATTTGAGAACCATCACAAAAGAAGTAACAATCTTGTCGTTCTTCTGACTATTTGGGAATTTAAAATTTCAGGTAAACGACGAAAGAGGTATATTCCGCCAGATATTGCATCAAAACTGGCCGAAATGCAAAAATGGAAGGACGTTGATTGGTCTTCAATTATTGGCCGCGCTATGAACCCATTCGTCGCTAATCAGTTGGACAACATCATGGCTTATATCCGTTTTGACGCGTTGCACACTTTCAGAAGCGAGAATGGACATTTTTGAACGATCTATTACAGGAGGAGAAGAAATGCGAAAATCTTCTGCCCGTAGGTGCAAAAAGAGTCGATTTGAAATTTACTTTGTTCAATCGAAAGTCAAATTGAACGTCTTTATGATCCCCTAAGGCGATGTTGACTGTCGTCTCATGCATATTCCATGATGAGACCTTTAATAAAGCTGACATATCATCAATAAATGGCTAAAAACCTGGATGTAAGCTTTCCAACATTAACGAGCACGAGAAAACGTTATTAAAAATATACTATAGAACATTTAGGTAATATAACACAGCCAATACAAAACACGTTGCAAACTCCCACTCTCACATCTGACTGTAATAACAGAGCTAAAATGAAAATGATTGTGCATAAATTTAATTTTTATCTGGTGGTTGGATCAGTATGGAATGCTGACAAGACAGGTTCGACTGCTGGCAGCAACGAAACTATTCAAAACTTTACAAACTACAGATAGTTTGGTAATATGAAGCTAAACTTCTACACAAAGTAATATCTGCAGGAATAAAAGAGAAAATCTACGCCATCTTATGCAAAAGTGCCTCAGATGCTCCCAAATTACTCCATCTATTTTCCACGTATCACTTCCGATACTTCGGATTTAGTTAAAAAGCTTTGCCATGAGAGGCATACGGAGCTTCCTATTTTTGGTGAAAGAGCCTTTGATCTTTAATGTGCATGTGAAATAGAAATAACAAGTATGGCAAATGCCTTCGAAGTCGCCTGCAACAATTTTGTAAATTGTGAATTTTTACATGCTAGTTGATTGGGCACAATTCTAGATACATGTGGTTTATCAGCGACTAAAAAACGAAGTAAAACGGTCGATTCTTGCTCTCTAATTCGATGATGATGATGTTTACAAGTCGAAGACAAAAGAAAGCAAATATAAAAAATCCATAGAGTATTACGGTGAAACACTAAAAACATTTTTAAGACGCAACAAATGTAAAAAGAAAATACACAAGGATTGCGAGAAAAAAAATCCAGAAATTAGACAAGGTTAAAAAACGTAAATAAAACAGAATGAAAGTTTCAACGTAATGTAAGTTCGAAATGAACAAACTACTGTAAAGACAAGTTCGATTAGTCTAGAAAGCGCAGGTTACAAAGTGTAACGAACTAACGCGCTCCCCCATGCAATTTGGAAAAATCGATTTTCGTACTTTTGTTCTTAAAACATTGCAGACTGGAAGAATTGATAGCATCTGAGGGAAGGTTATTCCATATATTGATATACCTATTACAAAAATCATATAATCTCAAATTGGATTTAGCTTTGCCAGTAATGAGCTTGAAATCATGTTGGCGATGAGTGTTGTCATTAGAGTTTAGCATAAAGAAATCATTTTCGTCAATACAAGTGTGATCTCTGATAATTTTATACATTAAAGAAAGAGCAGCTATTAATTTCCGGGTTTCAAGTCGTTCTTGAAAAAGGGCTTTTAGACGTTCTTCATAAGAAAGGCTAGAGTTTTTACCAAATAATCTCTTGGTAAACTTCCGTTGTACATTTTCGATCAGCAGAATTTCATTCATGTGAGAAGGATTCCAAACAGTGGAGCAGTAGTATAGGTCTGACATATGTATTGAAGGCTTTAATTAGAACTGATTTATTTCTTGACGTAAAAGCTTTTAAGATCAAGGAACTCCGTTGGTGAGCTCTGTTCACAATTGAGTTGATATGATTTTTAAAAGATAAATTGTGAGAAATAAGCACACTGAGATCTTTTACAGTTTGCTCTTCATGGGGTAAATATCGGCTATCCAACTGATAACAATGTATAGGATTAGAATAACCAAGTTGGAGTACTTTACTTTTATCAGGAGAGATATCAAGCTGCCACAGAGCAGACCAGTCAGAAATTCTATCAAGATCTGCTTGGAGAATATGATTATTAGTGGAGGAGTTGAAAAAATTTTTACATCATCAGCAAACAAGAACATATTGGACTTGATGTCGTCAGAAAGATCATTTATATACAACAGGAATAGTGTTGGTCCTAAGACGCTGCCTTGTGGAACACCACTTGTGACAGAAGAAAATTCAGAGAAATTAGTTTCTATATTAACTCGTTGGTAGCGTTTTAACAGAAAAGCAGAGATCCAACTTTTTAGGGAATCAGATATACCATAACCTGCTAGTTGAAGTAATAATTTAGAGTTAGATACAGAATCAAAGGCTTTTTGAAAATCTATGTAGACACAATCCAAAGAAATACCATAATCAAGATTCCAGGTCCATTCATTTTTACATTTTAGAAGCTGTATAGTTCACAAGATTTACTGGGCAAGAAACCATATTGATGTTGAGTCAGAAGAGAATTAGATTTCAGATAACTGATCAGAGAATTGTTTACGATAGATTCCATAAATTTACAACTAACACAGCAGAGGGATATAGGCCTGTAATTAGAAGTAAGAGAGTGATCACCTTTCTTGAAGATTGGTATTACATTTGCTTGATTCCAGAAACTAGGAATTGAAGAAGTTTGGAAGGAAACTTCAAAAATTCTGGCTAATAGAATGGCTAGGTGTTGTGCCAGTTTTTTTAGAAATATGCACATAAACCGTCAGGTCCAAGAGCATAGGAGGAATTAATTTTTTTAATTGCAGTAGTGACTAGTTCAACAGAGAATCGCACAGATGTAAGTTTTGACTTGGTTCTCAAGGGAAAATCAGGAATAGAGCAATCATCAATCTTAAAGACTGATAAGAAATAATCGTTGAATAATCCACTGATTTCTGTTGGATCATGAACAACAGTATGGGCATCTTTCCGTATGGGGGGGGGGGGGGGTAATTTGACTACTGGTGCTCAATTTAGAGTTTACAAAATTATAAATGCATTTAGGGTTATTTTTGCGAATTATTTTCTCTTCAATAGAAGCCTGATGAGTAAAGATTAATTTCTTCAAGTGTAAAGAATGAGACTTGTATTTCAGTTTATCTGCAATGGTTCTAGATCATTTATACCTTCTCCATAGAGTCTTTAGATATTTTATTTATAGAATTAAATTTAATTTTTAGAGAATGCCTTCTTAATATTTTAGGATAGCATATTTTATTTGATATGGGTTTAAAGAGAGGAGTATGTGCTATAATCAGCGGTTTGAGAACATTGAGGAAGGTGCAGTACATATCATTAACATTAGCACATCTGGAGAAAATGTCTGGCCAGGAAATCAGACTGAGTTTGAAGCCAATTTCTGTACAGTTGGCTTTACTAAAATTCAACAATAGACTCTTTTGACATAGCTTCATTTTATCAGGTATTAAAATTTTGAAATTAACACAGCAGTGATTGCTAGTAGAGAACGGAGCAGAAATATTAACATCAAAAACTGAGTTGTCACCAAAAACAAGATAAAGTATGCTATTTTCATGTGTAGATTCCAATACAAACTGATTCAAACCTAGGCTTGAGAAGGATTCGAAAAAATTCATATAAATTTCTTCATTGGGATGAGATAGATCTAACCAATTTAGCCTCAGTAAATTAAAATCACCAGAGATGCACACGGGATAATTAACATGTGTAGTCCATTCAAGAAATTCACATAATGATTGACTTATTTCTAAACTAAGGTTAGGAGGCCTATAAATAAGAACAAGGCGGTAAGTGAATCCAGATATTAAAATATCTAAAGTTATTGATTCTAAAGAATTAAACTCCATAGGAGGTTCAATGAGTTGAACCTTTATGCCTTTTTTAATGAAAACAGCTAGGCCGGCACCATGCTTGCTCTTTCTGTCCTTTCTAAGAATATTATAGTCATTAGAATTAAGAATTAAGCCATTTGGAATGTTACTATGAAGTCATGCTTCAGTGCATAATATGATATCAATTTGCTCATTGAGTAAATGCCCCAAATCTTCCAGTTTACACATAATACTTCTAGCATTGAATAGCAAACATGACAAATAGTTACCTTTGGGGGAATTTACCTAAATTTGAGGTTCGTT